>OY744515.1:113110021-113112521 GCA_963556195.1 Sepiola atlantica
TTAGTAAGAGTTAACTTTTCTTACTTGTGTTTTGTTTTTTTAGCTTAGATACTGAATCTAAGAAACATAGAAATATTTACAAAACACATTTAAATGTAATGATACAAATGTTGGTACAACTAGTTTACGATAAAAATTTCTTAGTCCCCAAAAGGATTCTAATTCTTTTCTGCTCTTTGATACGGACACTTCTGCCATTTTCTTAGTTCGTCTATCATCAGGTGATATTCTATACTTTAGATATTTGATATCCGACATATGATAGCGTTCTGCAGTTTAATTCACATTTGTGTTTGGTTATGATAATATTAGCTTAGTTTAATTTATTCAAAATGTGTTTTGGTTTCATTTCTTCTTCGTCCTGATGTATTATCAGATTTTTATCATACATTTTTCTGAAATAGACACCTAAAAAGAAAAAATCAGGTAAGGGCAATAACTTTTATTCCTATATTTTATGATATTTTTATGTTTCTCAACAAAAATCTTTCAAGTGCCTTTTTAAAACATGACTTGCATAAAGTGATCGGAAAGTCCTTGTGCTTTGAAATTTCTTTTTTAAATGCTTGTTGAACGTCTCAGAAATTTAAAAAGATACGATACTCGACAGAATAACTCTTATGATCTGAATTAAGATCTGAAATAAAATAAAATGTTTTCATAAAAGATCAAACAGCAAAATAATAAAAAACAGCAAAATGATAAAAACAGCAAAATAATTAAAAAACAGCAAAATAATAAAAGCAGCAAAATAATAAAAGCAGCTACACAACATTTTATTTATAAAAAAACTAGAAGAATACCCGTTCAGAATGGGTAAAATTTATTTCCCAAACAGTTTTGCACCACTTTTATGTCCCCTTACGAAGATTAAAATCAATTTAATAATGATAATAAAACTTATGTCTAGAATCCTTATTCTAATTTTGATCAAAATCCTTTACATAATTTTAATTATGGAAAATTTCTAAAATTTAAAACTGAACCTTAAGAAGAAATTTGGTTTAATGTCTAATGACTATCGATCAAATTCAATGCAAATCTGAAATATTTCAATTTCCAAATATGAGGTTGTGTCAATATTATGCCCCCTAAAAACCGTTTAAAATACTCCAAATAAACTGAAATTTGGGTACTATTCATTAATTGATGTCGAATACCTATTGTTAAATTTTTACAAAAAATCGGAAGTATCTTAATTTTCACAAAGGGCTTCCCCCCCCCTTGCATAAATCAAATGAAACTAAATATATCCCACGTTACCCACCCTTACACATAGCAGCTGTGGTCCCAAATCCATAATGATCGTTTGATTAGTTTAGGAGTGAATTCATTTACACATATCTAACTTTATATAGATAGAGATATATAAAAATGCCACCCATGGAATCGTTAATAAGATTCACAATCTTTTCTGTAATCCAACCGTATTTAGTACAAATAAAGTTCAGTTTATACCTGACTGTTTCACCAAGTTTCAGTCATGAATATCCAACAGTCTTTGTTTTATCTCCATTCAGTGGTAAGCATACCGGAATATGACGTGCAACATTGCGTGACACACTCCTCTCTTGACACTGCCCTGACTTGAGCAGTTTAGGAATAGGGATTGTTTTGATGGACATTATCTTTGAAGTAACCTTACAGATAAAAATTATGGGGGTGTTATAGACCGGTGAATGTAAAACCTGTTATGGTGTGATGATGATCTACCCTATTTCATGAATATATGGACTCTTCCAGACACTATGTATAGAACAGATTATGATGAAAATTCGACACAGTCTCAAAGTAGTCTTTCTGTAACATACTATTCTGTACTTCTATAAATACACACTCTTGTAAATATACCACCGTGTTGTCTTATTTATTATCGGCTCTTCAAGGTCACAACAAAATCCATTCAGGACCTACTAGACACCATTATCGAGTGTCTTCGATCTCTCTGTACAAAGGTTTGTCAGGACAACCTGACATGAGGATACTTCACCCTACAATTAAACCCTATTATTTAAAATAACATAGTATTCGACGGCCACGTAAGATCCCCTCAACACGGCTATATACTGGCTCATATGAGGAATGGTGCCCCTCATCCTCGTGGTGTTACCTCAAGTAACAGCACCTAGCTGGATACTCCACCAGACCAGATGAATTCTTGTCCTGGAATTCAGCAAAATTCAGAAAAGACCACAATAAAGATTCAATTCAATTAATTTGTCAAAAAATAAAATAATCATGTTTGAGTTGCCATGTAGGGAAAGGATGGTAGAAATTTATACAGAAGAGGATACAGTAGCCTAGCACATGTCCAAATTCACCTTGAATTGCTGCATTGTTGGGCATTTATTACATCTCTTGGGAGACTATTCCAAGGTCCAGGGATCCTGATTGAGAAGGCGGCCCTCTTCCGGTTCAATCGAAATTGGTGATGAAATAGTTTCTTGTGGTGTCCATGTAGACCTCTTTCTGGTGCAAGAGTGAATAATATGTCCTGAGG
>OY744515.1:113117521-113172521 GCA_963556195.1 Sepiola atlantica
GAGCACTAGGAACAGTCCCCAAAAACATGGAGAAAAGATTAGGAGAAATAGGAATCAAACGGATAACTGAGACCATACAAAGGACAGTAATGATCAAAACAGCTACAATCCTGAGAAATGTCCTCGAATGCGGAAACCAACCCACATAAGCAACGAATGGAGAACAAACACATGGAAGCACAAAACAACAGAACCGGGGAAAATACAACCGCACGAGAGAGGCTGACGCCACGAAAATTATGGACAGAGGGTCGAGGAGGGAAAGCGCAAAACCAGACCTCCACTGGAAGAGCGCGGACAGCTCTGGGACCTTGGGAAGGCTTGTTGCCACTCGGGCCCCAGAGGGGACCAATGGCCCTTATCAGCGGGAAATCGTTGGTAGGTGGCTGTTGCGATTACCGCAAGGTCATCAGCGGTGATGAACGAAAAGAGGTGGAGCATACTGGAGGCCTGAGGAGACTTGTTATCACTCGGACTCCAGGGAATACCACAGGTTGTCGGCAGTGGGTGACCACTGACGATGACCAGTGTGATAACTCCTAGTGAGTAAATAATAATAATAATAATAATAATAATAATAATAATAATAATAATAATAATAATAATAATAATAATAATAATAATAATAATAATAATAATGATAATAATAATAATACAAATGGAGATACGACAAAGTCCCTCAAGTACTACACTGGAATATATGCAAACTTATGAATTGAACCACAATGAGAAGTGGTATGAGTATAAGCCAGAAGTGATATAGGATAACGACAATGTCAAACTTATTTGAGACATGCGCATACAGACTGATAAGGTTCTTGGACATTCAAAACCCGGCTTAATCTTCTGAACAAAAACAAATGTACTTGCTTAATCATTGATATAGCCTGCCCCTTTGATACCAGAGTGTAGGAGAAAGAACACGAAAAAATCAATAAATATCAAGACCTACAATGGGAATTAGTTAGACTATGGAAATGTAAAGAAGTCAAGGTGATTCCTGTTGTAATTGGAACGCTGGGAACCATAACAAAAATCCACTATAAATGGCTTAAACAGATTGACGAGACAATTTCTTTTCTAATTCTGCAAAAGGCTTGCCTGTTAGGAACAGCAAAAGTGTTACGGTACAGCTTGAATGTCTAAAGTCAAGGAAATTGACTTTATGTTCAAAATGAAAAATCCAACTAAAAACATCCAAAGGTTGAGACTATGAAATAATAATAATAATAATAATAATATTAATAATAATAATAATAATAATAATAATAATAATAATAATAATAATAATAATAATAATTTTACTGAGACCATACAATGGACGGCAATGATGAAGACAGATGAAATCTTAAGGAAAATCCTCGAATTTGGGAACCAATTCACATAAACTACAGTCACAGGGAAGTTGCAGTAGAAATAAAACAAAAACACAATCATATGAACCCAAGAAAACTGAAACTGCAAGAAATTTCATAAACTGACCCCCCCCCCCCCCCGAAATGTGGTGGCACCAGCTTCGACTGATCCAGCATAAAATAGTCGTGAAGGGTCAAGGAAGATAGAAAGACAGAGGACGGGAAGCATTAACCAGACCTCCACTGGAAAGGTGTGGAGAGTACTGGGACCTTGAGAAGGCTTATTGCTACCCAAATCCCAGAGAAGACCAATGGTCGTTGCCAGCAAGAAATCAATTGTAGGCGGCTGTTGCGATACCGCAAGGTCATTTGCGATGGTTATCGAAAAGAGGTGGAGAGTACCTGAAATCTGGGGAGGCTTGTTGTCACTCAGACTCCAGGGAACGCCACAGGTTGTTATTGGTGAGCAATCACTGACGATGACTTGTGTGATAACTCCTAGTGAGTACAAATAATAATAATAATAATAATAATAATAATAATAATAATAATAATAATAATAATAATAATAATAATAATAATAATAATAATAATAATAATAATAATAATAATAATAAGGGAATATTTTGTGTCTGTATTAAAAGTGAAAGAAATTCTTTCATTTCTTTATTTTATTATTATCAGATATTATCAAGATTTTCTCATAAAAATTAAATTTGCATACATAGAGAAACGAGCCGGAAACACGTACGTTCATTTTTATTATATAGATATGGTTATATTGCAGAAAGGATTGTGAATTTTTTTAACAATTTCATGAGTAGCATTTGGAGGGTGGAGTCTGCCTGGATGTAAAAAAAATATTTATATTTTCATGTGGCAGTTTGCTACATCCTGATGAATAAGCGTGGATGATTGAAGATGTTTATAGGAGAAACGGAAGAGAACGTTTGAAAGTTTAACATTGGTAATTTTGAGGGCATAGCTAACCAATTCTGGTGATACACCAGTTTTGAGCATCGCTAATTGTTTCTTCTTGATTGTGCCTGTAAACAGAGCAGAGAGATTAAGAACACCATCTTCAGTGGAGCTCCGCCAAAATAAAGGGTGTAGTCCCTCTCCCCCCGTGGGAATCAATGTTCCTATCTTAAAGGTAGAGTAAAAACTCAATATCTTTTATTGTTTTGTATCAAGTACGTTGCTTTTCTTTCATAATTGTCAACTGTAATAAATGTGTTAACCGTAATTTTGGTCTTAGCCTTTCATTCTAATGATAGATATGTTTAGGATATATGTTTAATACATAAAATAACGTATATCCTAACTGATATAACTTGCTTAGAAGTTATAATAACAAAAATAACCAGAGTGTAAGGTCTTTAAAAGAAGATGGTTTATTACAACATATATCTTGTACAAAACAATAGCACTACCGGTAATTCAATAGGATTAACCTAATACACTCGAATACCGTCGAATACAGTCCACCATACATACTACTGTTCATAGTATATATATACATATATACTACAGACTAGTACACTTATCAGCCTTGAGGGGAGTCAGGTATCGCATCACAACACTAACAATACTACAAAACCCAAGAGAGCAGAGAGATTAAGAACACCACCATAGTCAAACATCTCCAGTGGGACACCCCCAAAATAAAGACCTCCCCCCCCCCACAGTAATCAATGTTCCCATGTTAAAGCTTGAGTAAAACTATATATCTGTTTTTGTTTTGTATAATGTACGTTGCTTGTCTTTCATAATTGTCAACTGTAAATAAATGTGTTAACCGTAATTTTCGTCTTAGCCTTTCGTTCTAATGATGGATATGTTTTGAATATATGTTTAATAAATGAGCTGTGAATTAAAATATATATTCTAACAGCTTTATTTTATGTCAGGAACGCAATAAAACAAGATTATGGGTAGACAACATTCGAAATGGTTTTTGGGGCATCACTGACATTGTCCAGTCAGTTTTGTGAAAAAGAAATCACTTTTAGTCGACGTTGTTTCAGTAACTTTCGTTCTGAAGGCACTTCTGACCCTTAAGGTGTCACTCAAAATTTTCTATTCAAACAACGACCCTCGTTATGCCACACATATATATTAAACTTGTAAAAACTGTGATTATGTTTATTTTTTACTTACCCCCCCCCCACACCCACATTCTCCTGTAATTCAAAGTGTCTAAATATGAACCGCGTTTTCTTTCCTTTAATCTACACAAATATCATCAATCTTGTGACGTAAACAGTATGAATAAATTAAAATAGCGTATATTCTAACGAGTATTAATATATATGGTGCGAGCGATTGTATTTAGACAAAAAACATACAATCACAAACATTTTTTTTGTTACAAAAATATAATGATGGTAAAGTCTGGCCTTTGCCATTAGGCATGAAGCCCGAATCGCTTTGGGGGAGAGGGGGGGTCGATGGTCTTACAATTGGTTTAATACTTTGTGCTTACCCTATGCTAGACATTCTCAACAAAATACCACATTCACTCTGTGGGTTGATCCTACTTAAATGGTCTCCAATTTGTTTTAAAATGCGCTAATGCTATTTTTATTTTCTTGTTACATTTCACAAAAGACAGCAGTTATTCCATTTAACGCCACCATATTTGGTCAGAATAATCATGAAATGAAGAATTTGCATCTTTCTTGAACGAATTTCACTCAGAGAATTTGTCTTTTATTGTTTTTTTTGTTTGTTTTTTTTTTTGTCAATTTAATCAGGAAATTCTTCCACATCAAAATTTTTAGACAATTTTATTTTATTATGTACAACATTTTCCACTGTTTTGTCGGATTCTATTTCTTATTCTGTTCATTTAATAATTTTAATTGCTAAGCAGTAATTGCATGAATTCGCCATGTTGGAAATTGAGAGAGAGAGAGAGAGAGAGAGAGAGAGAGAAACGGATTATAAACAAACAAAATAAATACGTAGAACATCGTGGTTTTTGGGGCAAAAAGAACGCGCAGACGTCGTTCATATTTTATGATCAACTAATTATTCGCATCGGAAGATGAAAGTCGACACCAACAGCAAAGCAACAAAACAACAACAACAAAAGGCGACAACAATTGCGCTTGTCCCTCCATTAGATAGTTAGTACGACCGTAACGCTGCCAATATGCACACACTAAATCAAATTAGATTTTATTATAAAATGCTACGTTATAATTATTTTTATTTATTCACGGATGAGTCACCACCTATCAAGGCTAAAAACCATTAAAGGCTAGTTAAGAATGTTATGAGAGGATTGAAAATAATTAATGGAATAAATAAAATTTGTTTGCTTATGAGGACAGTTTATGACAAGTATTTGTTGATATTGGATCTGAAGACGACTATGTTGTAGCTCGCAGGGAAGCAATTTTGTGGTAATGTGATCTGGATAAGTTCTTGGAAAGAAACTCTGTTCATGGAAATTCCGTTTGATGTTAGGCACGGGAAAGACGAAAGGAAAGTTCTTTGCAGTTGTGGTTAGAAGACGAGTTCTTGTTGAGAAAGTTTTTACGAGGAAGAACCAGTCGAGCACCTTCCAGGGAAACAACAATAGAGTTAGATTGCGAAGTTGATTTTGAACTCTGTCAGGGCAACAAGAGTGCTCTTAGCGCCACCTCTCCAGATGTGGCAGTAGTACTCCATCTTAGGACGTATTATAGTGGAAGCGGCAGCGGTGGTGGGATAGTGGGTAAGAGTGCAGACTGTGGACTAGGTGTGCTGTGTTCAAGTTCTGTTAGAGGCTATTTCATCACTTTTACTAAAACACAGAAAGTATTTCATGCTCATATCTTATTAGATTTAATCATAATATTGATCATAGTAACTCAAAGAGAGAATAATTGTGCTTATAGTTAGTTAGTACGACCGTAATGCTGCCAATACTGCTCCCTGTTTCCCTAACTGTACCGAAATGTAAATGTAATGTAAACAAACATCTTGCTCACTTAGGATACCCCCTTATAAATCTGGCCCCTAATCTATAGTAGCCTCTTACGTCTCAGTGGCAATGTGCCTTGTTTGAAGTGACGAAAGTAAATATATATATATATATATATATATATATATATATATATATATATATATATATATATATTTATATATATAGTCATCCACATACAGACTGTTTCGCTGTATCACAGCTCTTCAGTGCGGCTAGTGCCTCAAGCCGTGATTGAAACTCAACCGTCGAGCTGATATTCGGCGCCTCTACCCCTGCGCTATCATACGACACTGACTGAATGTAAGTGATATCTCAATGTAAACATTGTCAAGTGCCGGGAACTCGAATTAGTTTTACCCAATATATATATATATATATATATATATATATACTAAATCAAATTAGATTATATTATGAAATGCTGTGCTATAATATAAACAATATCAGCTACCGAAGAGGGCTCTATTTGTTTTTATGAAGAGCTTTGCATTATCGTTAATTGAAGCTAGCGATTTCCCATAGCATAATTCTCAACATATGAAGGAGTGGAGGCATATATGTAGTTATCCACTGACAGATTGGTTCGCTGCATCACAGCTCCTCAGTGTGGCTAGATAGCTATATGTTATATTTTCACTTAACAGTGCGTGTATAAACTATTATACACCCGTGTCGTCTATGGATACAATCACTCAGACGCCGATGTTTAGTGTTTAATAAAGGTTTATTACAAAGAGAAGAAACGTTACGGGAAGAGAATCAGAACGAGTTACTTGCCTACACGTGTGAAAGAGAAAGAGAGAGAGAAAGAGAGAGAGAGAGACAGACAGACAGACAGACAGACAGAGAGAGAAACAGAGAGAGAGAGGGACATAGCTCTCCCTGCTACATCTAGTTACATTGTGCGCACCCGCACTCCATTGGAGACAGCACCCTGGATATGTCTTCCCTGCTTCAATAATCGCCAGACAAGAGCCAGAAAAATCTCCATCCGGAAGTCACGTGGTTTCGGTGACTTCTGGTCTGGGTTCACCTTTGACCCTTAAGGTGTCACTCAAACTTTCCATTCAAACAACGGCCCTCGTTATGTAACATGTATATTAAAGCTGTAAACAATGTGATTATGTTTATTTTTTACTTACCCCCCCCCACACACACACACACAAACACAGACCCAGACCCACAGCCTTCTGTGACTTAAAGTGGCTAAATATGAACCATGTTTTTGTTTCCATTTAGATACACAAATATCAGCAGTCTTGTGGCATAAACAGTATTCGACTTGTTACGAACAGCGTTGATTTGTTTGGGAGGGGGGGGGTCAGGTTGGGGCGGTGGGGGGGCAGGTGTGTGTGTGACGGGGGAGGGGAATGAAAGTACAGGAAAAGATTTCCTGAAGCCGGAAAATGTAATAATTAGGGACATGGAATAAAAATAAAGAAGATCAAGAATTGAGTGGGAAGAGAAATAGAAATATAGGGGAAACATAAAATGGGGAGGGGGGACTGGAAGAAGAAGAAGAAGAAGAAGAAGAAGAAGAAGAAGAGGATAACAATGAAGAAATAAAGGAGGATGAGAAAGAAAATAAATAAAAAAAATAAAAAAGGGGAATAAATAATGAGGTGTGGGATGATAGAAATAAAAAAGGAGATATATATAAAAGATATATATAAAAGGAGATATATATAAAAAAAGCAGATATTTAAAGGAGAAAGAAAGGAAGGGGAAGAGAATAAGCAAAATAAAGAAGAAGGGGGAATAAGCAGGAGAAAGTGAAGGATAGAAGGAATTGGAGGAGAAAATAAGAAGGAGGGGGAAGAAGAGGAGGGATAAAGCTGAAGGAGAAGAAAGAGAACAGGAAGGGGGAGGTGGAGGAAAGAACAAAAAGGAAGGACGAAAAGAATGAGGAGGCAAAGAAGGTAGACGATAAAAAGGAGGGGGAGAGAATAAGAATAAAAAGAAGGAGGAGGAGGGGGGAGAAGCGAATAAGCAGAAGAAAGACAACGAGGAGAAAGAGGAGAGAATAAGAATTAGGACGAGGCAGGGAGAGAAGAAGTAGAAGAAGAAGAAGAAGAAGAAGAAGAAGAAGAAGAAGAAGAAGAAGAAGAAGAAGAATTAAAGAGGTAAAAAAGGATGAGGAGAAGAAAAATGAAAAGAAGAAGAAAATTAAAAATTAATAATCAATAAAAAAAAAAATTAATCAAAACTGAAATCGGAAAAACAAAATCATATTTATTAATAAACATTTATATTTCAAAAGAAAGGCTTCTTCTAAAATTTGAGTTAACTTAATTTGGATTTGAAATTAAACGTAACCCCTAACACCCATAGATTCTCTTTATTACTGCCGTAAGATAACCAGCACAGCTTCTATAAATTTCTCCATATAGTTTTCTTTTCTTTTCTTTTTTCTTTATCATTTTTCTCTTCTTTTTTATCTCCTTAAATCATTCAAACCATATTTAATTCACATGCTAAGGAAGTTTAATTCGTGGCATGATGATTCAACTAATTTTTCATAGACTTTTGAATCATTCCTGAATTTTATTCGAATCCATTACCCTTCATTATACAATAATTTTTTTTTCAACAACTGCACTGATACATTCACTACTACAATGACTTCCTGCCCAATATTGAAACATTTTTTGGACTATTTTTGCTTTTAGCATAATTTAAAATTGTGTTGTAAATTTTTCAAATTAATACTTACCAATAATTAGCAGATTATTGTTTGTTTTTTTCGTTCTGAGAATAAAAGTAATTCTTTGAAAATTCATGGATTAAAGGTCATTCTCATATCTTATTTTATTCCTTTATAAACACCTGATAATTATAATAAACTTGTAAAGTATGTAACTTTACCTTTGTTTCATTATTTCAATATTTCTTTCAATATATATATATATATATATATATATATATATATATTGTGTGTATTTAGGCAGCAAGTTTTCATTTAGGCAAACGTACACCAGTTTGATCGAGGTACGAAGTTGACCATTCGGAAGATGGAAAAAATTTAAAAAAAGATCAAAAAGCAGAAACACTCCGTGTTATTCAACAACGTTTGCCTAAATATATATATAAATATAGTCTCGGAAGTTTTTCAACCATTAAAACTATATTAAAAAAAAAAAATTAAAAAAAACTTATAGTCCCAAGTCTTTCAGTGGAAAATCACTCATGTAAGTCAATTTATTTTTTACAGTTATTATATTAGTTTGTTTCTAACACTATTTTAAGGGATCATCAGTTGTTTACCACGAAAAACTGTTTCGGGAATTTAAAAACAAGACAGTATTTAATTTCATGGCTTCCCAGCAGAGTTGATCAGACCCCACTTCCCTTAACGTTCCTTATACTAAATCTACGTTTTGTTCCATATAAATGTTTTGCTAACTTATATTAGTTATTTAAAAAAAAAAAAATTTTTCTTTACCTGTGCTGTTCGTCTGTCTAATAAAATTTATCCGTTACTTACAAAAATGTTGCTGCATTTTAAAGTGTTACACTATTATTTAGGTGATTAATGTATTATTTTTAGTTTTATATTATAAATATAAAAAATGTCAACACATCAAAAAATAAAAAATAAAAAATAAATAAATATGTATATATATATATATATATATATATATATATATATATATATATATATATACACATACATACATATATATACCTTTAGTCCCTCCTTCTCTCCCTCCTCCTCCTTTGTTGTCCATCTCCCCATTGTCGTCAACCTCAAATAAATATTATTCTTCCTTGTTCACTTACTTATATATATATATATATATATATATATATATATATATATATATATATATATATATATATATATATAATTGTTTTATTAATACAAACATTTCTGATTACATATGTGCATACATTTTTCAGCTGAAGCCTAAAAATAAAGCTTTGTCAATGGAAAATGAATGCGTGAAGACAATATCATTCTCAAGGATATCAAATTTTACATAGACTAGCTGGTTTTTCCGGCTCGCTATCGCTTCGCAAAGTCCACTACTTGAAATACTCGAAACATTAATTTAAAATAATGAACATTTAATTCATAACTTTGTTGTAAATACAAAACAAAATCTTTCTCATATATTCATATAGATAAATAAACATTAAAATTTTGGTAATTTCGATACAAATTTATTTATCTTTTAAGTGTGACCGTAAAGAGAAAAAAAGAAAGAAGAAATCGATCTGCCTTTCACTAACAATTTAAAAATAGATTGTCACTTGTTGAAAATCAAGCCGACCACCTCCCTGTAGAGAAAGGAACATTAAATCGCATATTTTTGTTAGCATGGTAGGATGGTATCATGCTGAACGAACATATACCACGCTGACCTCCAAAGGAGGAGGTAATGACTGAAAAGATGGTATCCTGATGAATAGAACACTACCCGACCCTCCAAAATGGAGGAGTTAATGCCTTGGAGGATGATATCGCAACAGAACAGATACTACACTACACCCCCCCTAAAAAAAGGGGTAATCCTGGGAGGATTGTATCATGTGGAACGAACATATACTATACTAACCCCTCCCCCAAAAGAGAGAAGGTGATGCCCGGGAGAAATGTATCATGACGAACGAAAATATACTACACTACATCTATAAGAAGAGGTAAAATCTGGTAGGATTCACCTGCTCCAAAAACAGGAGGTGGTAATGCCTGGAAGGATAGTATTATGATAAACGAATGAACATAAACTACCCCCTCCCTCCAAAGGAGTATATCCAAGGGAAAATTCCTCTATAAAAGGCGATGGTAATGCCTGTGAGTATGGTAGCAGAACAGATACTACACTACCCCCCCACACACACACACACACACATACTGACACACACAAAAAAAGAAGGTTGTCCGGGAAGATAGTCTCATGACAACAGAATAGATACTACATTTCCCCCTCCCTCAAAGGAAGATATAATATCCGGGAGGATTCCCCCGGCCCCTTAAAAAACAGGAGGTAATTCCTGGGAGGATGTTCTTATGGCAACAGAACCGGTATTACACTACCCAACACATAAATTGATTTCCGATTAAATCAGGTGGTTCCTAGGCTTTTTGGCTAAGATTAAAGTGTAGTATCTGTTCTCAGCATCCCAACGGCGTCAGATGTAAAATTTAAACCGGAAGTTTTCATGTAAATTTCCTCCCTTTATTAAAAAAATGAATGAAAATTAAATTCTAAGTACATTTTAAAAAACATTATCCTTTTTTTTATTAAATCGCTTTAATTAATATAATTAATAATTATAATAACATTTCTAACACTAAAACTATTGCATATATATAAGAAAATATGATAATAAAAATAACCAATGTATATTACAGAATATTAATTTATTAGAAACTGTTTATAAAACAAGTATGGAAATTAAGAATAGATGTTTGTGGGCATTTGCAGATTACTATATATACGGTATTTCAAAATGTTTTGTTTTATGATAGAATTAAATAAGCATAAGCCGTTTTGAATTTGATGTGAATATAGTTAGGATAGATGGGAAAAACCTTCTGCATTTTTCATTTCGATAAATATGCAGCTCTACTTTTTATTGAGAAGTCCGCCACTCTATAATAAAGACCAATGTGTATTTATTTGTATATTTTTATATAAGTCAATTAAAAAACTACCCGTTCCAGGATAAGTAAAATTAATTCCCCAAAGAGAACCATGTGGCAACACTTTTATGTCCACTTACAAAGATTAAATTCAATATATAATGATACTAAGCCTTATGTCGATGATTGTTATACTAATTTTGATACAAAATCCATTAAATGATTTTGATTCTAGAAAATGTCTAAAATGTAAGGCTTAAGCTTATGGGGTCTTAAGGAGAAACTGAAATTCAGGGAATCTTGCTTATTTGGTGTCTAATGACCCTGGGTCAAATTCAATGCAAATCTGAAATATTTGAATATCCAAATGGGAATTTGTTCCCATATTATGACCCCTAGAAATTCTTTTAAAATACTTCAAAGAAACTGAAAATTGAGGAATATTTATTAATTGATGTCTAACATCGATTGTTCAAATTTCACAAAAATCGGAGGTATCTGAATTTCATGAAGTGCTTTCACCCCCTTTTTACCCCTTTGCACAAATTAAATTAAACTAAATATAGCCCACATTACGAACTCTTATGTCTCGCAACTTTGTTATAAAATTCATGATGATCGATTATCAATTTAGAAGTGAATTCTGTAAATAGAAATATATAAACATACCTAACTTCATATACATGCACTCCTTAAATGTAAAAATTTACAAAAGATAATATGCCCATGTTACTCCCCATGTTGCTAAGAATATATATTCAAAAATTCATAATGATCGGTTCATTAGTTAAATAGATTATATTATACATAGAAATATATAAATGCATGCACATACCTAACACACACACCTATATATATATATATATATATATATATATATATATATATGAAAAAGGAAAAACTAACGTATTCATCAACGTTTAGTCTTTATTTGTAAGACTTCCTCAGGATGATGATTTTAAGAAAAATGTCATGCAAAATATTGGGTTGACATGATGGGTTGATGAGAAAAAGTAGTAGTTACCACTGGGAGCGCAGGACCAAGGTCCGGGCTGAAAGAAGTTGGTGGCAGAGAGTGAAATGAATGTGGATGGCTGTGAGTCAAAAAGGGGAAGGGTGGGAGTGTTAGTGAATTTGTCTTAGGGTGGGAGAGAGGGGAGTGGGTGCTGAGGTTTTTGTCGTATATATATATATATATATATATATATATATGAAAAAATTTTTTGTAGTTCGGTTTATAATGGCGATATTCAATCTCTCTGTTTTTTTTTTTCGCTCCACGTTACTCTTTTCCCGGTTTTTATGCGATATTCGCCGACGTTTCCCTTGAAAATGAAAGGTACCTTGGGATTTAGTCTGTTAATTTTAGTCGATCTTTTTATTCTTTTTAAAAGTTTTAAATCGAATGTCTTCCGACGATTAAATATATTACTATAAATTTCCTCTTTTTTTTATTTTGTGATATTGTCCTCGACTCGCTATAACCCAGTTCATCCTATATATATATTGGGGAAATAATAGTTTAATCAGTACCATTGGAGAGCCATGAATATTATAACTGTCCTGTTTTTAAATCTCCGAAACAGTTACATGGTAAACAGCTTATGATCCCCGTGTTAATATTAGACGCTTAAGGTCTCTTGTTTTTGTTTCACTGTTAGATACTTAACCCCCCTTTTTATTTTATTTACTTATTTATTTATTTATTTATTTATGAATTTTCCAACGGATGTTAAGTCTGCAATATCTTGGATTTAGTTAGTTTCTCTGGGAATTTAAACTGCATTTTACTTCTTTTTTTTTTTTTTTTCTTTTGTTTAAAATGACTATATTTAATATATTTTATATATATATATATATATATATATATATATATATATATATATATATATATATATATATAGTCTAAAGAAGCTTTGAGTCATTTTCATGGGCCGTTATTATTATAATGTGTTCCATCAAAGGGGGATAACTTAGGAAAGAATATGTTTAGAAATGAGATTTGAAATTTAAATTTTAAATTGTAGAATGGATCAATGCCAAGGAGGTAGGAAGGAACCGTTGGTACGGGGAAGGGGGGGGATAAGAAGAAACGTTGGAGAAAGGGGGGGGGGAAATAGGGATAAAAAATACATACACACATATACATATATGAAGTGTAAATATCTAAATACATATTTTTATGTTAATTTAAGAGTATTCCAAGGGTATAATACTCCTAGAACTAAATTTATATAAATTTATTCTATTTATTGATTTATAAATTCTTTTTTTTTTTTCTTTAATTTTCCTTTGTTATTATTATTTATCACTTCTAGACTTTAAACTCAGCATTAATGACGACGGATCTCTCCACACCACTTTCTATAGAAAACCCGCCTGCAGGAACCTCTTCATCCACTACAAATCCGCACTACCCCATAAATCCAAAATTAGTTACGCACAAACCGAAATCACCCGTATACAGGACAAATGCTCTTCTACTTCCGATAAAACAACACACACCGAAGCCTTCCACCAAACCCTATTAACCAACGGTTTCCCCCTAACTACCATATCCAGCCTTAACAACACCAGAAAACGTAGACACCACACTCTCACCAACACTTGCTTCCTTAAACTCCCCTTCTTTAGCGACCGTATGACTTCCGCTATCCGCAATGCCATACGTAGTGAGAACCTTAACATACAACTTTCTCACACAGGCACTTCTCTCCGACAACATTTATCCAAAAAAAGCCACTACACCCCATGCCCCTGCTCTCTAGCTAGTTGCTCCATCCCCAATTCTGGCCTCTGCCTCCGCACCTATACAGTATACAACCTACAATGCGCTAAGTGTCAAAAGTTCTAGATCGGTATCGGTAGTACCGTTAGGCCTCTACACCAACGCATTAAAGAGCATCTAAACACCTGCATTTCTTCCTTCCACAAACACTTAATATCATGTGGCAACACACATCGCTCTATTAGTGTCCACATCCTCAACTCCGTCCGCAATATAGGTCAGCTTCGAATTTCGGAAGCTATTCTAATCTCTAAATTCTCTGATTCTTACATCCTCACACTCCCACCCCAACTTACTTGCCTTTGTCTCTTCTGTATTTGCCAGCGCCACCCACCCCACATTTTTACATGTTACATATTATAATTATGAAATGGAATGATATTCACTTTATTTACATATATTTAGGCCTTGTGTATGTACATGCATATATATGTGAATATGGGTGTATTCTCATGTGTGTGTATGTGTATGCTGATACATTTGTAATCCCTTAACTAAAGTTTGAAATTCAATAAAATAAAATAATAATAAAAAAATATTAAAATAAATAAAAAAAGAAATTATAATAATAAAAGAATAAATGAAATATACGAATAAATAATAATAACAAAGGAAAATTAAAGAAAAAAAATCTATATATCAATAAATAGAATAAATTTATATAAATTTAGTTCTAGGAGTATTATGCCCTTGGAATACTCTTAAATTAACATAAAAAATAAATATGTATTTAGATATTTACACTTCATATTTGTATATGTGTGTATGTATTTTTTATCCCTATTTCCCCCCTCCTTCTCCAACGTTTCTTCTTATTCCCCCCCCCCTTCCCCCGTTCCAACGGTTCCTTCCTACCTCCTTGGCATTGATCCATTCTACAATTTAAAATTCAAATTTCAAATCTCATTTCTAAACATATTCTTTCCTAAGTTATCCCCCTTTGATGGCACATATTATAATAATAACGGCCCACACGTAAATTTAAATTTAAAATTGAATACAGAAAAAAGAGAAAAAAATTAATAAATCATATAAAATAAAATATAATAAAATTATAATAATTAGTATATAAATAAACAAATGTTTATAATATTTTAACTTTAGTTGAATAATTATTTAATTAAATTTTGGCATTTTCTGCGTTCCTACTTCCAATTGTCTGCTGCGGTATTTCAATGGTTTGACACCGGTTTTTCCCGTTTTTTCGACCCTCTCGGCCTTCTATTGTTGTCTTTTGAAAATGAAAGTTTTTCTTTCGAAAATTTAAGATTACCTTTTGTCGAACTTTTTATTTACCAGACAGTATTTACTATTCTGGTATTTAATCAGTTTTTCGTGAAATTATTAATAAATCGTTTTGAGTTTCACTTTCTCTCATCGTTTATTTCTGTTCACTTTTTCCATCTTCCGGCAACTACATCGCATTGCTATAGCCTCGGACTACTAATCTGCACATATATATATATATATATATATATATATATATATATATATATATATATATATATATATATATATATATATATATATATATAACCAAGTAAATAACGTGCCCTTTTCTAACCTTCGGACGAACCCATTTCATGTGGTGAAGGGTAGTAAGAATGCAAATAGCACGATAGACAACTCTAACTATCTTAGATGAATGCGGAAAAAATCCTACACTCTAAATAAAAAGTCAACGTGTGGGTGTTGTTAATAATTTATATATGAATAATTAAATTACTGGTGCAATTCTATGATTTCACATGAATATTTCATCATCCTCATCATCATCATTGGTGTAACGTCCGTTTTATATACTGCATGTGTTGGACGGCTTTAAAAAATTGAATTACAAACAAACGTATCTTTGGTAAGGTCTTTATTTATCCCTATTTATCTCAAATCCATTTTTATCACTTCCTCCCATGTTTTCCTTGGCCTTCCCTTGTGAACTGAATCTGCAACCTTAACTGTTCTACATCTACTAACCAAAGAACTCTCATACATTTTGAATTAGACCTACTACCTTAACTGTTGAACACCTAGTGAGTCCAAAACTCTCATCCATTCTTTCAACGTGGCCATACCATTGAAGTGTCCTGATCTGCACACATCTCCCTATACTATCGAGATCTAATCTTCCGCTGAACTCATCAGAACTAAACCTGTCTTTAACACTCACATTACACATCCATCGTATTATTCTCATATCATTTCTCTCCATGCAACGCATGTCCTCAACCCTCACTAGCCAGGTTTCACTTCCATGAACTATCACACTGCGTACACTTGCCTGATAGACTTTTCATGATATTTTTTCTATCGAAATGACTTCCAAAGAAAAATAGTAATATATCTAGATAAATAGCAAGTGCGACCACTGGCAAAGCATAATTTATTTTTTCCTGTTATTTTTTATACAAGGTGTACACTAGTATTTTGATAAAACGTAATGTTTAAATCTGCGTATATTTGTGTTGATTCAACTTAAATCGATCAAGATCAAACTGAAAACAGATCAGCTCAAAATCTTAACGATGGTTCAATTTGAGCTCGTCAAATTTCTGTTTGAATAATGACTTCTTATTCGGGATCAACAGATCTTTCTCTCCTTTTATTGAGAACAGCCTCTTAAATACAATTAATTCTTCATAAGAGAACAGATTGTAATGTAATCGTTGTCCATAAATGGATGACCAACGTCATTTCATAGCGATAATGTTGTTACAAATCTTTGACCACTGGCCTTGTAAAAGGACAAGGAAATTATTGACAAGACGTTAATTAAAATCATTGTATTCATTCTGGAATAGAACCGCGTCTAAATACAATGGGGATCATTAGCGTTTGAATAGGAAGAACTTTAAAATAGACATGATGACTTTTCTAAAACTGACTTTTAACACCATTCAAGGGAAAAGTCAGAGGTTATTCAATAAAATAAGAATATCATTTTGATTTCACCTTTCATAAAACAGAGGACAAATATTCTCTTTCTCTTTCTCCCTCTCTCTATTTTTCAAAATTTCTTTCTCACTCTCTCTCTCTCTCTCTCTCTCTCTCTCTCTCTCTCTTTTCCTTCCTCTGTTTTTCAAATTTTCGCTGTCTATCTCTTTCTCCCGCTCCTTATTTTTCAAATATTCGCTCTCTCTTTCTTTCTCCCTCTCTCCATTCTTCAAACTCAAATATTCTCTCTCTCTCTCTATTTTCAAACTTTCTTCTCTCTCTTTCCTTCTATCTTTTTCTCTTCCCTCTCTCTCTTTCTTCCTCTCTCCATTTTTTAAATCTCTCTTTCTCTTTCTCCCTCTCCCTCAATCCATGTTTCAAACTCTCTCTTTCTCCCCCTCTTTCTCCCTCTCCCTCTCTCCATTTTTAAAACTCTCTCTATCTTTATTTTCATAACTTTCTCTCTCTTTTCTCCAGTCGATTGCTCATTCCCACACTATTTCTTCCTATTATATTGCCTAGCGTCAGGCGGAATTTCTAAGAACAGATCGTCTTCGCAAGGGTTTCCCGTCTGTGGATGTGGCTTTTCTTTGCAGACTACGACATGGTCGTCTTCAAATCCAATGTCAACATATTCTTGTCATCCCCATAAGTAATCAAACTTAGTACGTTCCATTGATCATTTTCCATCCGGGTTCGTTATCTTTCAACTGACAATCATTTCATCTCATTAAGCCTTATCTTCGAATGGCTTTTGGCCTTGATAAGTGGTGACTCACTAGTAAAATCAAACCCATCTCTCAGTCTCTTTTTCTCTTTCACCAAGTCAGAATTTCACTCTCTTCCTCATCATTTCTCTCTTTCTTTTCATCTATCAATACATTTCCCTCCCCCTCTCCTCCCCTCCCTCCCCCCTCCTTCATTAAAGCGTCCCCCCCCCATCTCTTCTGTCTCTTATCCTTTAGTTTTGTTATTTGATTACTATTTATTTCTCAATTAATCAATTGGATCGTTTGATAAAAAAATGTCTCTGCCCCAAATGAACGAGCTATGAGCATTCATTTTATATCCATTCGAAAAGGCTGTCATAAAGCCTTTGTTTTGATTGGTTATTTTTTCCTGGACTTAATTAAGCGTCATTTGCTAACAACGTCTCTTTGGCTCAATCGTCATGAGCATCTCCTTACATCAACCAAGCATCATTTTAATATCCTGTCCCTTTTTACATCTTACAATCATCATCAACCTGATTTTACATTCACATCCCCCGAATCATCATCAATAATCTCCCTTTTACATCTACCAATCACCATTTTGTTTTTTGCATCTTGAATAAGAGAGGAGTGCATCAGAGTTATTGACAATTTTAAACGTCGTATCCAGCCCAAACTCAAAACATGCTCTCTGTGGCACACCAGTCACATACAAACGTCTTTACAGACCAAAAAGAAAAGCTCCTTAAACAAGGAAGGCAATATGGACGACGAGTTGCAGTGCAGGATAAGAAAAGCTTCAGTGATCTGCAAGATGTGGAAAAAAAAACAAAAAAATCTCACCCTCTAAATGAAGATTTTATAACAGCAATGTTTTGTCCACACTGCTATATGGAAGTGAAACTTGGCATCTCAAAATCAGCCAAGAGTGGAAGTTAGACACGTTTGATTCCAAATGTATTAGAAAGATTCTAGGGATTAAATGGAGCGATCGAATTACCAACCAAGAAGTCAGAGACCGCACTAACCAACAGGGGGTATCGTCAATAATCTGCAAACGACGTCTAGGCTGGCTCGAACATGCCTTAAGTGCTCCAGTGGACCCGTGATGGAAAAAGAAGAAGAGGAAGACCAAAAATGAACTAGAAGCAAACTAACGAAAGTGATTTGATCGCAACGGGAAGAAACTGGAGGGACGTCGTGGATCTGGCTTCAAACCGAAAACGATGGTTTACTTTGACTGCCTCATGAGTCGAAGGATGCGGGAGTTCCTAAATCTAAGTGTGCCTGCAATGGAGAGGTTCACATTTGGAACATATCATTTAATGGTTACAATACAAAGACTGTTAGATATTCATAACTGTAACTTGGTGGACAAGTCAGACATAGAGGGAGGGTTATTTGTACAAAATATCGTTGGATTGCAGAAAAGATTGTGAATTAATTAGGCATGTTTAGGGGGTGGGGTCACCCTGTACATATCATATATATTCAGTAGTGTAACGTGCGTCAATATAACCCGGGTGAGTTAAATATTGCACTTCTAACCAGTAGACTACTGGCAATCATCATTTTACATTCATCAATCGTCATTATCCTCTTTGTACATGAACCAATCAGCATCAACCTCATTTTACATCCACCAATCATCAATCTTCCTCTTTTTACATCCAACACCACCATCATCATTTTGCATCCGTCTATTAATCATCATGAGTCCCTTTTTACAGCAATCGATCAGCATCGGCCCATTTTACATACATCAATGATTTCTTTCAATCGCCAATTATCAGCAGCCCATTCTTTGCACCCATTAATCATCAACCCCTTTATACATCTATCAATCATCAGAAGCTCATTTTTTTACATCCACCAATCATCAGAAGCCCATATTTTGGCTTTTACCAATCATCAGAAGCCTATTTTTTTGGTATCCACCAATCATTAAAAGCCGATTTCTGGTATCCACCAATCATCATAAGCCCATTTAAGGGAAGTAACCAATCATCATAAGCCCATTTTATGGCATTTACAAATGATCATAAGCCTATTTTTTACATCCACCAATCATCATAAGCCCATTTAGGGGAAGTAACCAATAATCATAAGTCCATTTTATGGCATTTACAAATGATCATAAGCCCATTTTTTACAACCACCAATCATCATAAGCCCATTTAGGGGAAGTAACCAATCATCATAAGTCCATTTTATGGCATTTACAAATGATCATAAGCCCATTTTTTACATCCACCAATCATCATAAGCCCATTTAGGGGAAGTAACCAATCATCATAAGCCCATTTTTTACATCCACCAATCATCATAAGCCCATTTTTGGTATTCACCAATCATCAAAATCCCCTCCTTAAAATCAGTTTTATCGTATTTTTCCAATTCGCTATTAACAAGGGCGTAAATACATGTAAAACAGGGGCGATAAGTAAGTCTGTCATTTTGCCAAGTCCTAATCAATGGTGATCGGAAAAATACGATAAAACTGATTTTTATTTTTAATTAAAATACTACTCTATAATTTTTCCTAATTGTTGGTGTAGATACCTATTTTTGCCTGATACGTAAGTATATCAAAGAGTTTTTCTGTTAATTTATTTAGAACTGTGATTTTCACCTGTACATTTTTATGGACGATCACCTAATTATTAAAATAAACATTTCTGATTTGTTGTTTAGAAAGAACTGTGTAAAAACTAAAAAAGACTTTGATAAATATGGTTACAATAATAACCCCACCATCCACACACCAGACCCGCACTGCTGTAGATTTATTTGATAATGTTTCTTTTTTTTTTACTTTCAGCTCCCCCACTCTTAATATAAAAAACACTTGTAAGGTAGGCAGAGAAGATAATAATAATAATAATAATAATAATAATAATAATAATAATAATAATAATAATAATAATAATAATAATAATAATTATTATGTAATAACTAGTTATGGCTTTGACAATGATAGCTGTCTTTGTTACAAAAGTGGGTTATATGAATATAGGTTAGCAATTGGAATGCAGATCTGCATCGCATTTGGAATTGAAAGCAGAGATTGTTTTGACAGGTTGTGATTTATGAAAATCGGTAGGTAATTATTAAAATAAACATTTCTGATTTGTTGTTTAGAAAGGAATATGTAAAAACAAAAACAGACTTTGATAAATACGGTTGCACTAATAACCCCACCTCCCAACACCTGTAGATTGATAGCCTGAATCAGTTACAATTCAAAGTATCTGAAAATTAAAATTAAATAATTGTGACTATTAATAAAAGTAATGCTTACTTTTGCTCATCTAGAAAGAAAACATAAACAATAGCACTTCGAGAGTGTAAACCTCAACCAAGGTCAGAACAAAAATCTCGAATTGAAATGCAGTATTTTGTTGGACTTACTAGTGTGGGTCACCATTGTATCTTTCCTGTTTCTGTGTCTGGCATTTTTCCAGAAATAAATGGTAAAATAACTTCAACTCTTTGCAACGCTGAAAAGTTCTTCAAATTCATGTCTGATAAGATTGGAACTGCTGCCTTCTAATTTGATTATGTTTCTTTCTTTTTTTCTTTTTTTACTAATTCGTCACTATCAAGGCTAAAAAACACTCGAGGATAAGGTTTAGTGAGATGGATAGATTGACAGTTGAATGATGATGAATATTATGAGAGGATTGAAAATCTTCACATACCACTCACTCGCTCAAAAAAAAAAAAGAAAAAAGTCGACCAGGAAAACAGCAATTTTTCCCCCTTGTCAGAAACATCACTGATTACGTTGATAAATAGATAAATATTTAATTGAAAATTATTCATTCCTTCCATATTGTCATTTGATCTATTTAACCATGTCTCATATCCAACAGTGTTTTCTACAAAATTGCATTGTCACCGCATTCAAAAAATGCAGCTTCTCATACGCTACATACAATGCTTCAAGCAAACTACAACACTTCATTAATTTTTTTTTAATTTAAACTTCAAATAAATTTTTAGTGAGACAAAATTTTATTAAGGCAAGGAATACAGACGTTTGTGACATTTTTGGGAGGAAATAAAATTGAAAAGTGTTAAAAACGAGAGAAAAGGTATAATTACATACATTTACTAAGCCAGCTTTCGTCCACACTCGTCAGAGTAAATACGTGGAAGTAAAATTCATGCACTACGATTAAAACTTAAAATATCGACTGAAATGAAGACTAGTGACAGTTTAGGTCGAAAATAAAAATAAAAATTGGGGGGGGGGTCACAATTGGATCACATTAAGTCCTAGAAGCCCCTCTTTTTGTTTACAAATATAGATTGTTTCCAGGACTTTAAGATGGAATAGCGAATGTGATCTACTTATGACAGAAAAACAGTCACTAGTGTAATCCGACGCACATCCGGTGCTATTTATAAGATGATGAGCAATAGCTGACCCGGATGTGTTGACTAAATTATTTAAATTATTTAAATTATTTAGTCGGCCGTGGCCTATTGCAGGAGGGGATGTGTTGTTTTATTCTGTATTCAAACCTTTGCACTACTCTTCCCATGTATACGGCATCACACCAACATTTAAATTGATAAATAATATTTCTGATATGTGGGGGTGGGAGAACATTCTTGTGTACAGATGTTAACATAGGTCGAGCAGAAAAAACGATTCTAGGGTTCGAAGCCTGATAACAACGACATACAGCTACAGCAATTTGGTTAGCAAATTTTATGCTAACATTACCTAACCAAGGTAATCTGAGATACGTCAGACATATTGGAGGACCAAAAAGTTGAGGCTTATGAAAGTAGTTGATCTTGGCAGCGATATTTGAATTAACAATATCGAGAGGGTAACCACTATCAATTAGAACCTCTTTGATAAATTGAATCTCCGAATCAATCAGTGATTCAGAGCAAATCTTTAAGACATGATCAACCAAACATTTAATCAGATTTATTTTTCTTTGTTTGGGACAAAAAGACTGCCAGTGGTAATATAAGCCATTAAATATTGGTTTGCGGTAAACAGATGTAAGAAACAATGAATCAGATGTATGCACTAGTACATCCAGGAAAGGAAGGGTGGAATTGTGTTCCCTCTCACAGGTTAACTGTACAGTTGGGTGTAATTGATTGAGTGCATTAAACATGCAAAATGTATCATCGACGTATCGGAAATAAGAAGGATGAAGAGGTGATCCCATAGATATGCTGTCAGTTTGCTGATACATGTGATTATCAAAACTGAATTCCCAGACATGGTAGCAAACCGTATCAGTTCTATGAAGACGTACTCAGATATAGTGGGACCAACTGAGAAACGACGATATAATATATCAGCACACATATCGATGGTTTCTTGTAAGGGAACGCATGTAAATAAACTGCTGATATCGAAAGAAAACATAAAGTTATTTTCAGCAGAAAAAGGACAATTACGAATGTATTCAGCAAAAGTGAATGAATCTTTAATACAGTTAGCCGAATATACTTCAAGAACAGGTTAAAGCAATTCTGCCAACCATTTATCTAACTTATGCTAAACTGAGCCAACCATATAGAAAATAGGTCGTACGGATATATTGTATTTTATGTTATTACAGAATACCGGAAAAAAAGGCTTAAAGAAAGAAACACTGATGAACTCCTGTTTATTATAATAAAAGATATGGGATTTTTTTCAAGCAAGTCATCATTTATCAAGCTATTCACACTTAACGTTTTTTTTTAATATTTACTAAGGAGTCACCACTTATCAAGGCTAAAAACCACTCGAGGATAAGTGTTAATGAGATGCATAGATTGACAGTTGAATGATAATAGATATTATGAGAGGATTGAAAATCTCTACATACCACTCACTTACTTAAGAAAAAAGAAGCCGACCCAGAAAACAGCAGTACTTCCCCCTTTGTCAGAAACATCACTCTTAGAATGTAAGAACTAAAGGACAAAATAGGGAGAGTTACAAGACTGCCAGAAATACGCAAGGTTTACATTCTACCCTGCATCAGTATGGATGACCGTTGGCTCCCATGGAGATCCTCCACCCTTTGACAGCTCTTGTTTTTAGTATCGCTGCCCGATGTGGCTACCAGCTAAACCATTGAACAGATACTACTAGTTTACATGGCATTAGCAGCAGGTCTGAAAGCAGACCAGCCCTGACTTTCTATTGTCATTTGATTGCCTTCATACGATTCGTTTCTGCTATTGATGGGTTGCTATGTTGTTATTCGTTTTTTGTTTTTTGTTTCTCCTGGGTCAGGAGTGACAATTAGATAGTAGGAGGGCTCCCTGGAAGGGAGAGTGGGAGCCAAAACGGAAATCGGAAGTGACGTCACGATGGTGGGGGCTTAGTCGCTCTCTTTCTGTTCCTGACGATCAAGAGAGAAGCAGGTGTGAAACTGTAGTCTGCTACGCAAATGGCCTGCATATCTTTTCGCAGCTATTGTTTCTTCTCTCTCGCGCGTACAAGCACCCACACCATCTATCTTTCTGTTACGTTAAATAAACCGTTGAAACCCATCCATGGCGTTCGCATACGTTTGTTCATGACGGCGATGGTGATGATGACAGCAGCAACAACCAACAGCTTACAGCAGTAAATGGTGATGACAGCAGCCAGAGAGGCACCCACGTGTGTTGCCGCAACGGTGAGCGAATATCTAACAAATGTTTTCAAGATACTTTTGTTGGATACTGCTTACCTTCGTGGGTGTATACATCGTTGTACACCCATTCATCTTCGACGGCAACCCAGTTTTTGTCGTTGCTTGGGTCCCTCGGCTGTTGATCAATAACCACATGGACGCTGGATTTGGTTTTAAAGAGTTTTTATTGAACATAGAACAAAGAAACAGAAACTGAAATAGTGTGTATGAGGGGGAGAGAGAAAGAGAGAAAGAGAGAATAAATGAACCAGAGAGAGAGATACCATAACATATAGAAGGTAGTCCGACTTTTAGCCACCTGTACCCACAATCTCCGCCCCCCTCCCCTCTTTGGGTGGACAGGGACCGCTGCATTTCTCGCATTTGATCAGTCGGCTGGTTGCAGGCTCAAGAGACAGACCGCTCTCCAAACGTAAGTGACCTGATTTTCCTGACATCCGCTTTTAGCTCCCCCCACCTTTTAGGGGCCTCTCCATCCGGCGCTCTCCCCCCCCCCCTCGTTATCTAACAATTTCCTTTCTGGTGGACTGGTATACTAACGAAGAAGGAGATGAAACGCCATTTTCAATTAAAACATATTTTATTTAACTTAATTGCAGATAGATACATTTCCTTTAACCGAGCTTCAATCTCTGGTTCCCCCTTGTAAGTCATTCACGGCAAAAACTCATCGTTCTACCACAACTGAAAAAACCTTCCTTTCTCCCTCCATATGCCTAGCATTAAACAAAATTTCTATGATCAGAGCTTTTTCCTAAGGACTTCCCATCCGTGGAACACATTACCGTGGGACTGCTTCCCTGCAGACTACGACATGGTCGTCTTTAAATCTTCAAATCCAATGTCAAACAAATACTTGTCATAAACTGTCCCCCATAAAGTAGGTGCCCAAATTTCATTCATACCATTTATCATTTTCAATCCTCTCATAAAATTCTTCTACATTAAACTGACAACCTATCCATCCAATTCATCCTTATCTTCGACTGGTTTTTGAATTGCAGAAAGGATTATGAATTTTATTAACGGTTCGATGGGTGGCATTTTATTTTGATCACCCTGAACATAAATACAGGCTCAAAAACTATGCACAGCCCCACCCACCTAAAAGGGTCAGTTGTTTTTGGATCGAGTACCGGTACAGTTTGTGATCCATGCTACAACCGACTTTACGTAAACAGCCGGAAGATACTGAATGAAAACGACCCAGCATCAAAATCAAAACGTGTCAACGCTATCAAACAGGAAAAAATAATGTAACAACATTTAAAGCAAAAAAAAAACACTCACCGTATGTAAAATTTTATGAAAAAATATTTATTTTTTTACAACGAAAATATAATGAAACAACTGTTAGAATTTTTTCTTTCACAAAGTTTGTTTAATTATTATTATTTTTTTGTTTCGATAAATTGTTTTTTTTTGTTTTTGTTTTTACTGGTATAGCTTTAGAACTGGACCGAATAGGTTACTGTTAGGGTTAAAAAAATAGTTTCTTACTCCTGTTTCAGGGTTAGGGTTTAGGGTAAAAAAACAACAGTTTCTTACATTTTTTTTAGGGTTAGGGTTTCGGAAAAAAAAATTTATTTTCCAGAATTTTGAAGATTTTTTGTTGCCGTTGGCGCAGACGAATTTTACGATTCACTCAATTCACAATTGAAAATTGTCACCTGATTGGCTAAACGCTTCGTCAGCTTCCGGCTGTTTATGTAAGATGCCGCCGAAAAGTCGGTTTTAGCATGGGTCACCAACTGTACCATTACATTGGATTGCAAAAAGGATTGGTAATTTTATTAACAATTCAATGAGTTGCATTATATTGGGGTCACCTTGTACATAAATACAGGATCATAAAATATGCACAGCGGCACCCACCTAAAAGGGTCATTTGTCTCCCTTGTACCCGCTTGACTCAATTTGACTGGCTTTAATCTTGGAATAACCCAGGAAATGTGACACATCCATATATGGCTTATCTATGACCATTCTGCCGTTTAGAAGATGGACGAAGTGGGATGAAGGAGGCCTGTCAAGTAAGAGAAATGCAAGATAACCGGTAGTCATGACAACATTAATGAGGCCTATTGTTAGGACCATGCAGAACATTGAAAAGAAAAATGCCTCGTAAAAAAAAGAAGAATTATTACAAATTGATTTTTATTTCTCTTTGAATCTTCTGACCATATTAGTTCCTTGAACAACAAAAAAACTCAAAGAGGCTTTGTCTACTTAATGAAACATCAACATTTTTATTTAACGCTGAAGTCGATGTTATTTAGTCAGATATGATGAATGAGAGAGAGAGAGAGAGAGAGAGAAAGAGAGAGAGAGAGAGAGACAGTGGCAGGCACAATTATGGGCAGTTTGAAAAAGTGATTGAACTTAGAAGACGTGTTTTAAAATAGTATAATGAAACGTTAATATAATTGAGCAGTACGTTTAAAACATATGTCTCTCTCTATCTATCTTTCTCTTCTCCCATTGACCTTTCAGCTACGAAACGATCATATGGTTGAATCAATCCTTCATTCAACAGCAAAAAGAGACTTGCTTTGTCTACTTAATGGGGCATCAACACTTTTTATTTAATGCTGAATTCGATGATATTTAGTCAGATATGATGAATGAGAGAGAGAGAGAGAGAGAGAGAGAGAAACAGAAGTGGCAGTGATTATGGAAGAAGTGATGGTACAGTGGTTACCAGCATGGACTATGCACTTGGTGTACTGTGTTTGAGTTCTGTTGGAGCTATAACATCACTTTTATTAATACCCTTGGGAAAGCTATGTGTTAGGTATTAAGGTGGGTACTTTTACTAGTAGATATATTAGCTAGTTCATATTAGCCAGTATATCAAAGTGTATGTGAAGTACTCTTTGGCCTTGGTGAGCAATCACCTAGAGATGGTGTCTCAATAATAATACTAGTCCCCAATCACTTCAATGGGTTGGCATCAGAAAGGGCTTCCGGCCTATTTTGCCTAAATTAAGGAAATGACCTCGTCCAACACATGTAAAACGGATGTTGAACCGAATATGATTATGATGATGATGATCTGCCAGCGAGTAGGTTGGATGTGCTGTAGATGAGAAGGTCAGCAAGATTCTAACGGATTACGCTGCCCGTATAAACTAAAATTGTGAGAAAAGGAAGTCGATGATATTTAGTCGGATATGACGTCAGAGAGAGAGAGAGAGAGAGAGAGGGAGAGAGAGAGAGAGAGAGAGAGAGAGAGAGAGAGAGAGAAGAGAGAGAGACAGTGGCAGGCACAATTATTGGAAGCTTGAAAAAGTGATTGAACTGAGAAGACGTTTTAAAATAGTATAATAAAACGTTAATATAATTGAGCAATACGCTTAAAACACGTCTCTCTATCTTTCTCTATCTTTCTCTTCGCCCGTTGACCTTTCAGCTACGAAATTATTATATGGTTGAATAAATACTTCATTCAACAACAAAAAGACGCAAAGAAGCTGGCTTTATCTACTTAATGGTGCATCAACACTTTTTATTTAATGCTGAACCATTCAATGTGAAATGGAAGTGTCGGCGATTATGGAATATTAATTGGGAAAGGTATGTTCGTGAGTCCGTTTGCTGGTAGATATATTAGTTAGAATATCAGACATCGATTAGGCTGGTGTGACAGTTTGGAAGAGCGACTGAGCTGAGAAGATGCATTTAAAAACGGTCTAAGGAAAGAACAAGAAGGCTGTGAGATGTGAGCTGGAGAATTGTGATGGAGATGTGGAAGCAGTGGCTAGCAGAAAGGATCATAGCAGGCGTTCTGATTGTGTCTACACAACGGAATTCGTTGAGAAGCTGAAAAGAATGAGGCAAGATCCAGACAAGGCGATGTAGACCTGGATAAGAGAGATGGGCGTCGAAGTGGCGACTATGAAGAAAGCATTTAACAAAGATCTTTGTTACTTCTCATACAATAGTTGCAAGGGTCAACTACTCAACACCAAAGGCCAAGAGAGCCGCCTTACGAAAGCCAAGAAACTCCTCAACAAGCCATGCATGTTTTGCCTCTTCTCAACACCAGTTATATAACACATAAAATAACAGGTGGCTAGCCTATAGTCTGCACAAAATCCCATGCATAATGAAGACAAGTTACCTCAAACTGGTCTTTGGGTGTGTTTCCAGCAAAAGCCAGGTCATGCTGCTTCACATCTTTGAAAAGGGATTCGGACTCAATTCAGATGGCTATACTGAGTTGCTGTCCGCTGTGGTCAAGCGCCGAATGGAGAGCGTGGTTGTAGGAAGGCCATATGTTTGACAGCAGGACTCAGCTCCATGTCACACCTCCGGAAAAACCCAGAAGTGGCTGTCTGAGAACTTTCACAACTTCATCAATTCTAACATCTGCCTCCCACCACCCAACTCGTCTGATTGTAACCACATCGACTATTATGTGTGGAGTGTAGTTGAAAAAGGCACCAACTGTACTGTCTGCAGCTCAAACGATGAACTGTTTGTCAGGATCAAACTGGTGGTCAAGCTTTTCTTGAAGGACACCATGAAGACTGTGTGCTCCAAGTTCAGGTCTTGTTTGGTGGCCACAGTGGAGGCCCAGAGCGGCTTTTTTGAGTGAGCTGTATTTGGCAACAGATACACTAAGAGTAGCACTTTGTATTCTGAGAATACATCAATTATTGTATATATATATATATATTATAAATGTATATATATATATTATAAATGTATATATATATATTATAAATGTATATATATATATATATATATTATAAATGTATGTGTATATATATATTAATATATATATATATATATATATTATAAATGTATATATATATATATTATAAATGTATATATATATCATAAATCTGTATATATATTATATATATATATATATTATGAATGTATATATATATATCATGAATATATATATATTTTTCCTTTCCAAAAAGTGTCCAATTTGTCTCGAACACCCCGTACATATATGGGTATGTATGTATGTATGTATGTATGTATGTATGTATGTATGTATGTATGTATGTATGTATGATACAAGTGTCTTAGCTCAAGCCCGAACCACCAGTATTGCTACGATTGTAACTAAGAATCAGATGCGTTGGGATGGTCATCTTGTCCGGCTTGATGACAGCAGATTCCCAAAACAGTTGTTTTATGGTGAGCTTCTTTCCGGCAAAAAACCCAGCACAAGCTTAATAAACGATTTCCAGGAAAGTTTGCCGTACTTTGATATTCCTGCTGACAGTTGGGAGTCAGTTGATCATAGGCATTGGAAGGTGCAGATTTACAAGGGTGCTGAACATTTTGAAGCAGCCATGGTAGACAATGCAAAACTAAAGAGAGCATGTAGGAAACATGAAACGTTGTGAACCAATGGTGAAGATGTGTGGATCTGTGAGGTGTGGAACCGGACTGTGTCATCAAAAGCAGATTTTGTTGATCACATGAAATCACATGGAAGCATTTCATCAACAGCTGTTTCTTTCCAAAAAAAGGCACAGAATCACAGCTTGTCATGCTCTCGATGTCCTAAAGTGTGCCGATCAGCTGGTGGCCTTTAACGGCACATAAAAGTGCACAATGATACAAGTGTTGTACCTTCTGGCTTTATGCAGGCCAATGATCAACATGAGTGTCAGGTCTGCCCAAGGATATATAATTTGTTGGCAGGACTGAAGAGCCATCTGCAAGCCCATGAACAGTCATTAAATGAAAGAGTGGCACTCGTCTGACAAGACGTCACAGTCATCATGTATGTGTACATAAAAAAAGTGGAAGACCACTCTTCACATCATGTTGGTCTGCAGTTTTAACTTGCTACTGGGTATCTTGCTTTCGCTTGTTGTTGGACTTAACATTTTTAACCAAGAGAAGGACCTAGGTGTCGTACAAGACTAGATCTCTTTATTTACACTCTCAATACGGATACTCCTTCAGACAATGACACTTTTCTGAATGAAGGAGTGGCACTCGCCTGACAAGACGTTGCAGTCATCATGTGCGTATGTATACAATTTCATTGAAACTACATTTTGATCCCACCCCAAAGGCTAGGTAGTACTGTATAAGACAATTTTATAGTGAACCACAATACATCATTAAATCCATGGGATGATGTATTTACATTATTTGAACTACATCATATGATTCTCGGTCAAATGCAGATTAAAATCCGATGTTTGTTGCTTTTTTATCTATTTGATGGGACTTTATGTTCATGTTATTATTATTCAGTAGGAGTTCTCACACAGGTCATCATCAGTGATTTCCCACTGATAATAACCGGTGGTGTTTCCTGGAGTCTGAGTACCAACAAGTCTCCACAGATTTCCAATACTCTCCACCTCTTTCGATAACCATTGCAAATGACTTTGCGTTATTGCAACAGTCACTTACCATTGATTTCTTACTGGCAATAACCATTGATCTTCTCTGAGATTTGGGTGGCAATAAACCTCCCCAAGGTCCCAGTTATTATTATTATTATTATTATTATTATTATTATTATTATTATTATTATTATTATTATTATTCAAGACAGCATCTGTTCAATTTACTTATGCTGGTTGGTCAGAATATTGGAAAGCATCACGACCAGATCAAATAGTCACGTCGGAGATGACATTACAAATCACAATCGTAATGTTTATTCGAATTACTATCTTGATGTTCTCTCTTGGCTTTTGCATATATGAAGAAAGTATACAATATCTTTTATTATACTACATGTGAGTTAATCAACGTTTCGCTAAGACTTTTTTCTTACATACTTTAACTAGAAAAATACCCGTCACAGGACGAGTAAAATTAATTTTCCTTGAACAGAACACATGCCAGCATGTAAAACGGACATTAAACCGATGATGATGATGATGATGATGATGATGATGATGATGATGACCGTTTTGCACTGCTTTCATGTCCCTTTACAAAGATTAAAATAAAGATATGCTACTAAACCTTATGTCTAGAATCCTTATTCCAATGTTGATCAAAATCTGTTATACGATTATAATTCTAGAAAATGCCTAAAATCTAGGGAGTCTTAAGAAGAAATTGACATTTAGGGAATCTTGTTTAATTGGTGTCTAATAACTATAGATCAAATTTAATTCAAATCTGAAATATTTGAATATTCAAATGAGAGTTTGTGTCCATATTATGCCCCCTGAAATTCCTTTAAAATGCTCCAAAGAAACTGAAATTTAGGGAATATTTATTAATTGATGTCTTATATTTATTAATTGATGTCTAATATTTATTAATTGGTGTCTAATATTTATTAATTGATGTCTAATATTTATTAATTGATGTCTAATATTTATTAATTGGTGTCTAATATTTATTAATTGGTGTCTAATATTTATTAATTGATGTCTAATATTTATTAATTGATGTCTTATATTTATTAATTGATGTCTAATATTTATTAATTGGTGTCTAATATTTATTAATTGATGTCTAATATTTATTAATTGATGTCTAATAAATATTAATTGATGTCTAATATCTATTGTGAAAAGTTCACAAAAATCAGAAGTATGTGAACTTTCATCTTTTAGTGTAAAACAAAATTAAACTAAATATAGCCCAAAGTTGTGTTTCAAAATTCCTAATGATCGGTTAATTAGTTTAGGAATTAATCTTATGCATAAAAATATATAAACATATACACACATTTAAATTTATATTGAGATAACACAAAATACATGCTGAAATAAACTTTAGTTCTGAGATTGAGTTATGTTTGAAAAAAAATCCATTTTAATTGTTCTAATTGGACGTAATTTATAATTAACTGAACAAGTCACCCATTTCTCTCTTAGCTATCTATGTATTTCACTCGCTCCCTCTCACTATATATTGATTCAATCCCTCTCCAATATTTCTTAATGACTCTTAGAGAAAAAGTCACTCTCTTGTCTTTGCATCTAATTTACATAGTGTATCTGTACACACCAAAAACACCTATGTAAATCATAAGTTTGTTTACTCCTATCTATATATGAATAATAATGAAGGCTTAATCTTAATAATCTGAATGAATAAAGGCAAAAGATTTTTTTCATTTATCACTCCTATCTAATAACCAAAACGGGTTACTGTTATTTAAATCAAGAATACGACAAAGACTTGATATTCTGTATATATAGTGAAGATAAACGATTAAGAGAGAACCTTTTGACTGCCTAATTAGCATAACTATTTTAAACCGTCTATAATTAATTAATGTTTAGTATTATTAATTTGGAATTGCATTTGCTTATGTTTGTTATCTATATGCTATAGTTTCGTCCATATTACCAGTAATTACTTAAGGTTATTTAATAAATAAATCGGAAAAATAAAACGGGTTACGCCAGTACTAAATAGGTAAGGAGACTTATTATTTTAATTACACAAGAAGAATGACTTAAAAGATATATCACTGTTGATGAATTTTCGAATGAAGTAGAACAAATAGTTATAGTGGTTGTGACCCAACGGGTAGAGTAGAGTGCCCGGGGTGAAGTGGGCCACCGGGATGAAATTGGTCACAAATTATTATCCCTATCTTCTCCCAACTTAGTTCCCCCCCCCCCACAGTTTGATGCTTCCATTATGAATTGCATCAGGTATTGTCTTTATGGTATGCCCATTGAAACTATCATTCTTTCTTCTCTGCACTCTGATGAAGAAGGAAGTGCGAATGCCAAAGTCGGCACTTTTTCACAATCTAATAAAACTTTTGTATGATTTCTATTTATATAACTTCAGAACTTTAGTGTATGATATTCTTGAATTGAAAAGGCTATATAAGTATAATTGCAAACCTTTTTTAAAATCTCATGATGAGAAACAAGATTTTCTTGAAGTAAGAAAGCCATATAAGCATAATTGCAAAGCTTTTAAAAAAAAAATTGATGGGGGGGGGGGGGGCAAGATTTTTCTTAGAATTATGTGACCGAGGTGAAGTGGTCCACCTTGCATTTTTACATATTTATCGAATCTAGCAGGAGAGTGGTATACAACATCAAAGCTGCACAATGATTCCCATTCCCAACCAAAACTCTGCATTATTAGAGTTTTGGTTGTTGTTTTGGAATATTACAGGTGTGATTGTGTCTAAACATTGTATTTGCTTGTTTCATAATTGTGACCTGATGATATGGGTTGGTTGATATGTGGCGAGTATTTGTGCCCTGGGTCTTACCAAGTGATACTGATCTTTAAAAGGACTTTTATTGTAAAAAAAATGTATGCAAGAGTAAATTAACTTCACCTAATAGGGATGTGTTAGTGAAGAAATACTTATAATACTCTCCTTTACGATGATTTTTAAACTTTTAATATAGGTGGCTCTATTCACCCCGGTAATTTGTTTTTTTCAAGTTACGTAAAGTACCTCATAAAACTTGGTACATTTTAGTATTATAGGGAACATTACATGTATTATCTGTATTTGACTGAATGCTAAGACCCCATTTGCTACCCTGAGCGCATTTTCACTTTCATCCATGCAATTTTGCAAAAGTTATCAGATGCCAAAGAAAGAAAACGCTAAAATGTTGCCCATTTCACCCCGGTTTAACCCATCTAAACAAAATGAAGCCATTTTTACATACAAAGAAACATGAGAACGAAAGATGCCGATGGTGAGAGTTGAATTGAGCCCTGTTATGTCTGCTTAACACAGGAGCAAATACAACATTGTCTTTTCATTTTCTCAAAACAATTCTCATATAGAATTGTCTTTTTTTAAAACTCATAATATAATAATACGTTAAAGCAATGTCATGTTTGCTTGTGCATTATCATCCTCCCCCTTTTTTTTTTAAAGATGGGATCGTCCAATCCGCAAAGGATGGTGATTGGTAATTAATCTGATGTCGCTAAAGTAAACAATTCCGACTTTACCCATTTTAAAATGAATTGTTCTAAAATCAAATTATGTCCCCCCCCCCCCCCGCGTCGACTAAAAGAGTGCAAATGTAACTACATATATTTCAGATAGTGACATTCGTTTTATTGGTTTGAAGAATATTTTTCCCGTAAAAGACAGAGAATGTTTATTGTTTTAAAAAGAATTTCTACAATTTTAAATAAATAAAGAAGAGACATATTCGTTTTATTTACTTAATTAATATTTAGCTAACAATGACAATATTTTTTTTTACAGAAGAAGAAACTATTATTTTTTCTTAATAGTATTGACCCTGACTAACACATTATTTACCTCCTTGCCAGTAGGTTAGACACAAGGTCAGTTGTGGTTTGAGAAGCTCCCTCTGGACTAAAAAATGCCTGAGCATCCCCACCGGCATTCCCCGGTAGCGGCGCCTCAGGCGATTAACAATAAACTAACCCCCTTCTCAGAGGAGGTAAAGCCTGGGAGGGTGGACCTCCTTAGACTGAACAGAACTATACCTCAGCCCGACAGCAACAAAGCCACTGCCGGACTGATTTGTATCATATTTCTAGAGATTTTGGTTCTCAGAGGAGGTAAAGCATCTGAGAGGGGACCCCTGCTGATTTGTATCATATTTCTAGAGATTTTGGTTCTCAGAGGAGGTAAAACATTGGAGAGGGGACCCCTGTCGATTTGTATCATATTTCTAGAGATTTTGGTTCTCAGAGGAGGTAAAACATTGGAGAGTGGACCCCTGCCGATTTGTATCATATTTCTAGAGAGTTTGGTTCTCAGAGGACGTAAAGCATGGGAGAATGGACCCCTGCCGATTTGTATCATATTTCTAGAGATTTTGGTTCTCAGAGGAGGTAAAGCATTGGAGAGTGGACCTCTGCCGATTGGTATCATATTTCTAGAGATTTTGGTTCTCAGAGGACGTAAAGCATTGGAGAGTGGACCTCTGCCGATTTGTATCATATTTCTATAAATTTTGAAATACCGTATAGATAGTAATCTGCAAACATCCACAAGCAGCTGTAGGTATTCTTAATTTGCATACTAATTTTATAAACACTTTCTAATAAATTAATATTCTGTAATATACATTTTTAATTTGCATTGTCATATTTTCTTATATATACGTAATAGTTTTGTCAATAGTAATATTATTGTAATTATTAATCATATTAATTAAAGCGATTTAATACAAAAAGGATAATGTTTCAAACTTTTCTTAGAATTTCATTTTCATTAATTTTCAAGGGAGTTAATTCATATGAAAACTTCTTGCTTAAATGTTATGGCATGTGATTTTATGTAATTCTGAGAACAGATACTATGCTTTCATCCTAGCCAAAAGGCCAAGGAACCATAAAAAATAATATTTTTATGACTAGGAATTTTTAATGAATGATAAAACTCTGATTTAATCGGAAATCTATGATTTTATTATCTTTTAATGATGGTGAGTAGTATAGTATCGGTTCTTTCGCCATAAGACCGTCCTCCCAGGAATTACCCCCTCCTATTTTAAGGGGGTGAAGGGAATCCTCGCAGGTATTACATCCTCCTTTGGGGGAAGGGGTACGGTAGTATCTCTTCTGCTGTCATGAGACTATCTTCTCACACGGACTACCTTCTCCTTTTTGAGCGTGGGAGGGTAGTGTAGTATCTGTTCTGTCATGATACCATACTCTCTATGGTATTATGAAAGACTGTCGGACTGACTTGTATCATTCTATTTCAAAAAGGAATTTTATTATTAAGAGTAAATTGTACAGATTGATATAGAAAACACCGTGGAATTTCAACAGAGTCCACATGGTTTTTATATAATTACAAAATACGAAACTTGTGTTCCCCCCTCCCCCCCCCCCCCAAAAAAAAATAAAAGAAGGAAAGCAAAAAAATAAGAGAAAAGAAATTTGTAATCATCTTTTTCACACGCAAAGGAAATAACAACAAAAATGTTAAAACGATAATTGTTCAATTGCAATTTCTCTGTTCCTTATCGGATTTCAATGGCGGGTATAATTGGAAGAAATTCTTGGAGAGAGAAAAAAAGGATCAAAATGACTGACGTTTTTTCATCGTTCTTTCCAAAAGGATTTCACAGATGAAAACCAAACTGGTACAAAAAGTGGCGTGCAGAGGTGGGGTGATGCCCGGGGACAACTCTTTGTACACCCAAAGACTCAAGTATAAGTCCTAGTACTGAGAAATATGAGAAAATGAGTTTGAATACGATTGGATGTACCCCTCCCAATTTGGATGCTCGAGACCATTGCCCCCTTTTCCCTCTGCACGCCACTGATTAAGAAAACCAGACACAAAACTTCTTTTTTTTTTATTAGACGTAACAATTTAGTCCAGAGTACCGACATTAAACAACCTGGGACACCCTTGTGCAAGGTCTTCGCCCTTGCTTCATACCACCTTATAACCTCAAAATCTGTTTTCCCATTTTTAGTTGACTACCCTATTTCCCAAACCCTATCAATTTCTGAATCTCTCTCTATTTTCAATCTGATCCTGATGCTACATTATGGTTGCGTCTTCTTCTTCAACCACAACACATCTGGATGGTGCGTCACATAAACAGCTAACTGTTTTGTTGTGTACACGTCCCGTAGTATTAATTCGTTGTGATAGTAGTTATAGAGGTGGCGATGGTGTAGAGATCGTCCGTCTCTCTTTCTCTCTCTTTCTCCTTTTTGTCTTCATTGTGGTTAGTGTTAAGTTGATTTCTTTCTTCTTCTCCAGCGGTTGTAATAGATGATCTCTTTCTTTTTACCAGTAGGCTTGGGTAGGGGTGTTATGGTACCTTACCTATACACACTACTTGAACTCTTCCACTCACCATAAATACTGGTAGCACCTGCTTCTCAGTGTTGGACCCAACCCCAGCCCGATCAGTCTCTCATTAACTTCGGTTGATTGAGGACGTCGGGATGGGGTAATACCAGTCGAGGATTCGTTCTCGACAATCAGTCCGGCAGGAACTGGGCCATTTACGTGGCCTTTTATCTGCCGGGCTGAGGTATATTGTCCTGGGTTTTCCTAGGAGGTGCACCCTCCCAGGCCTTGCCTTCCCTCTTTGGGGAGGAGTAAGTTTATTGCTTGCTGCCTGAGGCGCCCTTACCGGGGAATGCCGACGGGGTTGCCCAGGCTATTTCTGTTAGGCCAGAGTGCTCCTTCTTTAGGGGCGCTTGCTGGCTTGATCTCCCCACTTTCCGACCTTGTGTCACATATTGCTTTGTGGGAAGCGATTAAATACCTGGACCCAACCCCAGCCCGATCAGTCTCTCATTAACTTCGGTTGATTGAGGACGTCGGGATGGGGTAATACCAGTCGAGGATTCGTTCTCGACAATCAGTCCGGCAGGAACTGGGCCATTTACGTGGCCTTTTATCTGCCGGGCTGAGGTATATTGTCCTGGGTTTTCCTAGGAGGTGCACCCTCCCAGGCCTTGCCTTCCCTCTTTGGGGAGGGGTAAGTTTATTGCTTGCTGCCTGAGGCGCCCTTACCGGGGAATGCCGACGGGGTTGCCCAGGCTATTTTTGATAGGCCAGAGTGCTCCTTCTTTAGGGGCGCTGGCTGGCTTGATCTCCCCACTTTCCGACCTTGTGTCACATATTGCTTTGTGGGAAGCGATTAAATACCTGGACCCAACCCCAGCCCGATCAGTCTCTCATTAACTTCGGTTGATTGAGGACGTCGGGATGGGGTAATACCAGTCGAGGATTCGTTCTCGACAATCAGTCCGGCAGGAACTGGGCCATTTACGTGGCCTTTTATCTGCCGGGCTGAGGTATATTGTCCTGGGTTTTCCTAGGAGGTGCACCCTCCCAGGCCTTGCCTTCCCTCTTTGGGGAGGGGTAAGTTTATTGCTTGCTGCCTGAGGCGCCCTTACCGGGGAATGCCGACGGGGTTGCCCAGGCTATTTTTGATAGGCCAGAGTGCTCCTTCTTTAGGGGCGCTGGCTGGCTTGATCTCCCCACTTTCCGACCTTGTGTCACATATTGCTTTGTGGGAAGCGATTAAATACCTGGACCCAACCCCAGCCCGATCAGTCTCTCATTAACTTCGGTTGATTGAGGACGTCGGGATGGGGTAATACCAGTCGAGGATTCGTTCTCGACAATCAGTCCGGCAGGAACTGGGCCATTTACGTGGCCTTTTATCTGCCGGGCTGAGGTATATTGTCCTGGGTTTTCCTAGGAGGTGCACCCTCCCAGGCCTTGCCTTCCCTCTTTGGGGAGGGGTAAGTTTATTGCTTGCTGCCTGAGGCGCCCTTACCGGGGAATGCCGACGGGGTTGCCCAGGCTATTTTTGATAGGCCAGAGTGCTCCTTCTTTAGGGGCGCTGGCTGGCTTGATCTCCCCACTTTCCGACCTTGTGTCACATATTGCTTTGTGGGAAGCGATTAAATACCTGGACCCAACCCCAGCCCGATCAGTCTCTCATTAACTTCGGTTGATTGAGGACGTCGGGATGGGGTAATACCAGTCGAGGATTCGTTCTCGACAATCAGTCCGGCAGGAACTGGGCCATTTACGTGGCCTTTTATCTGCCGGGCTGAGGTATATTGTCCTGGGTTTTCCTAGGAGGTGCACCCTCCCAGGCCTTGCCTTCCCTCTTTGGGAAGGGGTAAGTTTATTGCTTGCTGCTTGAGGCGCCCTTACCGGGGAATGCCGACGGGGTTGCCCAGGCTATTTTTGATAGGCCAGAGTGCTCCTTCTTTAGGCGCGCTGGCTGGCTGGATCTCCCCACTTTCCGACCTTGTGTCACATATTGCTTTGTGGGAAGCGATTAAATACCTGGACCCAACCCCAGCCCGATCAGTCTCTCATTAACTTCGGTTGATTGAGGACGTCGGGATGGGGTAATACCAGTCGAGGATTCGTTCTCGACAATCAGTCCGGCAGGAACTGGGCCATTTAGTTGGTCTTTTATCTGCCGGGCTGAGGTATATTGTCCTGGGTTTTCCTAGGATGTGCACCCTCCCAGGCCTTGCCTTCCCTCTTTGGGGAGGGGTAAGTTTATTGCTTGCTGCCTGAGGCGCCCTTACCGGGGAATGCCGACGGGGTTGCCCAGGCTATTTTTGATAGGCCAGAGTGCTCCTCCTTTAGGGGCGCTGGCTGGCTTGATCTCCCCACTTTCCGACCTTGTGTCACATATTGCTTTGTGGGAAGCGATTAAATACCTGGACCCAACCCCAGCCCGATCAGTCTCTCATTAACTTCGGTTGATTGAGGACGTCGGGATGGGGTAATACCAGTCGAGGATTCGTTCTCGACAATCAGTCCGGCAGGAACTGGGCCATTTAGTTGGTCTTTTATCTGCCGGGCTGAGGTATATTGTCCTGGGTTTTCCTAGGAGGTGCACCCTCCCAGGCCTTGCCTTCCCTCTTTGGGGAGGGGTAAGTTTATTGCTTGCTGCCTGAGGCGCCCTTACCGGGGAATGCCGACGGGGTTGCCCAGGCTATTTTTGATAGGCCAGAGTGCTCCTCCTTTAGGGGCGCTGGCTGGCTTGATCTCCCCACTTTCCGACCTTGTGTCACATATTGCTTTGTGGGAAGCGATTAAATACCTGGATCCACCCCAGCCCGGCAGGAACTGGGCCATTTCGGTGGCTTTTTATAAGTCAGGCTGATGCATTAGTTCTGGGTAGTCCTAACAGGGCTGACCAGGCAAACGGTGAAAGTGTTTGAATTGGGTCAAAAAAGATAGCGAAGACTACGCAACTTCTGCATCAATCGTGAATAAACACTGTGACGATTACAAATTAGCTGAACTTAGCGCGGATAACTTTAAATGTTTAATTTTCATGCAAGGACTTGTATTAGGAAAAGACGCAGAAATCAGACGTAGGGTTCTAGACAGGTTAGAAAGTGAACTAAATTTAACATTAAAAAAATTAGCCAATGGCTGCCAGAGATTTGTAAGTGTTAAACAAGATTCGAAAGACATTGAAGAGTAAGGCATTGCGCACATAAGAAAGGTACGTCAGAAATCACAATTCAACTCTGTCACTTCTCGGGTGCTGGCCTTTTCGACCCCCACTTTCCGACCCGACCTTGGGTCACATCTTACTTGTGGGAGTAGGATAAAACTGGCCTTGTGCCTAACTCCTGGAGAGGAGTAAATAATACTCTGTCAAAATCAACTCAAAACAAAAAGGGGGATTATTTTTATGCTCCTACAAAAACAAGCCAGCCCAATAAAAAACAGGATAAATTACCGCCTAGCCCCTGTTTCCATTATGGAGCCCTTCATTGTGTAACGGATTGCCTATACCGTTTTAAAACCTGTCTAATTTTTAATAAAGTCGGACACAAGAATTTACATTACAGAACGAATAAAGGAAATAAAACTCGGGTTAAATCCACAAAAACGAATGAACAGGACGGCAGAATTATAAGAAAATATGCACAGGTAAAAATCATGAATAAAAATGTAAAATTACAATTAGATTCTGGTTCAGACGTGTCGATTATCAACATGCATACATGGAAAACATTGGATAAACCGACCATGCTAAGAAGCAACAAAATAGCCAGAACGTTGACTGATAGAAAAAATTAAATTCTAGGGTGAAATTATTACCAACGTTACTTTTAACAGAACTACAAAAAAGTAAAAATTTTCATACCAAAAATACATTGTATTGTTATTGTGTGTGTGTGTATATATATATATATATATATATATATATATATATATATATATATATATATATATATATATACATCCCGTCATGTAAAAGTTAGCGAGTAAAAAACTGTTTAGAGAAAAGAAGAAAGCAAATAGCAAGTCAGACCCCCCTCCCCACCATCTGAAATAATTTTGAAAAGAAACTATTTATTCTATTTCCATAATGAGACGTTTTCTTTCATTTTTTTCTTTTCTCTCTTTACGGATAAATGCGTTTTTTTTCTTTCCTTATTTTTTTTTTTAATTTTCCAGTTGCCTGACTTCCCTTTTCTTTTTCGGCAGTTTTGTACTCGTTACCTTTTATGTGACAGAACGGATATATATATATATATATATATATATATATATATATATATATATATATATAATACGTATTGCTCTTTATTATAGAGTGGAGGACGTGTGTATCCAATTTTGATATGGTACGGGAGGGGACTGAATTCTGCACACATTCGGGGTAGACATTTCTGTCATCCAGCCTTATAACCCTTTCCTTCCCTATTGGGCTTTTGAGGGGCTTACTTTTGGGGCTAGCCTGTTTGGGGTCCAGAGGATTGAACGCTGGTGGTGGGGTCTCTTTCAGGCTTGATTTTTCTGGTAACTGACAGATAATAAAGGACCTTAAGTATCCTTGGTAGAGGGCGAAAGCATAGTGCTTTTCTAGCAGATGATAGTACAAGAGACCGAACTCAGGGGGTAGCTCCTTGATAGATTTCTTCATCAGCGCTCGTTAAATGTTGGGGTATTCTCAAGTGCCATGTTGCGCATGGATGTGTGTCCCTTGAGGTATTTCCAGCGTGGATGGCTGTCACTGTCATGCTAATGTTTTAGTTTTAGGTTTGATTATATTTCCCGATGTTTGTATACAGTCTAGCGTTCACATCACTTGATCAATCGTCACCAAACTTTGTCAAAATATCGATCATGGTCTAAGTTATAATTGATTTAATTTTGAGATATCTAGGTCGAAGGTCAATGTAAAGGTCACGGAAGAGGTAAAAGTCACACATTTGCCGATAACTCTTTTGTGACTATGTTTGTTTGTGCACCGCCGTCACCAAACTTGGTCAAGATATTGGTCACGATCTAAATTAGAACTGGTTTAATTTTGGGGTATCTAAATCAAAGTTCAACGGTCAAGGTCACACTATTCGCGATAACCGGTTCTGTTCATCATAGAGATTCGCTACTTGTAGCCAATGAACACTCGCATCTTCCATGAACTTGACCTTGACAGTTGACCTTGAAGTTGAGTCAAATTCGAAATTTTGACGGAATTTCAACTTCTGATTTCCCCACATTTGACGTATAAATCCGATGCTCTTTGAAACAATAAGCAGCATACTAAATTTCAAGCCTGATCAGATAAATAGTTTTTGAGTTATCAACATTTTCATCGCATAACTTCAGGAATACCTCATACAATATGGAGAAGTGAGGCACAGATAAGACTTTGGCACATCCTTATATTGTCAGGCGAAGGTATCCAGGCTTCAACTAACTTATGTTCTTGTTTATACTTGAAATAGAAGCGGAATTGTTTATTCTACCTGAGCAGGTGTGTTAATCAGCTCAGGTGTTAATACAGGCGTCAAAGAAAGAAAGTTTCTGAAATTAAATAGGACAATTTCACAGCGCTAAGCAAAAACCAGAATCGATTAATGGAAACGCTTTCGGAAAAACACAGTTAAAATGCAATCAATCTATTATCTACTCTCGTATTAGGCAATAGGCGGACCCAGGGGTCAAACCATGTCAATGATACCTAATAGGTTAATCTAAGTTTAACTCTAAAAGCACATCATCATCATCATCGTATGTAGGTAAAGAAAATTTGGTACTTGTCCAGATATTGAACCTAATTTCCGTGACTGCCCGGCAGCAGCGAGCCGACAGCTAATGGAAGCGTCCGAGACCTGCCGAGTCGGCAGACGACAACAATGTAAGACGATGAATATACGTAAAGAACAAGAAATGCATATATTTTTATACAAAAAATGAAATAAATGAACAAACCCATAGCTGAAATAAATAAACTTTTTTTATTATTATTTTTTAACCATTTTTTAAAAACTTTTGTAGAAACGCTAAAATAATAAAAACTGTTTTTTTGTTTTTTTTAACTTTTTGTAATTTTTTTTTTTTTTTGCAATTACGCATTGTTTTTCTTCATTATTTTAGCTTTTTTTGGAGGGTTTCTTTTTTTTACATTAGGCATTTTTTAATTTTTTTTGCTTTTTTATGGGGGGGGGGGAGGGGGGATTGGGGAATTTTGAAGATTCTTTTCCTGGAGGGGTAACGGCTTGTTTTTGTTTTTTATTAACAGTTAGGTGTCGATATCCATCCTCCTCTCCTAACCTGCTATAAACCCTCCAGCAATCGGAGACGACCGTGGTCCCAGGGGCGACGTACTGTCTGATTATTGGAAGGAGGGTTTCGGCATTCCTGTTTGGTACCGTCACCAGGAAACCCTCCTTCTCTGCGGGGTTGTATCCACCGAAGACCCAGAGCGGCTGGAGAACACGGCCGACGTTGTGTTTTCTACGGTTTTTGATCGCGAAAAAAACGTCCCCGATCGCAACAAAATCCAAGCCCGGTATTCCTGGGTGGGGTATCTCCAGGCATATTTGTCCGCCACAGTCTTTCGCGGTGCTAACCGGCAAAGTCGGCCGGCCGCCGTCGCATCGCATACACCGCATACACCGCATTACTTTTGCCAGCAGAGCTTTCTGCTGACAAAAGTTAATGCACTCCTCCGGAGATCCAATCGTGCGACACAGCACTTCGAAATTCATTTTCTTGCAATTGGTTAACAAGCGTCTCTCCTTCAAATCGCTATCGGCTGCTTGATGCCAGCCTCGTTTTCGTTCTCGGACGCTTCCGTTATCTGTCGGCTCGCTGCTGCCGAGCAGTCACGGAAATTAGGTTCAATATCTGGACAAGTACCGAAAATTTTTCTTTTTCAGAACATGAACCAATAAATGCCGATAACGAAAAAGTTTTTTTATTCTGGTCATTTTTTTCTGTTTTTAGTAATGAGTCACTACTTATTAAGGTCCGGGACCCACTCGAGGATAAGGGTTTCTCACTTTTATTTTTTCTACATAATCCTATTCTTCCTATTCTTCTTCTTCTTCTTCTTCTTCTTCTTCTTCTTCTTCTTCTTCTTCTTGTTATTATTATTATTTTCTTCTTCCTCTTCTTCTTCTTCTTCTTCTTCTTCTTCTTCTTCTTTATCTCAATCAGTTTAAAGTCCGTTTAACATGATGGCATGTGTTGGACGGCTTTAAGAAATTGATTTCCAAACTAACCTATCTCTTGATAGGTCTTTATTTGTCCCTCTTTCCCTCGGGTTCATTTTTATCACTTCCTCCCATGTTTTCCTTATCTGAAACAAAATAATTTTTCTTCTTCTGTTTCACTGAATATTTCTACTACAAGCACACACAGAGTCAGCAACAGTCACATGCACACATAGTAGTGGACCCAGAGGTGGAAAGAGGCCCAAAATCAAGTTGTCCTAAACCATTAAAAGTTAATATTTCTGAGATCTACTTTCAATTTCTGAGCATACAAAAATAAATTAAGTCTCTACCATGTCTAGAAGTGAAATTATGAATGTTTCAAGTTTCAGAAATAATTCCAAAACATTTATTCAAGTATTGGTCACAAATTTGCTGATGAAAATTCATATTGGTCAGAAAATACTTGGAATATGTGATAAAAAGCACTGGGGATTCTATTTCTGCTGTTTTTAGGATCACTATATCTTAAACCTTAATTAAAAACTAAAATGGCCTTTTTTGGTAAAAAAAATGATTTTGAGGATAAACTCGTAAAAAATGAGAAAATTGAGCCAAAAAATACAAAATATTTTCATTTATTCTAACAAATTTGCTAAATTATCTCAAAAAGGGCTAAAACTCATATACAAAAGTATATACTACCTAGTATCTAGTTTCTGTGACTGAATGCGTTTTTTGGTTATCTCTGTATACCTTCTCTTTGCTTTACCTATTACTTCCATACAATTATTTCTTGACTCTATAAATTTCTGTCTATTCGCAGTTGAATTATGGCGGCCGAATTGTCGGAATGCTTGCTGCCTCTCAGCAATGACAGCTGCACATTCCAGAGTGAACCAATGAGGAGAGTGGGGTTTGCTGAAGAATTTTCGTATGGGGGCATATGCTTCAATGCCTGCTTTAACCCATTCGGTTTACTCATTTGCACACTGATCAGCAGGGAGTGAGAAGGTTTCACTCCATGGAGCGTCACTGATGTGATCTCTGATGGACTCAAAATCAGCCTGCTCATAGTATCTCGGCTCATCAGCTTTTAAACAAGTTTTTATGGTGATATAAATCATTACCACAATGTGATCAGCATTCCCAAGCAATCTATGGGCATTCGTCACACAAGCCTCGGCAGTGAGGTCAAGAACAGGTCTAGAAGTGAGGCTTGCTGGTCTACTCGATTGGGAATGTGGGTCGGGAAAACAACAGTCTATGAGAGGGAGTGAGCTAAGGAGAAATTATATGTAAAGTTACCAGCTGCGTCAGTAAAGCTGGAGAATCCCAGCCAGTCACTGTGGTGCATTAAAATCCCCAAATACATGTATTTAGGCATTCGAGTCGAGTAAGAGTTCTCTATCTATGCTTTCAGAGACAGTTTAGCAGAGTACAGTTCTGGGTTGAACGTGAACAGTATAATATAAGTAACTAACACTGTGATGTAAAGTCAATCTAAAGCACATGTAGTCTTGGTCATCCGATTCTAACCTATGTTCTCTAGTCATGTTCCGAACATAAACCTCTAGCCCGTGCATATGTTTGTCCAAGTCTTTACGTTAGAGTGGGAGGTAGTCAGTCATGTCAAAGTGGTGAGAGGAGGTTGAGGATTGAAGATTCGTTTTACTTAGTGCTAGGATATCCGGGGAGTTTGTCAGGAGAAAAGTTTCTACGCCGTTGATGTTGGTTCTAAGTCTCCGGATATTAGTGAATGCAAGCCTCAATGGCAGAGGCGAAGATGTTTTTTGTTGGGTGTCTGGTTTAGGCTTAATTTTTTTATTTTGCAATGACATGTTTGTTTCGAGATAGAGTGGGGTGGGCAAAGTGGGTGTTTGTTTGGTGCCAATAAGCTTATACAACCAGTCCATTAGTCGCGACTTGGTCCATGAGGTTGTGGTCTCAGGAAAGCCCACCGGGGATAACTGAAGGGTCCCTTTCCATATCGTGACCTGGCACGTACAGCTACTCAAGGTATTATACTACTGATGATGGAGCAGCCGTTCTTAGTGCTACCTAAGAGTTTGGGCTCCTGTCCTGTCAGTCGGAACAGCAGCCAGACAAGCTGTCTAATGTGTACCCTCAACCTGTTGGAACAAGAGCGACCCAGACTAGTCATGTAAGACTTAGTTTTTATAATTTCAGTGCAACATAATCTCTCAAATAAAACCTAAACAACAGTGTTTTTAGTCATTTTATTAGCCAAAAAGATTGTGGTAATTCATTACTATCTTTATAATTTCAGTCCAATACTCTTCAAAATGGAACCAATAAAAGTTAAAATCAATATCATTAAACGTCAGGTTTTTGAAATCATCATTAATTAAGCTGCTCTTTGTAAGACAAAACAACCTGAATGTGAGAAATAGTTTAGAGAACAATATAATGTCAAGGATGACATAGAATGTGCAGCTTTCTTGAATGCAACGTGAGCCAAATTCAACAGATTGAAAGATAAGTACACAAAGAAGGCTAATGTATTTATCCTAGAACAAGCTGGAACAACATGTTTTGGAACAACGCCAATATGTTTAGTAGTTGATGAGTCGGCTGAGTCTAAGAAACAAAGAAAAAGCTTCACTGATGAAAAAAGTGTGTACTGATGATCTTGCAAACCATATTCAGAAATTTATTTCTAAGGAATGCCCAAAACTCTCACTGACTCAGTTACTTGGCTACTTGATCCATCGTGTGAACTTGCAGTTTGAAAAATGATTGCTCAGATTGGATATGAGCCAAGACAGTTCATGCTTCTCACTTGATGAAACCATTGACTGAGCTGGTGTTGAGCAAAGAGCAGATTAGGAAGTTAAGGCATTTCATGATTTTGAAAGGAATACACTTTCTTATCACCAATGAGATTCTAGAGGAACAGAAGAAACTGACTTGCCATCACAAGAATGATAACGGTGTTACAGTTCAATACAAAGAACTTGTTAAGATGACTGTCGAATCTGTGATTAAAATTCTAGTTTTGAAGGAAAGTAATTCAAGTGATGTGGAGACAGGGGTTCTTGAAATGATTTTCAAAGATGGTGTGAAGGAATAGGTTAACAACTTAAGTGGAAGTCAAATGCCAAAGAGAACATGTTGACTACCAACAATGGATTGAGAAGTCAAATCCATTGAGTGAGCCTCCAGACAAAATGTCCTTGGCATAATATACAAGAAGACTGGTCTCTATCTAGACAGATGCAACAACATCTGGTGGAAAAGGTGGAATGTCGACAAATGTCCCTTAGGAAAGACGTTTCTTCTGTGAGGAGGTTATTGAGTGCATACATGATTTGATTCCTGTGAAATCGTCAGTTGTCAAAAATTCTTAATCTTGTATCTTCATCAAGAAAAGTTAACCTCGATAAGATGAAAGAACTTTACGAAAGTACAATGAGGAACTTGTATGAGAACTTTAAATGGGTGAAGCTAAACTATACTTTTCATGGGACAATTCATCATTCAGTTGAGTTGATGGGTATGAATGTTGATGATGGATTAGGGAGATTGTCCGAGGAATGTCTAATAATAAAGACATTCATAATTACTTACAATTCCTTTCAAGGAAACCTTCACCTATTGAACAGCTTATGTTATGTGTAGATTACTTGAACGTTCAGATCCTGCTGTTGTGAAGCAGACCAATCAATAGCATCCTAAAAAGTATTTTCCTGAACGTGGTGCCAATAACCACACAATTCGGTCTCATACAAGGCTTTTCAACCTACTAAAAAAAATTGATGTTAGCCATGTTGAAGATATTTTACTTGATTAATAAACAGTTGTAAAGAGAGTAGATGTTTCTGACAAAGGGGGAAGAATTGCTGTTTTCTGGGTCGGAATTCATCCACCTAACACTTATCATTGGCTACTTTTTAACCTTAAAGTAGTATTTTTTTTAGCTCCTTACATCAAGTGGCTTCATGCCCTGTCTGGAGATATTTCCATTAAAAAAAAAATACATATCCTTTCATTCCTCAATAATGATATTTCCCGAGCAATTCTTGTTGAATATTGATCAATCTCTTCTAGTGTTTTTAGTATTTATAACTGATTGCAGTTATTTGTTGTTTTATTGATTTCACTCATTATTAATGAATATATGATTGAATATAAATTTTCCAGTTCCAAGTCTAGTACCAAAGATTCTTAATCGCAGAACCATTTGTGTTTGTTCTTGATTGTTATTTTACCAAATCACACACTTCAGGAGATGATGATGATTTTGATTAAATTTTTAACTTCCAACAAAGATTTTCTTCAGTTTGTTTGGCTACATTTAATGTTATGCCATAGTAGTGTCTAAAGAGGAAAATGTTTGAAAATGATCAAAAAAAATTGGTAATTTAGGTCGAGCCTCAACACTTCTAAAATTAGCTAAGATCGTCAAATTAAATATCTTTTATCATAAAATAGTATTCTAGAGCACTAGTTAACTTTTCTTCTTATATATTTACCATAACTAACCTAATGCCCTTATTTCCACAAATTGGCGATCTGGGCTCACTATTCACGAGTAAAAATGTTCTCATTACTTTTTCTTGGTTTTTATTTTTCATTATTCTACTTTACACAATTTGAACTTTTTAACCAAATTTGCCTTTTCATCCATTACTGTCTATTCTTCTTCAGCTGTTTGTTATAAATGCCAATAAAATATTCACAACAAACTATGAAATATTGGAACCCAGTGATTCTGGTAGCAGTAAGAGGACTTGTGACTGGGAGGGGGTGATTTGGATAGCAGTATTAGGAACTCTGACTGTGAAGGTAAGAACTACTCCGCCTTCCTTTATTTATGACTAATAAAAAATAAAGTAAAATATTGATCAGGATTAAATATAAAAATCGCTGAAATCGATTGAAAATAAAATGTTTGCTTTTAACAACACAGATCGATATTTGCTTTATATGGCTAATGAAACAGATTTTTTTATGTAACTTGTAATCAAAAAGCTATTGATCACAAAAGTACAAAGGAATAACTGACTTTACTTTATATAATAGATATACAATTATTTTATTACAAACTGAATGTACATGCACTTACAATCTATTTGTGGTTATTACAAAGAGAAAGTATGTACCTAATTGGTAAATAGTGGAATGAAGGAGAATAAATTAACTGTGTACCTCATGAATTTTTATAGATGCTAATCAGGAATTATATATGCATTATGGAATATATCTGCTAGACATAAAAATTAAAGAGTGGATGACGGAACGATATTTGAAAAAAATATTTTAGTTACAGCCGGTAGAAAAAGAGACTGCCAAATAAAGAATAAGACGCAGAAGAAAGAGTGATGGATGGAGAGAATGACAAACGAGTAAGACGAATATGATGTAATGAGGAAAGAACTGATTAAAGAAAGTAATAAACAAAGATTTTCTGCTTTTATTTTATTGTCAGTTTTTTTACAATTTGTCAATATTCATGGGTAGTAATCATATTTTAAGCGTTTTCATTGGCTATTAGTAAAGAATCTTTTCATTTCTGGAGTTTTCTATTTTTAGTTATTTTCCATTAAATAAATGCATAATTTATTCAATTAAACGAAAATCATAATTTGAATCACATAAACGATTCATTGTGAAGAATTAATTGGAAACTAGCAGGGCGCCCTGGCGTCACCCGGGGTCCTAATTTCCATAATTTTGCATCATCATCATCATCATCATCATCATCATCATCATCATCATCATCATCATCATCATCATCATCATCATCATCATCATCAGTTTAACATCCGTTTTGCATGATGGCATGCATTGGACGACTTTTAAAAAATTGACTTCCAAACTAGCCTATATCTGGCCAGGTTTTCATTTATCCTTCTTTCTCTTAAGTCCGTTTTTATCGTTTCCTACCATGTTTTCCTTGGCCTTTTCCCGTGAACTTAACTTGCTACTTCAACTGTACTACATCTGATAACCCAAGAGTTCTCATTAATTCTTTCAATGTGAGAAAACTAACAAAATCTCCTTTTCTGTACACATCTCTCTATACTGTGCCGATTTAATCTTCCTCTGAGGTCACCAGAACTAAGTCTGACTTTAAGGCTCACATTACACATCCATTGTATCATTCTCATATTATTTCTGTCCATGCAGAATTACTGGTTTTACTTTCATATATCCTAATTTCCATAATAAATTACAGATTACAGAAAAAATAAAACAAAACAATCTGATTAAGTTCATTTGGGGACAACATCAGAGTAAAAATACTTATGTCCTGGATGAGGTTTGAACTCACGACCTCTATCTGCTAATATAGTGTGCTAATCGATTGAGCCACCAGGGCAATTTAGAAATAGTAATGCTATGAATTACATAAACTAGAACATGAAGTTCCTGCTGTTTTGGCTAGAGTTCTTTCTTTTTTCATTCTTTCTCTTTCTCTTTCTCTCTCTCTATCGCTTTACTTTCTTCCTCTCTCCCCTTCTATATATCTCTCTCTCTCTCTTTACAGTCCAATGTGGGTAAGCTGCTTATTATAAGGAAGGAGAAAGGAGACTAATAGCCAATGAAAACATTTGAAATATAATTTACTACAAATGAATATAGACAAATTGTATGTTATTAAATTTGTTCCCGTCGTAATGGGTGACAGTGGGAGGACTTCTGGGTATGAGGGTAAAAGTTTTTTTACCCTTCTTATTCTATTTATGATTAATCAAAAATAAAATATTGATCAGGATTAAATATTAAAATCGATTGCAAATACAATTTTTATTTTTTTTAAACACAGATCGATATTTGCCTGACGAAACAAATTTATTTATGTATATTTTGTTAAGAAAGCAATTAACATCAATGAAAAAAACTATCTATACATTTTATATAAGATGTTTCGCTATTTCATCCAGCTGGAGTGAAATCAGGGTTCATACCTTTCCGAATGGTGTTAGTGAATAAGTGGATTTAAACTCTGTGATTCCCTTATGATTCATTAAATGGCTGTACTATTTGCTGTGTACAAAATATGATGTCCCTCTCTTCTGATTTCACCCTAACTGAACGTGTCATAAATTGAAATATTGTGTCTATGACAGCCAGGACGATGTGATTAGTCTAAGTAGATATGTCAGAACAAAATGCATGATCCATCAAGATAAAAAAAATATATGTGACCACTTTTGTTATTATATGAATTTACAAAGAAGGAAAATTCAAATGCAACGCAAGACAAAGTTTTAGAAACGTCCGTGCATGCCTATAAAAGGCTCTGTCCGTTAGTCCATCCGTCATATTTAATTTTGAAATAGAATCTTCGCTCGGTCTGTCACACTTAATTTTGAAATAGCATTTCCTTTAGTCTGTCATACTTAATTTTGAAATAGAATTTTCGCTCGGTCTGTCACACTTAATTTTGAAATAGCATTTCCTTTAGTCTGTCATACTTAATTTTTAAATAGCATTTATTTCGATCTATCACACTTAGTTTCGAAATAGCATTTCTCTCAGTATGTCATATTTAATTTTGAAATAGCATTTCCTTTAGTCTGTCACACTTAATTTTGAAATAGCATTTCCTTTAGTCTGTCACACGTAATTTTGAAATAGCATTTTCTTTGATCGGTCACACGTAATTTTGAAATAGCATTTCCTTTGATCGGTCACACGTAATTTTGAAATAGCATTTCCATTCAGTACTCAAAAGGGGATAACAGAAAGGGAAGTGAAGAAAAGAAAGAAGGAAAGGAAAGGAGAGAGTAAGGACAAAACAAAGAGAGAGAAAGGACGGTAGTGATCCTAACAGGACAATTGGTATCCAACTTCCACGCGTTCATTACAGATTCTTAAGTTTGAAAAGATTCACCTTTTTTTTTACTTTCATTCACCCATAACAAGGCACATTGCTACTGAGACGTAAGGGGCTACTGTGAATTAAGGGGCCAAATTTATAGGAACATCTTAAGAAGGGAGCTGTGTAGCGAGATGTTTGTTCGTATTACACTTAAACCTCTGCATATTGGTACAGTCAGGGAAACGGGGGGCAGGGAGGGAATTCCAAACGCTAGCAGTTCGAGGAAATGAGCTATTAGAGTAGAAAGCCCTCTGGTATCTGAGTACCTCAACAGTGAAGGGGTGGGATTTTGCTGACTGACGGATCGGTCGGGGGTATTTACGTCCATTGCAGCAAGTTCATCAGAGCACATTCCATTAAAGTATTTGTAAAAGAAGAAGAAGAAGGAGGTCGAAGGTTTCATCGGCCGAAACGTTGTGAAAATAACAACCAAGTAGTTTGAATAATTCTATTTTGTCTGTCCGTCGGTCTGTCATGTTTAAGCTTGAAATAGCATTTTCACTGCTCTGCAGCTGGAACTGGCTGCATTTTAAGAATTTTTGTTTTTAGTTTGTTTTTTTGTTGCAAAGTCTTTTATTGTTTACACATGTGCGTCTGTCGTTCGTTCCTTCATTGCTTCCAAGATGGCGCCGCAAACAAAAATTAATTTTCCCATACGTACGCGTCATTTTCAAAATCAGCTTTTTTATACCTCTCTTTCTCTCATTCTCTCTATCTCTCTTTCTTGCTCGCTCTCTTTCTTTCTCTCTATCTGTCTGTCTGTCTCTTTTTCTTTCTTTCTTACCCTCTCTGTCTCTTTTTTCTCTCTCTGTTTTCTCTTGCTCTCTCTCGTTATTTCTCTCTCACTCATTTTCTTCCCCCTTCCCCTCTCTGTCTCTCTCTTTCTTGCGCGCTCGCGCTTACTTTCTCTCTCTTCCTTCTTCACTCTTTGGCTCTTTCTCTCTTTCTCTCTTTCTCTCTCTCTCTCTCTCTCTCCCTCTCTCTCTCTCTCTCTCTTTCTCTATCCCTTACTCTCTCTCCTCCTCTCTTTCTCTATTTCTTTCTTCACTCACTCACTCTCTCTCTCTCTTTTGCTCTTTCTGCCACCTCTCTTTCCTCCCTCTTTCTCTCCCTCTTTCTCTCTCTGTTTTTTTCTCTCCCTTTCTCTCTTTCTCTCTGTGTGTCCTCCTTTTGCATACAATTCAGATCCGTCTTGTCTCTAATTTCAATTATTTCTTTCCTCCTCCCCGCATCGGCGAACCTAACAAGAATTGTGCCTGTTCCCTTTCATGCCCAACCCTTTCCATCCTCCCCGCGTAAGAGCGTGACTTTTCTCCTTGCAGTTTCTATTCTGCAGTTTCTCCTTTCTATTTTTTTTTTCGTTTAATTATCAAATAATTTGCATAACGTCTGGATTCATTTTCAAAATAACCCCTGACTCGAATATTTTGAATAAATAATGCATATTTTTTTAGCATTTCTCGTTGATATAGAGCTCAACTTTCAGCTCCCTTTTTTGTTGGGGGGGGGGGGGGGGGGGGGCAACATAATAATAGAAAATGGAGGAAAATAGAATGACTTTAATTTACTGTTTTAAAATCATTTTAGTTGGTTTCATAGAGAAAGAATTGAAAAGAAAATGGTAGGTGCTCGACTGCGTTCCAATCTCTGCTTCCACCCCAGTAAAACATTCACAGAAAAAAACTCGTCTAGCTACAACCACTGTAACTAATTTTCTTTTTTTTCCTCTGTATACCTAAAACTAAACAGAACTTCCATGAGCAAAGTGGCTCCCTCTACCGTGCTAGAAAACTTCTCACACCTGACATTATCCTATATCTCTACAAAGCCACCATCCATCCATGCATGGAGTATTGTTGTCATATCTGGGGTGTTGCACGATCCACTAGTCTCTCACTCTTAGACAAGGTCTAAATTAGAGTATCTAATTTAATAGGTCCCTCACTATCTACCAAGCTCCACCCCTTGTCCTATCGCCGCAATGTTGCATCCTTGTACTTGTTTTACAAGTACTTCTATGGAATGTGCTCCGATGAACTTGCTGCTCTGGTGCTCCAGCCAGAAATTTAAAACTAATGCCAATTTAGGATGACCCCCAAAACTTTCACCCTAATTCTCAGTAGCCCCTTACATCTACAGTGGCAACTTGCCTTGTTTGGGGTGAACTAAGTTAAAAAAAAAAAAACTAAAAAAATAACTACTTATTCTACTTCGATTTCATTCGGAAACTGATAAACTGCAATATACATATCTGTTGAGAAATTCCGCATGGTTTTCACAACTCTGACGCTATTTCGTCAGACCTTGTTTCTGGTTGCAGTTAAACGAGACTCCTATACAGCTAGCCATCTAAGCATAACTCTGTTCATAGCAGATGTCATTACCAGGTATCAAAGTCAGTTACATTTACTTTACATCGCCCATGCATCTCTATATAAATTGTTTTTCCTGGCAATACATGTCTATTTCGATTTAAAAAAATTTTTGTAAAACTTAGTTTACCCCAAACAAGGTAATTTGTAGGTGTAAGGGGTGAAAATTAGGGTGAAAGTTTTGGGGGTCATCATGAATTGCGAGATGTGCAGAGAGATGCTTGTTCGCATTAGTTTTAAATTTCTGCATGTCGGTACAGTCGGGAAAACAGGGAGCAAGGAGGGAGCCCCAAAGGCCGGCACCACGAGGAAAGAAGCTATTAGAGTAGAAGGCTCTCCAGCATCTGGGGACCTCCACAGTGAATGGATGGGATTTAGCTGATTGTCGGGTTGGTTTAGTGTATTTACGTCGAGGGAGGGGGGGGGGAAGGCACCAGAGCAGTAAGTTCATCGGAGCATATTCCATTGAATTACGTGTAAAACGAGCATAAGGATGAAACATTGTGGTGACAGGACAGGGGCTGGAGCTTGGTGGATAGTGAGGAACTCTTTTTTGGACCTTTTCTAAGAGGGAGAGATGAGTGGATGGTGCACCAGCCCAGATGATACAACAATACTCCATGCACAGGCAGATGGTGGCTTTGTAGAGATATAGGATACTGTCAGGTGTGAGAAGTTTTCTAGCAGGGTAGAGAGAGCCAACTTCTTTGCAGCAGCCTTGGCAATGTCTTTTATGTATTTGTTCTAATTCATGTAACCTGTGAATGTTAGGCCAAGGAGTTTGAACGTTGAACTCTTAGGTAGGGTGTTATTTGCCATGGCAATCGGTGGTTGAAGACCACTAGACCAACGAGTCAAACGAGCTGGAATAAAAGAAGCAGGCAATAGATCACACAATTCCGAAGGA
>OY744515.1:113177521-113550021 GCA_963556195.1 Sepiola atlantica
TGATTTTTCCCTACAAAACGAAAGATTACTTAAGTACGGTGATAAATATTTCATACCCCCCCCCATTTCTGCCCTCGTGGGGAGGCAAGTAAATAGTGACACAAAAACATGTTTTAAAAGAAAACATGTTAATATTTTATTTATGGACTCTCTGCCTTAAAATAAATATTAACATGTTAAAAGAAAAAAAAATTCCGAAATATACTGCATTTATTAAAATAAATAAAAGATTTATTTACAAGTGTTTTGTAAATAGAGACCACGTGTATTGCGAGGTCAACCGGTGACTTCCAAAATATGTCCCGCGTCTTGTGTTAATGATCTGGGATCCTATTGTAGTCTTGATTCTTGTCAAAGAAAATATAATGAAACAACTGTTATAATTTTTTTTGCAAGACATTTTTTCTTTCACGAGAAAGTTATGGTTTGTTTTATTATTATTTTTTTGTTTTTTGTTTCGATAAATTGTTTTTTTGTACTGGTACAGATTTTGAACCAGGCCTACTAGGTTAGGGTTAGATTAGGGTTAGGGTGAAAAAGAACCTAAAGATGTTTACATTTTTTTTATTGGGTTAAGGTGAAAAAGAAAAACAATTTTCCCCATTGTTTTTAGGGTTAGGGTAAAAAAAAAAAAACAGTTTTTAAAGATTTTTTAGTCCTTCGGGAGACTGAATCGTCTGTCCTAAAACGCTGAAATTCCTTATCACTTTAATCAATTGTCTTAACTTAATGAATTTTACGATTTACTCAATTCACAAGTGCAAATTGTCATCTGTTGCAATCTGATTGGCTAAATGTGTCGGCATCTTCCGGCTGTTTATGTAAACTGCTGAAAGATGCCAATGAAAAGTTAGTTTTAGCATGAGTCACAAACTGTACCAGTACCCAGATTTCTTCCTCTGTTATGCACCTTTCGCAGTGGATCAAATAGGCGTAGAACCAAGCTGTAGAGTTTGGGGTAATAAGATTCCTGTTGAAGATAGCCATTTTGTAGTAGTGTCTGTATTCATCTGACGAGGTTTGCTTGAGATTAAGAAAAAAGGGGGTTCGAGTTAAGATTTAATCTGACTGGTCTTGCTTTTGGTTAAGAAGAAGAAAAGGCTCACCATAGTTCCGTATAAAAAATACCAACATCTTTACAATTAAATCAACTTTATTTAACAGCGCCGTCAAACAGAATAAGAAAAAGAAGGAGTTAGTAACACAACCATATAAGACAGGTTGATTTGGCCGCCGGGCATTGACTATAGAAAGAGAATTGAGTTCCTGGAGTCCCATCTCGTCCTGGCAATGCTATTTCGAGAGACAAGAAGAGATTTATAGCGTCTGGTCTCAGCAGCGTCTCTTCAGAAACTGTTTGCAAAAGGCACCAAATAACTCTGGGCGGAAGTGCCAGAAAGGCACACATCTGTATTGTCTTCCAAACGCCCATGACGTTGTAACGCAAGTCTGGGCATGTGCAATGCTTTTTGAGAGATTACATACAGAAGATAGGTCTCAATCAAGTAACTGCTACAGAGCCATTGGCATCCTGGTGAAGAGCTCCTGAAAATGAGAACGAAAAGCCGCTTGTTTTTAGTAATGAGGCATCCATCCGGCAATGTGACAATCAATAGTACATCAGCGTTTCTTTGCATACATTTCAGCGGCCATATTTGTTGCCTTCTAAACATGTCTAACCTAATTACAAATTCCTGATCCTTATTATTTGAGGGGGAAGGGGGGGGGGAAGTTCAGCCTCAGCTATTGTTACTGTACAAATATCTAATCTCGATTCTAGTGTTGTTTTAGCTGCTCTAAATTCTAGGTTGACTCAGCAACGAAGGACCTATTATGAGCCGTAAGATGCCCCCACCCCTTATTTAATGTTAGTAATAGTTTTGGAAGATTTTGAACTGTCGTCCATGAAAATTTGGACATTCTAAAAACCCTAAATCAACTCTTCTAATTAAGAACTGTCTAATGCAACTAGAAATCTGAACTGCAGTTACCAGTCCATGTTCACACTATATCATGGGGCGTTTCATTCTGGAATTCTTGCAAATGATAAGAGAAGTAGTGGGGGAAGGCGAATGACGTAAACAACTAAAAGAGAGAGAGAGAGAGGGAAAGAGAGAGGGCACAAGGAGAAGAGAAAATAAAGAGATAGGCAGGAAGAGAGAGAGAGGGGGAGGGGAGAAGGGTGGTAGATATGATAAATCGAGTGTCTCCAGAAAATAAAATAGGGATGAAACCATCCTCTATCCAAATTAGCCATAAAATTTTAAACACTTTTCCTCATGGCAATTAGCAGCTCCCTCCTCGGCTGCCAATCATACTGACCCTACTCATGATGAAGACGATCAGCAGGAGGGAAAATCAGTTTCAGGTTGGGTTAGAGTGTTCATGGTAGAGGGGCAGTCAAGCAGACAAATAATAAAATGGATACTGGTGAACAAGAATTTAGCAGAACGAAAAACCTTTGGTTCACATGGATTTTGTAAGTTTTAAGTTTAAATAGTATTTTTGTCCCTATGTAATGCTTAAATTTCAAATAGCATTTTCATTGGTCTAGCATGATTAAATATGAAAAATCACTTCGTCAGTCTGTCAGACTTAACTTTGAAATAGCATTTTTGTCAGTCTGTCAGACTTAAGTTTGAAATAGCATTTTCATTGGTCTGTCACGCTTAAGTTTGAAATAGTGTTTCATAAGTATGTTATGAAAAAGTTTGAAATCGCATATTCGTCAGTCTGTTATGCTTAAGTTTGAAATAGCATTTTCGTCAGTCTGTTATGCTTAAGTTTTTAATAGCATTTTCGTCAGTCTGTTAGGCTAAACTTTGAAATAGAATTTTTTTTAGTCTGTTAGGCTGAAGTTTGAAATAGCATTTTCGTCAGTCTGTTATGATTAAGTTTGGAATTGAATTTTTGTCAGTCTGTTAGGCTTAAGTTTGAAATAGAATTTTCGTCAGTCTGTTATGCTTAAGTTTGAAATAGAATTTTCGTCAGTCTGTTAGGCTTAAGTTTGAAATAGCATTTTCGTCAGTCTGTTATGCTTAAGTTTGAAATAGCATTTACGTCAGTCTGTTATGCTCAAGTTTGAAATAGAATTTTTGTCAGTCTGTAATGCTTAAGTTTGAAATAGAATTTTTGTCAGTCTGTTATGCTTAAGTTTAAAATAGCATTATTGTCAGTCTATTATGCTAAAGTTTGAAATAGTATTTTTGTCAGTCTGTTACGCTTAAGTTTGAAATAGAATTTTTGTCAGTCTGTTACGTTTAAGTTTGAAAGAGCTGCATCCCTGTGCCTGTTTTACAAATACTTTAACGGAATGTGCTCCAACAAACGCACTGCATTGGTACTCTCTCGACGTTAATACTTCCGACTCATCCGAATAGCAGCAAAATCCCACCCCTTCACTTAAAAGATCCCTAGATGCCAGCAGATTTTCTATTCTGATAGATTCTTACCTTAGACCGCTTGCCTTTTGAATTTCCTTCCTGCTCTCTGTTTCTACGACCATACAAACATGCAGAATTTTAAATGTAATGTGAACACACATCTTGCTGCCCATCTCCCCATCAAAGCTACCCCCTCCCCAAATATAACTCCTATCACAGTAGCCCCTTACGCTTCAGTGGTAATGTGCCTTGTTTGGGGCAAATAAAAGTTTTAAAAAAAAAAAAAAAACGAGATAAAAAAAAACAGAACGAAAAAAAAACATTTTACAGAATGAATAAGCTTTAAAAATCAAACTACTTTGATCAGATTACAGAGTTACCTGCCCTTCAATCAATGATGCCTCTGAAGGAGATCGGGGATTCCATCGGCCGAAACGTTGTAAAAATGACAACCAGGCGTTAAATAATCAAATACCTTCGATTTTTGTGAAATTTTAATAATAGATACTATTATCAATTAAAAAAAAATTGTTTTTATGGAAATCGCTCCAGACAAGGCATGAAGCCACTTGATATAAAGAGCCAAATTAAATTACCACTTCAAGGTAAAAATACTAGCCAACGATAAGTGTTAGATGGATAGATTTCTACCCAGAAACCAGCAATTCTTGCCCTTTTGTCAGAAACATCGCTCATTGAATGTGAGGACTAAAGGACAATATAAGGGAAGCAAGAGTTATGAGGCTGCCGAAAGTAAACTTAAGGTCCTTAATGAATATTCCCCAAATTTCAGTATTTTAAAGGGGTTTTAGGTGGGTATAATATAGGCAAAATCTCCCATTTGAAAATTCAAATATTTCAGATTTGCATTGGATTTGAGCCATAGTAATTCGACACCAATTCAGTAAAATTACCCAGATAAGATATTTTGGCCTATGAAATTCATGAAAATCCAATGATGTCAATTCTATTCTTGATTTGTTACATTTCACACTTCTTGGCCCTAAATTTACATTTCACACTTCTTGGTCTAAGTTTACATTTCACATTTCTTGGCTCAAGTTTACATTTTACACTTTTTGGCCCAAGTCTAATTGGCTGAGAAAACGTATTTGAGAAGAAGAAATAAAACAAATATATGCAAAACAATAAAACCTTGGACAATTAACAAACGAGTAAAAAAAAACTGAACGAAAAGGAACAATTTCACAGAATCAAATATCTTTAAAAATCCAACTACTTTGATCAGATTACAGAGTTGTCTGCCCTTCAAAGTTATATAAAACGAAGTGAAGCATAATGGGAAGACTATGATACATTTGACTCATTTCAAAGACGATTTAATCATTTTTGAGTGTTGTAGAGATCCACAAAATCAAATCTTTGCTGTTCGATTTTTTCTCAGTCAGTCGAATTGTTTAAGAGTCTGGAATTTGGCTAAAAATATAGAAAAAAAATTTCTATGGCAAAAAAGTGAAAATGCAGAACAGGCAAACGAAAGATCTGAGATATCAGATAAAGCTGAGATAAATATTCTTAAGGAGAGAAAAGTAAAAAAAAACAACATTTTTTTTTTTAATAAAATAAAAAGTCTTTAAAAAGAAAAGACTTTCTCAAACAGAGTAAAGTAGCAAAATTCCGCTTTCTTTCGAGGTATTTTAAAGGGGTTTTAGGGGGCATAATATTGGTACAAACGCCCATTTGAAAAATCTAAATATTTCAGATTTGCATTGAATTTGATCCATAGTCATTGGACAATAGTTAAGCAAATTTCCCTGAATTTTAATTTCTTCTTAAGACCCCTTTAGCTTTAAATTCAGACATTTTCTAGAATCAAAATCATGTCATGGATTTTGGTCCAAATTGAAATAAGGATTCTAGACGTAAGGTTTAGTATCATTATATATTGATTTTAATCTTCAATAAGGGGACATAAAAGTGGTGCAAAAATGTTGTGTTCGGGGAATTAATTTTACCTATGTACCCTTCTAGTTACATATAAAGATGTGCGAAAATTCAGTGTAAAAGTGATTGTCAGTGGTCAGGAATTATGGCAAGTCTTACTTGAAGAATAGGATATGCATTTATGTATGTATTATACATATTTGGGCATCTCTTATTTTGATCAGTAATCAAATTGTAAATTTTAATGATTACTTTTTAATTTATTAATTTAAAAAAAAAACTTTATTTCACTTCAAACTAGGCATATTGTCACTGAGATGTAAGGGGCTACTGTAATTAGGGGTGAGGATTTGTACAGCAAGATGTTTGTTCACATTACATTTAAATTTCTGCATGTTGGTACAATCGGGGTAACAGGGAGCAGGGAGGGAATTCCAAAAGCAAGTGGTCCAAGGAAAGAAGCTATTTGAATGAATGACATATATTCTTATATACATCAAACTGCATTATTAACATAAATTCATTACCTAGGGTTTCTGAAATCTGTAAGGACTCTCTCTCCAGGAGAATTGATTGCTTCAAAATGAGCACTCATCTTTGAAATCACGTATTGTTTGAATGTTAATTAGATATATTTTAATTACTCTGTGAAAAAAATATATAATTTAGTTTTGAAACCTTTCTTGCCAGTAAATTTCTCATGCGAGGAGAAATGCATGGTTAATGATTTTATTATGGAAATACATTTTTTTTTTTTACATATTTATGTAACTGAAATTTATGCAGTATCTATCACTCTCACTTCTGTCACTCCTCCTCCTTCTCTCTCTCTCTTTCTCTCTCTCCCTCTCTTTCTCTCTCTCTCTCTCTCTTTCTTAATTGACCTAATTATCTGTAAGTTGCAATCTATACAGTATCTCAAAGAATCCATTCTGGGCTCAACCCTGTTCCTGATCTTCATAAATGATCTTCCAAATCATATTCTGAGATTATTCGTTGACAACTATGAAGATGATGCAACTATCTATGGCAGCACTTCGAAGAGCATTGATGATCAAAAATTTTTCTGAGACCCTCTCTCTCTTTCTCTTTCTCCCTCTCTCTCTCTCTCTCTCTCTCTCTCTCTCTTTCGACTAGGAGCACGTGATGCAATGGGAGACAAATTGGCACGTTATTTTTAATGCCTCTTAAACCAAGCTTCTCTCTTTTCACCACCAACGCTCAGATCCTCACTTCTCCCCAGTCGAAATGAATGGCCCTCTCCTCGAGGAAACATCCTTATTTGATAAGCTTCTAGAACTGACTTTCGCCACAGACCTAAAATGGAAGACTTACATTAAGGTTACTGGAAAAATGTTTGGATCATTCTACCGCTCCAGAAAGTATGTTACCTCTGACGCAATTCTCTGCCTGTACAGTAGCCAGATATATCCTAAGATGGAGTATTGCTGTCATATCTGGGGAGGTGCTGCTTGGAGCACTCTTTCTTGGTTTGACAGAGTATAAAATCGATTTCACAATCTAGTGGCGGATTTCTTTTGTCTCATCCCTGCAGCCTCTTTCACACAGATGAAATGTTGCTACCCTATTTCTGCTATATCGTTATTTTCATTGTAGGTGCTCGACTGAGTTCCATTCTGTGTCCCCCCTACCCTTTAAAACATTCACAGCAAGAACTCGTCTAGCTACAACCACAGCAAACAACGTTCCTTTCTCTCTCTCTTTACCAAAAATTAAACGGAACTTTCATGAACAAAGTTTCTTTTCTAGAACATCCCATCTGTGGAACACAATACCACGAGTCTGCTTCCCAAATGACTACAGCATTGTTGTCGTTAAGTCTAATGTAAACAAATACTTATTCACCCGTCCTCTTGGATAATCAATTCCTCTTAAGTAATCGTCTGCCCATATTGTTTCTAATTCTTTAATCGTGGCGATCATCGTCCAACAGACGATCTCTTCAACCCTTATCCTTGAGTGGCCCTGGGCCTTGATAAGCGGTGACTAATCAGTAAAAACAAATTAAAAAAAATTCTCCAAACTTAAAAATGCATAAAAACTTAAAGAATGTATTTTAATCTAAACCATTTCGATAAATCCGTACGAGTTCCTTCGTATGCCAATCCACTCACCTTTGATAAGTGACTCATATGTTATCTCTTTCTCACAACAGAAAAACGTTTCATATCTATTTTTTTTTAAATATCCGTGTGATTACTTGGCAGCCATTTTGTTTGAGATACGAATCTGTGTTTCTGACTCATAAATCAAGTGTGAAGTTAAAAGGAAAAATCAATTTGATTTTTGAAGAAAATGAAAATGAAAAAAGAAAAAAAAGAAACGAAAACACCCCTGGCAACCAAAAAAAAAGGTAAAATCAATGTTATCATATTGTTCGCAGATCAACAGCCACATCAAGTATTGCTTGTGTCGGTAAATTAATTTTAGCACGAACAGATTTGCAAACATCATTCACAAAATGGCTGACAGATCATTGAATGTTTCATTTCAATAATTTCACATTTTGACAACTTTAATTTTTATTCTTTATAAAAATACAATCTTACTAGTTTATCCTTGTGCGATGTTGGTACAGTACCTGGGTATGTCAACTGCCATCTTTACCTAGCTTCTACTGCTTTATAGATAGTACCAAGAAAAATGTGCGATAATAACGAACAACACCTACCGGACACAAAGAGGATGCGATGCTTCGCATGTACAGACTGTACATCCGCCAGAGTTGAGGGAAGGGGATTCTCTTCGCAGAGGTGGCCTTTTAGTAGATGCAACTGATTAGCATATGTGGGGAACAGAATGGAAGACGGCAGTTGGAGCTGGGAGAGCTACAAGAGAACATTGAGTCTTGAGTCTGAAGTCTTGAGTCTGAAGTCTGAAGTTTTAAATCTGAAGTCTGAAGTCTGAATTCTTGAGTCTGAAGTCCAGAGTTTGAAGTCTGAAGTTTTGAGTCTGAAGTCTGAAGTCTTGAGTCTGAATTCTGAAGTCTTGAGTCTTGAGTCTGAATTCTTGAGTCTTGAGTCTGAAGTCTAGAGTTTGAAGTCTGAAGTTTTGAGTCTGAAGTCTGAAATCTGAAGTCTTGAGTCTGAAGTCTGAAGTTTTGAGTCTGAAGTCTGAAGTCTGAAGTCTGAAGTTTTGAGTCTGAAGTCTGAAGTCTTGAGTCTTGAGTCTGAATTCTTGAGTCTTGAGTCTGAAGTCTAGAGTTTGAAGTCTGAAGTTTTGAGTCTGAAGTCTGAAGTCTGAAGTCTGAAGTCTTGAGTCTGAAGTCTGAAGTCTTGTGTCTAAAGTCTGAAGTCGAGTCTGAAGTCTTGAGTTTGAAGTCTGAAGTCTTGAGTCTGGAGTCCTGAGTATGAAGTCTTGTCTTGAGTATGAAGTCTGAAGTCTTGAGATTGATCAGTCGGTGTTCGTTGCAGTGACGTTAGTGAGGAGTATCTCTACCTTCATTATAGTAAACAAAATGTTTATGGAATTTTGTGGACAAAAATTATACTTAGTGTTTGCATGAGAGAGTAAGTAACTACGATAAATGTATTTACATACTGTTTTTATTTGCAAGAAAACATTATAAATTATGTTTTGAAGCAAAAATAATTCGCTTTAAACTAATGCCGAATATGTCTACTATTTTGAGGATTATCAAAAAAGGTCACTAGTTTTTAAAAATATATATTTATGTTATGGTGCCGTACCTGTACGAAGAACAAATGGACTCGTCCATCCATAATAAAATGCGAGAAGCATTCCAACTCACTGACTTCTTCCACCCCAGTTCTATACTGGTAGTCCAGAATACCACTTCTTGTATATATATTCTTTTTCTTCAATAATATATCTTTGTTCGTGTAACCCCATGTTTCCATGTCTTTATTTCGGCCCCTAACAGGGTCACAACAAACTGGTGACGAGGCAATTCGAACTGACACGGGTCGCCAACTAACGGTCGACAAAGTACCCACACTTATACGGGAAACCACAACGAAACTATCGACGAGTTACAACAGAAAAAAAAAACACAAATGATTTTTGCCGGAACCTTCGAAAAAACCGACGTTGGATTTTAAAAGGAACAAAACTTGATGAAATCGAATACACATTGTCTAGTTCGGAAAATAAGTTATCGGTGAAGAAAAAAAAAAACACGATAAACCAAATTGATTAATTTCTTAATTGGAAAAAAAAATGGGTCAGTTTTTTTTCTCTCTCTCCCTACATTGTTATTCCGACTCTGTTAGAATATGTTACAAATAAGGGAATACAGGGTGACTAAAAAAAAAACGGGCCCCGTGTACACTTTATGTGATATCTCCTTTATTTATTCACCGATTGCCCTTATTTTACAGGACATGGCAGAATCAACGACCGTGAGTACACCAATACCTCAGTGGGAGCTGGGACAAAGAATACACTGTGTTAAATTTTACTACAAGACAGGCTCGTTTAAGAAAACCCATGACAGTTTCATGCATCAGTTCGGATGTGAAAAGGCTCCATCCAAAAGCAGAATTCAGAACTGGGTGGATCACTTCGAGAAGTATGGGACCGTGGAGAACTTCAACGCTGCCAATGAGAACCGTCCAAGCCACTCGGCACGTCCCAAGAAGCGGACAGCCGAGCTGGTCGAAAGTGTGAGAGAGTCTCTCCAGGAGAGTCCGAAACACTCTGTGCGTAAGCGAAGTTAGTCCCTCGGTATCTCCCGTAAGACTTGCAGGAGAGTGCTGGTGAACGATATCACGGCTTACCCATACAGAATACAGACGCTTCAGACCCTTACAGCCTCAGAAAAGAAGCAGAGGAGCGCTATGGCAGTCAAGATGCTCGATAAGATCGAGGAGACACCAGGTTTCCTTAACCTCTTTTGGACTTCAGATGAAGCCCACTTCCATCTTGATGGAAGGGCGAACTCCAAGACAAATGTCTTCTGGGGGTCCTCCATACCCAATGAAGTAGCCACCAAGCCCCTGCACTCTCCTAATTGCACGGTGTGGACTGCAATCTCGGTCAGAGGCATCATCGGACCAATCTTCATCGAAGAATCTGGCGCAACAGTGACAGTACTCAAGGAGCGGTATGTGGAGGTCCTCAAAACCTTCAAGAGTGAGCTCCAGACCCTCTACCCGTCGCTCATGAGCAAGTTCTGGTTCCAGCAAGACGGAGCAAGTTCTTACACCTCAAACCTGTCTTGAGATTGGCTGAAAGAGAACTTCGGAGGCCGCGTGATCAGTCTCAAGACTAATTTTGAGTGGCTCCCCCATAGCCCGGACCTAAGCCCCCAGATTATTTCCTTTGGGGCTAAACACTAGGAAACGGGGCCTAATTAGATTTGGGGCCCGTTTTTTAGGGGTCACCCTGTATATGATTTTATTTCCACCGAAAAGAAAAGAATTGTGAAACAGTATTTTTTTTTCTTTCTAAACTAAAACGCGTAAAGCGTAGTAAAAAAATAGGGTTCATAATATTTTCACAACAAAGATGGCATCTAGTAAGCGCTAATCTAAGGGAAAAGACCTTCTTACAAAGCCATACTAAAAAGAAAATATTAATTTTCTAAAAAAAATAAATAAATAAATATGGAAGATCTTAAGTCAATCATCGCGGAATTAACCAGATTTCAAATCTCCCAACAACAACAGGTTGAGGAGAAATTTCAAAAGTTTTTACTCGAGCAAAATAAAAACAGCAAACTGAAGAAAAGTTTCAAAAGCTTCTCCTCGAGCAAAATATAAAAAGAAAGAAAATGACGACAGATTAAAAACACTTATACAAACAATATCGCGGATGAAAGTGACAAAGCATTTTTGCAGAACGACGTGTGGAACGCCATTGATAATTTCACGTATTCGGAAGAAAATACATTCGCAGCATATTTTTCATGGATACGATGCTGGGCAGACTGGATTTTGCGATGGCGTATCTTGATAACATTTTGATTAACAGCAAAGATATCGAACAACACCAGAAACATGTAAATCAAGTGTTTGCGAGAATCCAAGATTATGGGTTCAAAGTAAAAGAAGAAAAATTTGATTTTTTCCTGGAGGAAATAAAATACCTGGGTCATGTCATCGACAAGGACGGCAGAAGGCCAGATTCAGAAAGGGCTACCGCGTTAAAAAAACATTCCGGTGCCAGAAAACGTCATGACATTACAGAGTTTCCTGGGGCTATCAAATTACTACCAGGCCTTTATCCCAGAAATGCATAATTTGCGCGCTCCATTAAATGAGTTATTAAAAAAAGATTACGCCTGGGTGTGAACACCTGAATGCCAGGATGCGTTTAATAAAATTATAGAAAGGCTTACGTCAGAGTTATTTCTAACACATTACAACCCAGAATTGGATATAATCGTGGCTAGCGATGCTAGTTCATATGGTTTAGGAGCGTGTATCCTTTATATAATGCCGGATGGGATCCATAAACCCATTGCACATGCATCTAGAACCTTGCTCCCGGTGGAGAAACAGTATTCTCAAATCGAGGAAGAGGCCCTAGCAATAATATTTTCGGTAACAAATTTTCACCGATACATACATGGTAGACGATTTACTTTACAGACAGACTATAAGCCGCTAATTACAATTTATGGATCTAAAAAAGGCCTACTGGTATATACGGCTAATAGGCTACAAAGATGGGGAACTATCTTATTAAATTACAATTTCAAAATGCAGCATTTGCCTTCAAATAAAATCTATCATGCAGATGGGTTGTCGAGACTAGTGCCAAAACAGAGAGAGACTCTAGAAGGAGATTTTAAAGAGATTTTGTGAACCACAGTGAGAGAGCTCCCGGTGACGCTATACGAGATAAAAAAGAAGCTCACGAGGATGAATTTATCACCAGTACAAAAATGAAAATGGTAGATAACGATGTACATATGGCAAAGAGTTTCTTACTCTGTGATGAGGTACACATGCACAACGAAAGGGTGGTCATCCCAGAAAAAACTACGAAAGAAAATTCTAAAAGATTTTCATGTTGACCATCCAGGGATAAGCAGGATGAAGAGTTTAATGAGGAGTTTTGTGTACTGGCCATATATGGTTGATGACATTGAAAAAGCAGTAAAGCTGTGTAAAGGCTGTACCTTGGCGGCAAAAGCACCGCATATAAAACATAGCCCATGGCCAAAGACCGACCATCCCTGGGAAAGCATCCACGTGGATTTCGCGGGACCACTGGAAGGTTTTTACTACTTAATCGTAGTCGACAGGTTTTCGAAGTAGCCCAAGGTATTACGTTGCAAGAGTCCCACATCGGAGGTTACGATAGAATTCCTACATGAACTATTCGCCCGTTTTGGGGTGGTGGATTGTCTGGTGAGTGATAATGGGGCGCAGTTCGCGTCATCAGGTTTTATAGGAGTTCTGCGCGACGTTTCAAATCAGACATATAACGACTCCCCCGTATCATCCTAGGTCAAATGGCCAAGTGGAACACTTTGTAGACACGTTAAAAAGAGACCTAAAAAAGGCCGGTGATACTCCTAAGGAGAAGGCTTTGCAACAATTTCTGCAAGTATATAGAATTACTAAAAACGAAAACGTACCATCTTCATTATCCCCTGCAGAGATGATGTTTGCGCGGAAAGTTAAGTCCGTGTTTGATAAGTTACTACCTAAACAAAATAATTATGATCGAATCTCTACGGTACCGAAGAAAAAATACAGCCCAGGAGATAGGGTATACTTTAAGATGTACAAAAACAATGCATCGTTCTGGGAACCCGGTACAATTGAAAAGAGGATCGGGTCGATGGTCTATATCATAAAAGGACCACAATTCTCGTATAAGAGACATCTGAATCAGATCAGAAAAAGACTGTCAGATGACACTGACAGCTCTCCACAAGTAGAAGACGTGATGGACGTGATATATGACACTTTCAACTTGCCAGCACCCCAGGTAGTCACACAGAAACGGCAGCCAAAAAGAAAACGAATGACTCCGGACTACATAGAGATAAATCTGAAAAGGAACCGTTACTAAGACTCCTGAGGAGGTAAGGCTTGGAAGGGGGGTGTTATGGTGCCGTACCTGTACGAAGAACAAATGGACTCGTCCATCCATAATAAAATGCGAGAAGTATTTCAACTCACAGTATCCTTCAACCCCAGTTCTATACTGGCAGTCCAGAATACCACTTCTTGTATATATATTCTTTTTCTTCAATAATATATCTTTGTTCCTGTAACCCCGTGTTTCTGCGTCTTTATTTTGGCCCCTGACAGGGTCACAACAATTTATGTAATGTCTTTTTAATGTTATTATTTTATGTTAATTTCTTTAAATTTATAAAACACGTATCCAGTTTTTAAACCCCTTTAGACTTACATGAGATTAGAACTCGGGTATTAACATGGTAAAAACTACTGCCTTAGTAATGTGTACTCTGCCTATTCCTTTTTGTCAACCAATCACATGTTTCTATGTGTGTTGAATAGACACATGCTTTTTTAATGTTATGATGTTATGTTAATTTCTTTAAATTTATAAAAACGCGTCAAACAATCACATGTTTCTATTTGTGTTGAAAAACAGAGTAACTTTTTAATAGTATATAGATGAGCAGAATGTCTTTTGCCATCTATCTATCTATCTATCTATCTATCTATCTATCTATCTATCTATCTATCTATGCCTATATTATACTATATACTATTAATGTTTATCTGTTTGTATCCATCTATTTATATATTTGATTAATTTAATTATCGATTTCTGTCTATTTCGACCTGTGTGTATTATTCTATCTCCATCAGTTCATATCGATTCTGTTTATACATACATGGTGGCTGTCTATTCGATTTCGAATAGGACCACTTTTGGCGTATCGATGTGATATTAGTGTAAAGGTTCCCGATGAGAGGTGTGGATGTGGCTCTTCAAGCCTGCCAGACTTTTACAGATTATACCACAGAAGTGGCAGATGTCATGATGATCTGAGAGGATGCCATAAATGAAGCCACCTATTGTCCGTGCTTGATTTTGCAAAACATGCACTCGTTGGGAATTCAACAAACCTGCACGTGACATAGATACCAAGTTGCATGCTTGGCATCTTAGGTGTTCCATGTTACCTCCGTGTGCTGGAGGTTTCATGTCCCGTCTCTTCTTCACTGCTCTCTTCTGCTGCTGGTGTTTCATCCTATTCTTTTCAAAAAGCTTGCTGCCTTCAAAAAGCGCTTTCCTCCATCTTGACCTATCTGCAACCACCTCCTCCCATCCTCCAACATCAATTCCAAAGCACTTCAAATCGTCTTTGAATCGCTTACGAGGTTTGTACTGTGGGCGAGTATTCCCAGTTAGTTCCCCATAGATCACCTGCAGTCTGTCATCAGTAAGACGAACAAGATGACCAGTTCAATGACGTCTGTATTTACTTATACGAGACTCGATGCTTGGAACAGCAGCTTGTTCCAATACTTTGATGTCAGGGGTAAAGCTATTCCAACGGATGTTTAGCAAGTGCCTAAGGCAATTCTGTTGGAAAGGCTCCAGCAGGCGAATATGAGCTCTGTAAGTCGTCCATGTCTCTCAAGCATATAACAAAGTTGATACCACACAGGCCTCATAAACAAAGATCTTAGTTTCCAGCTTGATATCACATGGTGCCCACATCCGCTTCTCCTAATGACCAAAAGACACACCAGCCTGTTCAATACGTCCATGTATCTCAGCATCCAATGACCCGTTCCTCAAAATAATACAGCCCAGATATATAAAACTATCCACTACCGATAGTCTGTGGCCTTCAACAAATATATCCGGTTCCTGATACAGGTTGCCAGGGGCTGGGGCTAACATAGCCTTTGTCTTGTCCAGGCTTATTGTGAGACCCATGACTCTACACGCCCATGCAAAGCGATCCATGATATCCCGCATATCATTCTGCGAATGAGACACAAGATCCACATCATCTGCATAGAGCAAATCTCGAGCAACAGTAGAGAATGTCCTTGACAAAGTCTTAAAACGCTGTAAGTTATACAGCCGACCCGATGTGTGAAATGGAAGATACACACCTTTGTCACAGTTAGTGACAGCCAATGAAGAGTAACAGCAAAATAGATAGAAAACAAAGTAGATGCAGGTGTATCACCCTGTTTAACACCATTGTCAACTGCAACGGGTTCAGACAGACAACCATTGCAGTTGACACACGCTTTCATGTTGTCGTGCAGCTAATGAAGGAGTCTAACAAAGTTAGGAGGACACCCCAACTTACCTAATACCTTCCACAGCGCATCCCGATTAACTGTATCGAACGCTTTCGTCAGATCAACAAATACCTGATATAGGTCTAGACGATGTTGAATACACTTTTCCAGCATTTGATACGCCGTAAAGATCATATCAGTGGTACCCTTATTTCTTCTAAAGCCACACATACTCTCAGGAAGCATAAAAGGACAGATGTAAGCATTCAGGCCATTCAAGAGGATTCTGGTAAATACCTTTCCTGTCCCGTTAAAAAGAGAGATGCCTCGATAATTTCCGCACTCATCTGTGCTCCCTTTGCCCTTGTACAAAGAGACCATAATCGAGTCACGCCAATCTTGGTAAACATGCCCGTCAAACCAGATGTTGTCAATAAACCCTTTAATTTGAACTGCCAATGGTCTTCAACCACAGCGAAGGACTAACACATGTATACCATTTCTATCAGGTGCTCCGCATCTCAACTGCCATATAGCCTCCTCCACTTCTTTGAGGGAAGGAACAGAATCCATTTCGGTAATGATAGCCTTCTGAGGCAAGTCATCTATCACATCAGTACTGACTATCAACGGATTAATGAACAGATCAGCCATTGTCCATCTATTAAGTAGCTTGCTTGGATCCCCAATCAACCTTGGATTTTAATGGGGTTACACTAGAATGGCTAGGACGATAGACAGTCTTCTGTCACCACCATTTATTCTTCATCCATCTAAGTTCTCTCCGCAAATATGATTTAATAGCTCAGATCCTGAGGTGACAAGTCACTATCAATCCGCCTTTGATGAAGTTCATGTTTTTTCTGTAGCAGTTGAGCGATGTAAGTATTATTGTCATCAAACCAGTCCTGATGCTTTCTCTTCGTTAACCCAAGAACATCTACTGCTGTTTCATAAGCACACTTTTTAAAACATTCCCACATACCATCAACGAGGACATTGCGCAACATTTATCCTATGAGGACATTGTGCAACATTTATTCTACGAGGACATTGCACAACATTTATTCTACGAGGACATTGCGCAACATTTATTCTACGAGGACATTGTGCAACATTTATTCTACGAGGACATTGTGCAACATTTACTCTACGAGGACATTGTGCAACATTTATTCTACAAGATCACTGTGTGTATTATTCTCTCTCCATCAGTTCATATATATTCTGCTTATACATACATACATGATGATTGCCACTTCTTTACAGAAGAAGGCCATCCCTACAAAGATGGCAATGTCCGATTGTGGTCGCACATATTGTTCAGCAGGCCAAGGTTTATTTTTACAGGTCTTCATCGATAGGTATATATGTACATGTAAGATGGCCATGCTCTGCGTTTGTGCAACAAGCTGAAGCAAGATAACTGAGAGACGATATAGAGTGCAGATTTTATATCAAAGTTTCCGTCTCCTAGATGGATGATCTAACAAAATCTACGGGTCCATCTTGCCGAGTAAGGTAGCATCGTGCCTTGGTACTATACCAGGTATTTCTACGCCCTGTGCTAATATATATATATATATATATATATATATATATATATATATATATATATATATAGGGTGATTCATAAGTCACTTAGCTATTTATTTTTGAAATTCTAAAGTTAAAAAATAAGGTAATACAAAACAGAAAGTTTATTTAACAAATTCATTTATGGGAGTTTAAAATTACAGCAAATTTTCAAAATTTCCACATTCGTTCTACATGCATAGCTCCATTCTTTTTTGTCAATGAATTTACGACTATTTGTAGCATATTTGATTGATTGAGTGTTGTGCAAAGGAGGCTTTCTGTTCACATCACGTTTCCATTGCCTGTCAACAAGTGTGCGAGATTCATCAAATTTGGCCATATGAATAACAATAAAAATTCGCTCTTCAATTGTAAATGACATACTGCCTGAAAAAAAGCACATATGATGATTTACACAAATTTAAATAAATAAAAATAAATATATATAGAAACAAATATATAAACGAACAAATTTAAAATAACAAATAGCAGTAATTAGAGAGTAAGATAACAATTATCAAAAGTTAATAGTATGTTTGTTTTTCATATGGTAATCATTTTAAATAGCTAAGTGACTTATGAATCACCCTGTATATATGTATATATATATATATATATATATATATATATATATATATATATATTTGTGTGTGTGTTATCTATTTATTTTTAATAATAAACGCATATCCAATAAAAATAATTTTGTTAGTTTTGGTTTGGTTTCACTTTTTTTTTCAACTGTATTTGTTGTGTACAATCTTCACTAAATAGGCATTACAGTCTTGTCTTTTCGAAGCGGTGGAATCCTGATTATTATTTTATTTTTTTAAATACAAACATGCATACATATCTATCTATCTATATTTTTTTCAAGTATTATAAAATAATTATTTTATATTAAACCCTAGTGAGATAGAAATATATATTTTAATGTTGACTATTCTTGCATTTTATTCGAACCTAATATCCTTTACATTGGAATATATATTCTCAATGGATGGTTTTTATCACCTCATATTACATTTGGAGATTCATCACTACAAAGACTTTCTGGTCATTAATACATAACTTTTTTGCTTCTTACAGAACTCATAATGGACTGTACAAATTTTCCAAATTAATAATATTACCAAAACTTTAAAAAATGATTGGTTTTCTCTTTCTGAGGATAAGATTTATTTCTTTGAAAATCCATGGGTTAAAGGACTTTTTCATAATTTATTCTTTGTTGTAATATTTGATTATTATAAACTTGTAAAATATGTAACTCTACATTTGTTTTATTATTAAATTCTTTCCTATATATATATATATATATATATATATATATATATATATATATATATATATATATATATATACACACTTTTATTCACTCCAAACAAGACATATTGTCACTGAGACGTAAGAGGCTACTGTAAATAGTGTCCAAATTTATAGGGTGGATTCAAAGTGGGGAGTTGTGCAGCAAGATGTTTGTTGACATTACATTTAAATTTCTGTATGTTGGTACATTCAGAGAAGCAGGGACAGGGAGAGAATTCCAAAGGCAAGCGGTCCGAAGTAAGAAGTAGAAAGTTTTCCGGCATCTGGGGATTCTCACAGTGAAGAGGTGGGATTTTGCTGCTAGTCGGGGGGTATTTACGTTGAAGGGGTACAAATGCAGTGAATTTCTCAGAGCACATTTTGCGAAAGTATTTGTAAAACAAGCACAGGGATGCAACAGTGTGGGACAGGGGCTGGAGCTTGGTGGACAGTGTGGGATCTATTAGGTTAGAGACTCTTTTTTGCCCCCTGTCCAAGGATGGGAGTCATAGGTGCCTTAAAGAACCTTTGACTCCCATCCAACGCCTTTATCGCTGCGGCCGTCAGAACAGCTACATGAAATGGAAGAGAAGAAAAGTCTATTATTCTGTAAGCGAATATATAGCAAATCACGAAGATTTGATTTGAACAACCCAAGGGAGTGAACTTTTGCGATTCTTTCTAATTGGAAGGTTTATATGTTGTTGTTGTTGTTGTTGTTGTCGGAGTAGAAATGTATATTTTCATTTTTATTCATTCTTTTTTCTATAGGCCGTTCAGTGTGTTGTGCAGAGTGATATGATATCAAGGAAGTTGAAGACGTGATTATATTCTTAATCTTAGGTGAAGGAAATAGCGTGTTTATTTTTATTGAGTTTGCCGACGATATCAGAGAGACTAATGTGATGTGGGTAGATAAGGAGTGTGTCATCAATATATCTAAAGTAGTGGGAGTTTGGGGGTTGGATGGATTTTATGGGGCTGTTCTCTAAAAATTCTAGGAAAAGGCAGGCAAAGACTCAGCTGAGAGGGGAACCCATTGGTAAACCAAATTTTTGTTTGTATAATTTGTCGTTAAAAGTAAAGTGGCATTTTTGTGTGATTAAATGGCATAGTTTAATAATTTGAGGGGTAGGGAGGGGGGTGTTTAATTTCTGACACTTCTTCCCTAGCCGGCATTTACAAAATAAAATGTGCCTCATGTCCGATGTTTTATATCGGCGAGACGACCACAAATATAAAATCATTCATTTACAAACATAAACAGGAACTCAAGCACAAGAATCCCACTAGCGCACTAGTCCTACCCACAATTTTGACTTTACAAACTGCAAGACTGAATCCTCATAAGTGCATCGAAAGTGCTGTATTCCATTTTTCATCATCATCTAATGTCAACCTTAGGCTCGGATCTTTTTCCTTAACCAAACATCTGGCAAAAATCACACTCAAACAATGCAATATACCCCGACACTGCATAACAAACTCCAATTTAAAGTACTACTTATTTTTTACTGCATTGATCCATGTTTCCATTTGTTCTTTTCCTATTCTTCTTTTTCTTCCCCCCCCCCCTTTTCAATTAACCTCTTTGTCGCATAATTCCGTGCATAAAGGATTGTTGCCACATCTGGGCTAGTGCACCATCTCCCAGTGTACGAAAACATCCCGTTATGCATCTTCTTTTTCCTATGTTTTGTCGTTATTCAATAAATTTCAAATCTTCACTTTTTCTGAAGATGTTTGTTGATCCGAACGAAACCGGTAAATCTTTTGTTTTAGTAATTTCTTCCTGTGTTTAATTGCTTTTCCTTTTGTCTTCTTCATACATCTTGTCTCCACAGCATTTCATTTTATGATATTTCCATGGAAGGTGCTCGACTGAGCTCCAATCTCTGGTTCCTCCTTGTAAGAAATTCACAGCAAGAACTCGTCTTCCTACCACAACAGATAAAACAGCTGCTCACTTAATCTTTGCAACATCGTGCTGGGTCTGGTAGTTGGGTTCAAAAACTGTGAATTCCTCAGTCGGTTCAGGGACGTGGTGGAAGTAGGGGTCTTTGTTGGAAGAAGCGGTCCAGCTACGAGCATAGCGGGCAAAAGTAAATAACTATCTGGACAACAAAAGAATTTAGTTTTTTCTTGTCTTGTCTTCAACTGAACCTTTTAGGCGCCATTTCTAATTGCATTCAGATTGTGATCAGATTTTTTAGATCAGACTTTTTCCATATCCTCATTATATACTTCCAAGCATGTCAGATCTTATCTCCGACAGGACAAGATATATTGTTCAACTTGTACAACTAAGGAGAGTAGAAAGTGACTAACTTGGGTCTACTTTCAGCCGCCTCGTAACTCTCGCTCCCGTTATTCTGTCCTGTAGTCCTCATATTCCATGAGCGATCTTTCTGACAAAGGGGGAAGAATTGCTGTTTTCTGGGTCGGAATCTATCCATATAACACTTATCGTTGCCTAGGTTCTGACCTTGAAGTGGTAAGTTTTTTTTTGTTTTTGTTTTTTTTAGCTTGAAATAGTATTTTTCTGTTTTAGCTCCTTACATCAAGTGATTTGATGCATTGCCTGGAGCGATTTCCATAAAAAAAACTCTTTCCGTCATTTTCTTCCAATTCTATTTTCAAACTTTGCCCTTCTTCTCACATTATCGTCTGCAGTTATCGTACGGATATTTTTTTCTTAGACTTTTTTCGTATCTTCACTGTTTTTAGTAAAAGTTATCTAATTTTACACTATTTATGTTTCAATATTTAAGAAAACGTATCTTTTATAGTTTCTCATTTTATGACTTAAGTAGAGACAGAACGAACGGCTTTTCAATTGAATTTTTCAATGGACCCCCCCCCCCCCTACACACGCACAGCCATGAATTAAGTGAGATTCGCAGGTTGACATTTAATTTTCATGGCTTACTCTCGTGCTGGGTAAGATACTTTTGAGGGTAAATGAGAAAACGTAAGGAAATTATACGCAAAAGTCAAATTTAATCAACAATAATAGTATTCGTGAGCTATAGGATGAACATAAAAAAGGAATTGAGTAAAACTCCTGTATAACAATTCACATTTAACATTTAAAATTTATTATCCATTTTACAAATGAAGAAAAGAATTACTTCTTAGTCCCAAAACGTCTTACTTGGAGAGCGGTCTGTAACACGTGTTAATCCAACATTGTCTCTATCTGAAATGTAAAAGGGACATAACTCTACCCTCCAAATCTTTTTGAGGCAAGATAGATCACAAAGGCAAAGAATTACTTCCCTTTTAATATATTTTCTAGATAAAAATCTGTTCATTTGGCAATAGTATATTTCAATATAATATTGTACTTCATATAATATGTATCAATATACTTTATATGTTTATATTGTGTCTTTAACAACTCGTTATTTAAAACTACAGAAATGGATTCAGAAATTATTTTTGTTCTAAATTTCGAACCAAATCGTGCAAATATTATTTACCCAGTTTGTCATTGCACATGATAGACTGGACACACATATAAATATTGAAATTTTGATTAAATGAAAATATATAGGTCACAAGTTTGAATCTCAAAAAAGGGTTTGAAGTTATTTGAGGTTATTTTAGTCATTTTATTTATACCAGTTTAGTAGCGTACATTAGAAAGTAAGTAGATGGGCTACTCGTCTACTACCTGGCCAACCATTTGCATGCAAACCCCCACAAGTCTCCTAATTCCATCTCAGGAACCGAGAAACCAACCGATTCTTTAACATCTGGCAAAAGTCAAAGTAAGAAAAAACAGTCACTTGAACTGACAGAACGACTGAAGAAAAACTAAATTAAAATAAAACTTAACTAACCGTAAATACTAAAACTGAATTAGTCAAATCCTAAAAACAATTTATCTTCCGAAATGGTAAAGCATTTTCAAGCCCACCACATCGGACGAAACTACTTTCAAATGGAGATGGAGGGTAGAAAGAAGAAAACAAATACAAACCGGACAACAACAACAACAACAACAACAACAATAGCTCAGATCTACCCCACAGCTTGAAACGAATTATGAAAGAAACAAGAGAAATAATACGCAAATTTATAAATGGTGACTCCGACGTGATTTGAGCATGCAACCGTTCTCCATGAATCTATATCTCATATAAATTTTATGAAACCTGTAGACAAGGCACATTTTTGTTCTAAATGATCTTCTTAATGTTTTCTAGTGAATCCAATGATTGAAACAAGATGGCGAATAACGTGCCAGCTGTAGTCGAAATCCTTTTTGATTCTGAATATTTGTCTTTAACGAGAGCGGATATCGCATTTGATGTCGGCTGAGGAGAAGCAATGAAATGTATAATTCTCTCTCCAATAGTTTGTCAAAGAGAATAAAATCAGACAGACCCCCACCCCATCTTTCTCTCTCTCTCTCTCTTTCTCTCTCTCTCTCTCTCTCTCTCTCTCTCTCTCTCTCTCTCTCTCTCTCTCTCCCTGCTTCGTCTTCCCTGTTTTTCCAGGCACAGCCGTGAACATTAATTAATTATCCGATAACAAATATCAACAACCAAAATGGAACCTTCTCGTCTTTCAAGGAATGTTCATCTTTGAGCATAAAATCAAAAGATTTTGTCAAGAACCGGTTTTCAGGTGCGTCCATGCATCTTTACGATAGGCTTCGTCTGTCAGTCTGTTTGTCAGTCATTCTTATCACGTCGAGGATCCGTTCTCGACAATCAGTCCGACGGGGGTGGGCCATTATGACTGATGGTAGCCTTTCTTCTATCAGACTGAGGTATGATTCTGTGTAGTCCTAGCAGGTCCAAACTCACAGGCCTTGCCTCCCCTCTTTAGTTTATTGAGGAACCCCGATCGGGGAATTCTGACGAGGCTGCCCAGACATTTTTTTTGCGGAGCCAGAGTGTACTACCTATAGTGTGTTGGCCCATCAAATCCCACTTTGCAACCTTGTGTCACATCTTTCCATGGTAGGAGGGCAGTAAAGAATCAGTCTGCCAGTCTGCCTGCCACCATTCAGTTTGAAATAACTTTTTCATTGCTAAATGCACAGAGTCAGTCTACGTATCTTATTTCTGTTGTATGTTGCTGCTATGGACACTCAGACATTCACAACTGCAATACCCATTCCGGGATTTCACCTATCCACTCAGTTTTCAGATACGTCCTCACATCTTTATGATAGGCTTCGTCTGTCAGTTCGCCTGTAGGTCTGTCTGTCACAATTAAGTTTGAAATAGTATTTTCATTACTAAATGCCAATGAACGGATTTTATTTATATTGTATATTGCTGTCGTGCTTAAAAAGATAACGACAAACACTTATGTATAAATAATAAAGTTTGGTTGTGGTGAACAAGTAGTCATGAGGGGTTAGTGGGTTTAGAGTGCACGGAGTTGATGGAAATTGATTTCTCCACTTTGTTAGCCAGCTACTTTCTCCCAATCTCAATTCAGGACAGTTAATATAACATTTTTGGACACCCAGGCATCAAAAATTACAATAACCATTCACCTATGCACTCAGTTTTCAAGACAGTTAATATAACATTTTTGGACACTCATGCATCCAAAACTGCAGTAACCATTCCGGGATTTCACCTATGCACACAGTTTTCAGGACAGTTAATATAACATTTTTGGACACCCATGGCATCCAAAACTGCAGTAACCATTCCAGGATTTCACCTATGCACTCAGTTTTCAGGACAGTTAATATAACATTTTTGGACACCCATGGCATCTAAAACTACAATAACTATTCGCCTATGCACTCAGTTTTCAGATACATCATCGGATTATTAGTATAAGTTTCGCCCATCTGTCACACTTTAGTTTGAAATTAGTTTTGAATGCACAGATTGAATGGACATTGTTAAAAACTTTTATTCACCCTATAAAAGGTATATTGCCACTGAGACGTAAGGGTCTACTGCGATTAGGGCTAAATTTATAGGGGCACCCTAAGTGGGAGTTGGGCAGCAAAATGTTTGCTCACATTTTTGCATGTTGAGGAAACGGGTAGCAGGAGGGAATTCCAAAAGCCAAACGTTCTGAGAAAAGAACTATCAGTGTAAATAATTTTGGGGCATCTGGGATCTCTATGGTGAAGTGGTAGGATTTTGCTGTTAGTCGGGTTTGTCGGGCATATTTATGTTGAGGGGGTACAAGAGCAATTAGTTCGTTGGAGCACATTCCATGGAAGTACTTGTAAAACAAGTGCATTGCAGCGATGGGACAGGGACTGGAGTTTAGTAGACAGGGTGGGACGTATTAGGTTAGAAACTCTTTTTTTTGTACACTGTTCAAGAGCGAAAGACTAGCAGTTGGTGCACTAGCTCAAATGCGGCGAATGGTGGCTTTATAGAGATATAGGATACTGTCAGGTGTGAGAAGTTTACTAGCCCAGTAAAGGAAGCCCACATTCTTTGCAACAGACTTGGCAGTATCTTGTTCCTGTTGTATGTTACTGTTGTGCTTAAAAGAATGACGGCAAACTCATGTATAAAAATATAATGATATATTTTTATTGTTTGGTGGCCGTGAATGAGTGGAGTGAGTGAGAAGGGTGAAATAAGCACAGATATTAATGGAGGTTGATCTCTCAAACTCGATAGCCAGTAGAATCTAAATCTCAATTTGGGCGAGTATATATAACATTTTTGGACACCCACACATCCACCTGTAAACGCTGATCCTGGGATTTCACCCTTGCTGTCAATGTAGCCAATCCCCTAGTGGGGGTTATTTAGCGACAGGTACATTCCCATCTGCACATAACCTTTACAGATGACCTTTGCATCAAATCACTAGATATTTTATTTTCCGAAAAATTGTGTCTCTGTTTCATTCAACCATTTCAATTAATCGCGTTTTGTTTCTTCCGGTCAGGTGTATGTCTGTTTTAAGTTGGTTTTATTTCTGCCAGGTTCCATTTCCGGTACACTAGACCCGACACTCAACACAAATAGAAAGTCGGAGATGGATGGATGGATGAAGAGTGTACAGAGTTGATTGAAATTGATATAGCGTTTTTGGACACCCATGTAGCCACAACTGCAATGCCCATTCCAGGAGTTCACCTATGCACTCAGTGTGGCCACACATCCTTCCAGCCATGTATTGTTTATTTAGCAAACGAATGTACTTCCGTGTTCTTTGCAAGTGTGTCTGCGTCAATCAGCCAGATGTTATTTTTTTTTCAGCCAGATGTTATGTCCGGTACTCTAGACTTTATATTCAATATTTCAGATGCGTCCAATCATCTCTATAAAAGGCTGTGTCCGTCAATCTGTCTGTCACACTTTGCATTACCTCCCCTCCAATGGAGGGTTCTAATGTTTTGTATGTCACGATCAAATAAAATAGGTTTGTTATTGAATGCAAATCAACAAATCGTAAACAGTTTGAAGCAAGTACATCAAGATCAATCACATCTTCTCATTCGAAACCCTGTTAGGTGGAGGTGGATACGGGCCTTTTGGCTGGGAGCAAAATGTAGTATCTGTTCTTATGCTACACTTCATCTTTTCTGTCCTTGAAGGAGAAATCCTACTAGACTGAGGCAACTTTTATCCAAATCCAGAGTGCCCCTTCTGAGGAGAGCTGGAATTTTCCCCTGCATTAAAAACCGACTTTGTGTCTAACTCTTCCCTCATGGGGAGGCAAGTAAATAGAAACTAGGAATCCGTATCTGATGACTTCAATGTCCAATTCCCAGAGGCAATAACTCTGTAGCTTATCTGCAATGTACTTCCTCCAATGACGTCACTACCGGTACACGTCAACCTAACTTTAAACTTTTTACTTCCTATGGAATTTTCCACTCTTTACGTAATTTATCCAATTTTATGTGGAAATTTTCGATTTTAGCACACTCGCATCTAAATATTGCTACAACGCTAGACTTAAACGACACTAGGTCAGGAGATATACGGTTGGATTGCGAGACCCTTGCTTCACTATAAACTCTTTATAACACAGGTATCATTTCCCGGATTATCCATTGTCTTTTGAAACAGAATGAACTCAACCTATCATCATGATTGTCATTAGGAAATGTTATGAGCAAATTTTCCAGACATTTTCCAGACATTTTCTGAGAATTTTCATAAATTTTTCTGGGAATTTTCCAGACATTTTCGAGATATTTTCTAAAAATTTTTCAAACATTTCCTGAGAATTTTCCAGATTTTTCTGAGAATTTTCTAGACATTTTCCAGACTTTTTCTAAGAATTTTCTAAACATTTTCCACTTTCTACTTAATAATAAATCATTAATTATTTGTATGGAAATTTTCGATTTTTACCTTACTTTTACACATCCGCATCTAAACACGAAGGGAAGAATCTATCAGGCATGTGTGATTATGTATGGAAGTGAAACCTGGCCAGTGATGGTTGAGGACATGCATTGCATGGATAGAAATGATATGAGAATGATACGATTAATGTGTAATGTGAGTCTTAAACACAGGCTTAGTTCTGATGACCGAAGAGAAAGATTAAATCTGGACAGTATAGGGAGATGTATACAGATCAGGAGACTTCGATGGTATGGTCACGTTGAAGGAATGGATTAGACTTCTTGGGTCAGTAGATGTAGAATAGTTGAGGTAGAACAGGTGAAGGCCAAGGAAAACATGGGAGGAAGTGATAAAAACGAACTTGAGTGATAAATAAAGACCTGGTCATAGATAGGCTAGTTTGGAAGTCAATTTCGTAAAGCCGTCCAAAACATGTCAGCATGTAAAACGAGCATTAAACCGAATAAGATAATGATGATGATGACTAGACTTAAACAATGTTAGCCTGTTAGAGATTGTGTAACCCTTGCTTCAGTCTAAACTCAGGTATCATTTTCGAGGGTATCCGTTGTCTATTGAGACAGAAGGAAGTCGGCCTATTATCATGATCGCCATTAGGAATTGTTATGAGCAAATTTTCAAGACATTTTCTGAGTGGGTTTCAAATTACAATCTCTTTAATGTCATTTCCTTTACGCAAACACAAAGTAATGTCTAAACGCATCCTCCTTGCCGCCATTGCCGCTTGTGCATTTTCTTATTAGGCTTCTTTCATCACGTCTAAGTTTCGTATCAAGTTTTTCATTGCGTGACGGCAAATTCTATTTCATTTTGTTTGGTATCACATGGACATTTCACCATTTGACGAGCAGATCGCAAAATTCTGTACTGTGGCTTCACGCGGATCTTTGTCTCTTTTTTGTTGAGAGATCCTTAGTTTTGTACTTCCTCCCCGTGAAGAAACAAGAAGAGATGAGGAAGGACAGACCAACGAAAATCCATTTCAAACTTATAAGAAAGACAAAGAGTCTGTGAGAAGTCATCCGTCTCTAAAACCGTAGTGGTAAAAAGTTTGCGACCACACAAAGCCGCTTGATGTGACAGGTGTGGCGGAGAAAGGAGAGGGGACAAAGGAGAAAGGGTGCTAGCAAAAAAAGGGGAAGAAGAACAAGAAGAGGAAATGGAAAATAGAAAAAAAAACCAACAGAAAGGAAGAACGAAAAGGGAAGGGCAAGGAAAAACATAAATAAAACACATAAACAATCAACTGTAGCAGCTTACATGAATGAACTATTTTCTGTCGATCTACTGGAGTTGTGATTCGGCTTGGCGAATCATTGTAATCATCGCCTCTTCACCAGGTGCGCGACTGCATGTAACGAGATTCACGCACGATCGCTAAAGCCAGATCACGTGATCGATATGAACATTTCAGTTCCAACCTGTATCCCAAACAGACAAGACGTAAATTCTGCGTTCTCTACTGGGCCGCCAGTAGATGAAGCGAAGGACTCTAGAATTTCTGCAATTCTCTGCTGTCGGCCAAGCAGAGAATCTACGAACTTCGGGATAAAGATTATTTCATCTTGTCTGTATTCACTCAACCCTATGTATTATCTTTTGTATTGTTCATGTGTTTCTCCTACATGAAACTATTATCCGTTTGTGCACCGTGTTGTCACAATTGTATTACGTCGTAAAGAAAACGGACACAAACTAATTCACCTATCTTTGTTTAGTACCCGTCTTTATCTCATCTTAAATTTGGCTTCTCTAAGTTTAAATTGGTAACCCTTACGTGATTTAAAACACGCAACTTTCTTCAAAAAAAATCATACATCTTTTTCTTCTTCACGGCGATCTACAGAAGTGATTATTTTTTTCACATTCGGCAGTTGAAAGACTTTAAAACTGCCATGAAAAACACAACATTCTATTTATATCATGGTAGATGAATCGAACGACTCCAGAATTAAGGTCATTTCATCCTGTATGTATTCACTCAACCCTATGTATTATCTTTCGTATTGTTTCTGTGTTTCTCCTACATGAAACTATTATCCGTCTGTGCAACGTGTTGTCACAATTGTATTACGTCGTAAAGAAAACTGACACAAACTAATGCACCTTACGTGATTTAAAACACGCAACCTTCTTCAAAAACAATCATACATTTTTCTTTTTCACGGCGATCTACAGAAGTTATTTTTTTCACATTCGGCAGTTGAAAGACTTTAAAACTGAATCGAACGACTCCAGAATTAAGGTCATTTCATCCTGTCTACATTCCCTCTGTATTATCTTTTGCATTGTTCCTGTGTTTCTTCTACATAAAACTATTACCTGTCTCTGCAATGTGTTGTTCAATTGTATTACGTCGCAAAGAAGCACCTATCTCATCTAAAATCTTTGTTCCTTTGTTCCCGGTCTGTATCCCAACTAAAGTTGGGCTCTTTCCCTAGCTAAACACCTTTTTTCATTAATCATTTTCTTCATTGTTTGACAGCAAATTTTTCGCCGTTTTGTTCGGTATCACATGGGCGTTTCACTATTTGACGAGAGAATCAATCGCAAAATGATGTTCTGTGGATCTTTATCTCTTTTCCATTGGGAGATCGTTGGTTTTATATCTTCTCCCCCGAGAAAGAAACAAGAACAGATAAGGATAACAGACCAACGAAAATCTATTTCAAACTTATAATAAGGACAAAGAGTCTGTGTGAAGTCATCTGTCTACAAAACGTAGTGGTAAAAAAATTTGCAAGAAAGAAAGAAAGAAATACTAGAAAAATAAGAAAAAGAAAAAGAGAGGCAGAAGGAAAAATATAGAGAAAAAATGCTTGTTTGGCCTTGTAGTGAAGGTCTGTGGCCTTGGTGGATAGAATGATTGACGGATCAGGGGTCAAAAAAGATAACTCCAGCAAGTAAATTGGAATTGAGGTATCACGTGATTTCCGGGGAAAGGGAATTTGCTCTCTTTGACAGCAAATACTCGAATAGGATGGTCACACCATAAAAGTCGTTCGCAGGACCGGCGACACAGTTATAAAAGTGTGGGGGGGGTCTCCTAAAAAGTGGGGGGCCCGGTTAAACACATGCATATATAACTTCATTATTGATGACCGTAAAGTGGGGGGGGGGCAAGTCAAAAAGTGGAGGGGGTGCTGTAGACCCCCCCCCCCCGGTGCCGCTGTCCATGGTTCGACACTGATGGCGGGTGGGGGGTGTCAGACGTACGATATTAACTCAATAGAATGTGGCCCAATCTGTCTCTCTCTCTCTCCTCTCTCTCTCTCTCCCTCTCTCCCCCCTCTCTCTCTCTCTCTCTCTGCAGTAACCCACATCTAAAAGTATATATCTCTCTCTGGTCCCTGTAAGTGTTCACTTTGTCTAACTAATAATTGAAATATAAAAGGTGTCCATAAAGTCCGTGTGCACTTTTTAAAAAATTATAAGTATTTGTATTGCGATAGAAATAATCTATAAAAATTGTTATAAAGTTTCATGTACTTAGTTTTAAGTATAGTTATTGAATGACCACAAAATTTGCAACAATTTTTAGATAAGTAAAAAAAATATTTTCTTTTTTTTTTCCGAATCAATTTGATCGATGGCTTCAACTGAGGAAAAAGTAAACTGAGTTCTTTGGTTGGCTGAAATGATTTTTTTATGGAGACATGTGAAAACAATTGTGTATGCAACCAAAGCTAATTCCTTAGAAGATTTAAAAGCTAAAATAACTAATGTGATTTCAGAAAATTACTATAAATCAGTTCACAAATGTTTTTGTATTACCGTTTGTATTACGAATGATGGGGGAGATGTGGAAACTTAAATGAAATCTCAATAAACCTTAAAAATGAATTATAATTAAAGATCTATGAGAGCAATGTGTTATTAATAGCTGAAAAACCATTGTTGTATTTACTATTGATTCAACCTCCACATTCTTAACTAATCTTTCTCCAACCCTAACCCTAACCCTAACCCTAACCCAGACAAGAGGTAATACATAAAGATAATAGAAATATATGGCTCCAACTACATCAGCATGGATATGACATAAAGTAACAACAATCCAACAAAGTCTGGTGGTATAGTTGTAATGATGCTTCGGCTCCGACACTATTCCTGAACCCAGAGTCATCATCTGATGAACGTTTGTTGGAAGCAATGCTGCTGTACAATCATCATCATCATCATCATCATCATCATCATCATCATCATCATCATCATCATCATCATCATCATCATCGGTTTAACCTCCGTTCTAACCCAAGAATTCTCATCCATTCTCTCAACTGAAGTCTACTCTCTTGCACACATCTCCCTATACTGTCCTGATTCAATCTTCCTCTGAGGTCATCAGAACTAAGCCTGTCTTTAAAACTCACATTAGGTAAAATTCCAGAAATAAAGTTTGGCTGACTTCATTCTGTAAGCTGTTAAAATAGAATCTTTCAGAAGAAATAAATTTTTGTCACATAACAAAAGTCTTTATTTCGGCAGGGCTGGAAACAAAACTGAATACAACTAAACCATCTTTCAGAAGAAAGAGTTGAGAAAAGATTTGACGTCAACTGTTATAAAAGACTTCCTTGTCGCTATGACTTGGAAGGAACACGTTTACACGTCCGCTTTGGTTGACATCTTTAAGCTAACTAACTCAACATGGGTAAAAATGTATAAGTTGTCCAATAGAAATGCATCCCACGAAAACTGTTTTCATTCGATAACAGATCAGTCACTCTGGATAAAAAATGAGCTTACATGAAAAGAAAATAGTCCATCAAAATGTAACTGCTACACACGTTATATTAAAAAAAATAAAGGGAAGTAATCATGTGCAATAATAATCAGTTCTTTCCCTCAAGTTCTTTTCGTAAAGTTATGTCTGCAAATTTTTTTATTTCACATCTTTGCTCAACCAACAAAAGAGATGAACGAGAGATTTTTATGTTAAATATTAAATAAAAGTTCCATGTTGCTGTGAGTTGGACATGGTGCGCTTCACGTCCGCTTGAGTCGACATCTTAAGTCCAACTGTCTTAGACGCGGAGAAAACGTATAAGTAGTTCAATGGAAATGCATCCCACGCAAAGTGTTTTCATAGGATAACAGACGGGTCACTCCGCATAGAAACATTAGTCTACATAGAAAGAAAATAGTCCAGTTGGTTCCATAGTATCACATTCACTTATAGATGCTGGCAACCGTCATACATGATCCGAACCCGTACGTATCTGATTCTAGAAAGAACTGGAGAAATCAATGTTAACGACGGAATCGAACTGATGAAAAAAGGCTGTACCATGCTGATTCATAAGAACTTAGTTTAACGAGTACATTGAGATCATGCGGCAGGGCAACATGTATGATCAGGTCATGCCCCCCCCCCCTCCGTGCATGGCGATAGTAGCAAAACAAAAACAATATTTTTTATCTTGACAACTCCAGTCACTAAGTTAGTCAAAAGTAATCGAAATGCAGGGAGAAGGAGGTAGAAAATAATTTTTTGATGAAACAAAAGTCATCCAACTCCCTTACCGCAATCATGAATCGTTTGAAATCTTAGACTTCACGGCAAAATTAACATTTTCAGTGTTCGTAGAAAACTGTCATAAGAGGGAAAAGGGAGGAAAGACAAGACAAGACAGAAAGAGGAAAAGGAAGAGAAACAAAAACAGGTAAAGAGGCAGAAAGATAAAATGAAAGAAAGATAAAGAGAAATCAAATCCAGTCAAATACCGATAAAAAATAACCGATTTAGCAAAAATCAGCTTTATTTTTTTTTAAAGCAGATTTCAGGCAACTCACATCCATGAGAGACTCTAGCGATTTTTTTTTTATGGAAATCGCTTCAGACAAGGCATGAAGCCACTTGATGTAAGGAGCTAAAACAAAATACTACTTCAAGGTGAAAAGCTAGCCAACGATAAGTGTTAGATGGATAGATTCCGACCCAGAAAACAGATATTTTTCCCCCTTTGTCAGAAACATCGCTCATGGAATGTGAGGACTAATGGACAAAATAAGGGAAGCGAGAGTTACGAGGCTGCCGAAAGTAAACCCAAGGTCCACTTTCTACTGTCTTAAGTATAACAACCGTTTTTTCTTGATTCCTGCTTAAGATAAGTCAAGCATAGACTTAAGGGGGATGTAGCAGTTGTATTTTGTTTAAATGTACGTGCAGTATCATGCGTTAGATTGAGTTGTGACGTTTAGTCTTATAACTGCATGGGAATTGGGAAGCGTCTGCACAGAATCAAAATCAATACTTGTCAACGAGGCTTGGCGCCAAAAAGACGATTCAAATCAGTTCCAGTTTTGATAGCTTCAATATAAGATGTGCTATCCTGTTCTCGTCTTTTAGCCACAAGTGGTCAGCTAGAATGGAACTCCATGATACAGCATTCTTTTATTAACAAAAGCCAGCCTACCAAACAATTCTCGTTATGTTCTAGTGTTCCCTTGAATAAAATTTGATACCTATTTAGTTGTGGAGATGTTGGTCTTATTTATGGAAGATGGTGACTCTTTTCTTGTTCAATATTCTTTTTCAGTCAGATGTTGCCAGACATAGCTAACTCTACCAAGTTACTTTCTTCCTAACCCAACCACATCTCAAAAGCTAAATGGTCATGCATAGCGACTTGTTCAAACACTTATGCAAAATGCTTTTTCACTGCTAGGAGGAACAGACAATATTCTTGGATATGTATAGCTTAAACAATATCATGATCTACAAGAGAAAAAGTGACCACAACTATAAGAGGTGGTTAGAAGATGGAGCCAATTTGGTGGTGGTGGTTAATGTGGTGGTTAATGTGGTGGTTGATATGATGGTGGTGGTGGTGGTTAATGTGGTGGTTGATATGGTGATGGTGGTGGTGGTTGATATGGTGATGGTGGTGGTGGTGATGGTGGTGGTGGTGGTGATGGTTAATGTGGTGGTTGATATGGTGATGGTGGTGGTGGTGGTGGTTAATGTGGTGGTTGATATGGTGATGGTGGTGGTGGTGATGGTGGTGGTGGTGGTTAATGTGGTGGTTGATATGGTGATGGTGGTGGTGGTTAATGTGGTGGTTGATATGGTGATGGTGGTGGTGGTTAATGTGGTGGTGGTTAATGTGGTGGTGGTGGTGGTGGTTAATGTGGTGGTTGTGATGGTGATGGTGGTGGTGGTTAATGTGGTGGTTGATATGGTTATGGTGGTGGCGCGTATAATTTAAATGTCTTGTCTGATGCATCACGTGATTCGTGTATCGATAATTGAAGTAAAAATAAAACTTTGCACTTGGAATCGCTGCTTTAAATTTGAATAAAGAATAGAATGTAGACAGTCAAATAACGACATATTTTTTTCTCTTAAGTAAACCGTAAAGATGGAACAACTTTCGACTTTACAAAGTAATTATCAAGTAATGACATTTTTTTTTTTAGATCATTTTCCCGTTGGAGATAAAATCTCGCCGAGATGTTATGTTATTTTACTTAATTGAAGATTGAATATTTTCGGTGATCCGACCACATTCTTCAGTCAAGAATTAAACGGGCTTTGGTATAATCCCCAATAAAATAGAATAAAATTATATCCATTTTCTTTTAAATATCGAACGAAGGGTTGGCGAGAGACTAACCAACTGTATTTTTATTGTTTTTGATTTTCTCGTAGATTTTTATATGCATAGAAAAGTGTTTGTTTCATGTCCTACTTCTAAAGCTCCAGGCTACAGCAAAATACGTATTTTTTACGAGTCAATTCGGTTTCAAGTCGATCAGCCATTAAGACGACCTTTTGTCTGAGGTTAACTGCAAGAGAAACGCCATGAGCAAAGATGACCGTTCTGCTTTGGTTTTATTGGTCTGACACAGGCATTTAGCCTTGTCAACAGAAGCACCGTGATGATTGGTCATAATGGTGGACGTTTGGCAGAATTTGATTATTTAGGGAGATGGCTAGACAATAATTTGTTTACTTTGGACTTTCCAATGTTGTAGTCAGCTGGGAAGCAGCCCCACGGTACCGAGTTCCACAGACGGGTATTTCTAGGAAAGAAACTTTGCTCATGGAAGTTTCGTTTAGTTTTATGCACAGAGAAGGAGAAAGGAAAATGGAAGTTACTGAAGGTAGTTGTAGCTAGACGAGTTTTTGTTGTAAATGATTCACAGAGGGGGGGGGCATAGATTGAAGCTCAGCCGAGCACCTGCCATGAAAATAACGATAGAGTAGAGAAAGACGAGCAACGTTTCTTCTGTAGGAAAGAGGTAGTAGGGAGGAGAAGAGGACATCGCCCACTAGATTTCGAAGTCGGTTTTGTACTCTGTCAAGGCAGGAAAGGTAGCTCTGAGCAGCACCTCCCCAGATGTGACAACAGTACCTCCCCATCTTAGAAAAGAAAGTATTTGACGAATCTGACTCTTATACAGGTAGTGGATTCAGTTAGGAGTGAGATACCTTCTGGAACGGTAGAATGATCCAACCATTTTTCCAGCGACCTTGGCAACGGATTTGATGTAAGTCTTCCATTTCAGGTCAGGAGTGAAGGTCAGTCCTAGAAGCTTGTCAAAGCAGGGGGGATTCCTCAAGACAAGAGCCATTCGTTTCAATTGGGGTCAGGTGGGGATCAGAGCGTTAGTATTGAAAAAAGAGAAGTTTAGTTTTGGATGCATTAAAAGTAACTAGTCCCCCCCCCCCATTGCACCACATGCTCAAGGTTGGCAGAGAGAGAGAATCAAAAAGATCTTGGTCCTTGCTGCTCTTCGAAGTGTTGCCATAGATGGTTGTGTCATCCGCATAAATGTCGAGGAATGATCTTAGAATGTGATTTGGGAAATCATTGATGAAGATCAGGAAGAAGTTTGGGCTTAAAATGGATACTTGGGGTATGCCAGCATTAATACTATGAGCATTGGATGTTTGGATATCATGTTGGAGTAACCTTTAATCATGAATTCATCTACAGAAACAGACGGGCCAATGCAAGTTTGGCACAAGAACAACAGTCCAGGTTTGGTCTTCTGTAATTGGATTTCAACCTCTGGAAGGTTGGAACATAGACCCCTGATGTTAGAAAAGGAGACCTGCTAGTAGGGGTCTACGTTGGAAGTATGAGTTCTGGGTTTAAGTTTATGTTGTTTATTGTGACTTTTCATGTTTAGGTTGAAAATTTGTAGAAGAGGTCAGCATGGTTGTTAAGAGCGGCAGAGAGAGAGAGAGAGAGAGAGAGAGTATGAGTAAAGAAGAGGAGAGATTTTCTTTGAAGAACATTGAAGAAAGAAAATTACATCGAGAGGCCCCACTGGAAACTACTGCATGGTCCAGATTCGATTCAGTAAATGGCAATAAAGTGGCCCAAGTATTATTCACCTGCTGATAGGATATCCTCCTTGAGAGTTACTCCAAGTTTTGGGTCCCTGACTATCAGGCGGATAACGTAAAACGTTTACCTCCAGCACCTTTATTAGTGACATGGTAACAAGATGAGAAGGAGAATTACTCAAGTCATCTCCATCTACACAAAAACTACCGACCGACTAGACAGCGTGTTCTTCCCCTTTGTCAGAAACATTGATCATGGTAAACAAGGACTGAGGGACAAAGTAGGGGAAGCAAGAGTTACAGGGCTGCTGAAAATGCATCCACGATGCTTTTTCGACTCTCCATAAGTATTAAAAAATAGAATAAAAACACACACAACTATTATACTTAGTATAAGTTTTTCTTGACTATTTTGGAGATGCTCAATTTGTTTATTTACAAAGAGCTTTGCATTATATTAAGAAGCAGCAGGCGTCATATATATATATATATATATATATATATATATATATATATATATATATATATATATATATTTATACTTAAACGGAAATTCACTTGGCTTTCCCAGAAATATTCTCAACCTCACATCACCAAGAACACTAGTACCACCAGAACCTACAACTCCAACAACCACCTCACTAGCCCCCCCATGGTCACTGACCTCACCGGCTCCCTTACTACTGCCGAGACTGAGCTTCTCAGCCTTGGCCCCAAATTCATCACCACCCAAAAGCTAAACGACCACACAAAACTTAAGATCGAGACTCAATTCTGTAGAACAGCTTATCACCTCAAATGGCTCACAGCATTTAATCAACCTACTCTAGACATCCCTAATAATACAACCAACACTACTAATTCCTTCCCTGTCTACCAGCTTGACCACCCACTACACCCACCACCTAGTAACCACCTACTTGATCAAAAACTTTCTAGATTAAAACAGAGGATCCTTGATATACTCCAACAAGAACAACCCCACATCACCCCTAACATCACCAGATCCCAACGCCTTACCCTAGAAAACCTGAAAAATAAAAACCTAGTTTACTTACCCTCTGATAAAGGTAAGGAATTCTGTATCATCTCTCAAGACTCATACAACATACTCGCTCTCGAACATCTTAACAACAACAACCTATACACCCCCGCCCCCAACATTTCAGCCACATTAGTCCAAAACTCCATTAACAACACCTGGTCCCAAATCTGTCTCACACGTAACCTCCCCAAAAAATACAAAATCAACTTCACCACCAAAAATAGCAGACTTCCCACCTTCTACCACCTCATTAAAACACACAAGACCAACACACACACACAAATTAGACCTATAGTCTCTAGTATTGAAGGACCACTCTATAAAATCTCTTGGCTTCTCTCTCAACTACTCAAACCACTACTCTCCACCTTCCCCGCACATGTCAGCAGCTCCGACCAAGTAATTAGCAGACTACACTCACTCCAACACCAACAACTACAAACTAACAACTATATATTTAGCCTAGACGTAATCTCCCTCTACACCTCAATACCCGCACACCCAGCCATAGACCTCATCACCGACCACATATCTTCCTCTGACAACCTAGAGCTCTTCGGACTAACACCTACTGACATTCACAATCTCTTATACATCATCATCGACAACACATACTTTACCTTTCAGCAGCACACTTTCAAACAAATCTCCGGCCTCCCCATGGGTTCTAGCCTTTCCGGTCTCTTAGCCATCACCTACATGAACCGGTTAGAACAACGAGCACTTAACTCCTGCCTCTCCTATATATTCTTCTCCAGATATATAGATGACATTCTAATCCTTACATCCTCTCAAGACGAAGCCACACAAATATTCAACACATTCAACAACACCGACCCCCACATACAATTCACCATAGAACACCCAAACGAGTCCGGCTCACTCTCTCTCCTTGATTTCAACCTTAACATCACCGAAGATGGCTCTATACACACTAACTTCTATAGGAAACCTGCCTGCAAAAACCTTTTCATACACTATAAGTCTGCCCTGCCCACAAAAGCCAAATTAAGTTATGCCCATAATGAAATTACCCGAATACAAAATAAATGCTCTTCTGCTGCTGACAAAATATCACACACTAAAAACTTCCACCAAACCCTCCAAAATAATGGCTACCCCGCCCCCACCATAGCCCACCTAAATAAGCCCAAAACACGTAGACACCGCACCCTCGCTAACACATGCTTCTTAAAACTCCCTTTCTTCAGCGATAAGATCACCACCTCCATCCGCAAGGCAATACATAAGGAAAACCTTAACATACAACTAACACATACTGGCACCTCCTTACGCCAACATCTATCTAATAAACACACTAACCACACACCCGAACCCTGCTCCCTGGCCAATTGCCCTATCTCCAACACAGGTCTGTGCCTTCGCACTAACTGTGTTTACAAACTACAGTGTAATAAATGCAAAAAATTTTACATCGGCAACACTACAAGACCGCTACACTTGCGCATAAAGGAGCACTTGAATACCCGTATATCCTCTTTCCACAAACACATAGAGATTTGCTCAAACACTCAGCGCGATATTCACGTCTCCATCTTAGCGTCTGTCAGAAACATCGGTGACCTTAGAATCACAGAATCAATCCTCATCTCCAGATTAAACCCCTCACTCAATCAACGTCACGAGCTCTACTCACCTTTCATTCTATAATATCTACACCCCATCCACCAACCAACCCCCATATCTAACACTTAACAGAGTCCGTTTCCACCACTTCACTCATTACTCACCTCCCATAATAAACTCACCATACACCCAAACAATCAAACAGGCCCCTCCCCATATGAACTTCCATCCTTACACACTTTCAACCACAAACCAAAAACCATATTCAGCATACTCGTCTAACCCACCAAAATAAGTCACTCCATAACCTAGCATTATTAATTAATAAATCCAAACACATATAGAATGTATACAAATAACATGCAAATATTAAATAAATAATTCATAAAATAAATTAAACAAGTAAATAATAATAATAAAAAATAAATAAATAAAAAAAACAAAACAAAAAAAAAAACAAAAAAAAACAAACAAACAAATATGTACAGAAATTGATGAATATATATAGATAAACAATTAAACAAACAATAATACATAGATATGTATATATATATGTATATATGCATTATGTGTATATATGTTGTATATATATACTAATATTGTTATACAGATCTCCACCAAAGGAAAAAAAAAATTTTAAAAAAAAAAAAAATTAAAAAATTAATTATAAAAAAAAAATATTTAAAAAAATCCAGAGTTACTCCCCTTTATCTTATAATAAATATATCAAGTTAATAAGTTAATTCGTTAATCTAATTTGACGAAACTCACAATTAGTAATTAATAACACTTCTTTAATAGATGATAATCGAAATCGATAAGTAGATAGATCTAGAATATTTAAAATATGAGACTAATTACTTTAATTTATATTAAAATTCTTAAATTACGATAGAAAGATAAACAAAATATAAATACGAAGATAAAACAAAGTAAATATTCAAATATAAAAAAAAAAAATTAAATTAAAAAAAATGATATATATATATTATCAAAACTAACAGTTTATCGAACACCATACACCTAACCAACATTACACTAATATTCTAAACACCAATCATATATTTAACATAATATTAAAATAAAACTTAACTTAATTTATATTCCCTGTGAAACTGTTTTTTTTTTTTTTTTTTTTTTTTTGCTGCGGTCTACATCTGGCAGCCATTTTGTTTTGTTTTGTATTATTCTCTACACAGTCGGAGAAGAATAAAATATTATTCTTCTTCTGGTCTAATTATTTTTGAAAAAGGGATGTCTTTTCCCGAAATATCAAATAGTGATTTTTAATCACCCGGACATCACACGAACAGCTAAAACACTCTTGCTGTTATGTAAGAAAAAATAAATAAAAGGAAAAAAAAAAGGAAAAATAAATAGTAAGTCTTATATCGTATTCGATTTATTTTTATTGTTTTTGTTCCTTTCCTTTCAACTTGCATATTACCCGGAATTGCATTGCCCACAGCCTTTCAAAAACTTACTAGTATATATATATATATATATATATATATATATATATATATATATATATATATATATATAATTATAGGTGCATTCAAATGACCAAATGAACAATAAATCCATAACCATACCTTACATCTGATCTTTCAATTTCTTAGTCTTCATATCTTGTCGAACGACCACAACCATAGTTTTCTGCTGTTCTTCCAATCTCTTTACTTTCATATATCAACGAATACCCGTAATTTCTCCTTGTCTCACAGACAAACAAAATTCTCTTAATATATTTTTATGGTATTTTTTGTTTAGTATTTTTTCTGAAATCAATGCTTTCAACACATCCTACGTGCGTTTCGCAACAGAATCAGTCTTTTGTCCTAACTTTGCAGCTCATCAGGGAAAAAGTTAATTCAGTAGCAATAGGAAAAACCACAACTCAAAGACACAGGAAAAGAAGATAGAAAAAAGTTCAAAATGCGCTCTTATATTATATATATATATATATATATGGGAAAAAAGAAACAATGTTTCAGACAATATGTAAAAATAAAAATGGAATAAAGAATAAGCAATTCAACAACTAACAAAAATAAACTCAAAAACTCATCTTGTAAATATCTCGGTGGAACTTTACAAGATGAGTTTTTGAGTTTATTTTTGTTAGTTGTTGAATTGCTTATTCTTTATTCCATTTTTATTTTTACATATATATATATATATATATATATATATATTATAGGTGCATTCCAATGAACAATAAATCAATAACCATACCTTACATCTGATCTTTCAATTTCTTAGTCTTCATATTTTGTCGAACGACCACAATCATAGCTTTCTTCTGTCCTTCCAATCTTTTTACCCTCATATATCAACAAATACCAATAATTTCTTCTTGTTTTATAGGCAAACAAAATTCTCTTAATATGTTTATATTGTATTTTTTATTTTTTTCCAAAATTAATGATTTCAATACATCATATGCGCGTTTCGCAGCAGAGGCGAGCGAAAATACAGTCTTTCATCTCAGCTATGTTCATTCAGTAGCAATAAGAAAACCTCCAACCCAAAGACACAGGAAAAGAAGATAGAAAAAAGTTCAAAATGCGCTCTTGAAAAAGGCAACAGCAAGTCCAAATACATAAAATAATCAATGAAAAAAACTCAGTTGAGAAATGATGACAAAACTTGAAACGGTAAGTCTAACCTTCCTTAACAGTCGACTGTTATGGAAGGTTGGATCATTTTCGGATCTTATAAAGAGTATATACTTAAAAATATATATTTTTTGTAAGAACCCACAAATATATATATATATATATATATATATATATATATATATAGGCAAACATTAGTAAATAACACGGAGTGTTTTTGTTTGATATGACTTTTTTATTTTTTTCAGTTTTCCGAATGGTCCATTTAGTGTTTCGGTCAAATTGGTGTATGTAAGTTCCGCGGGTTTCTCGTTCCATTTTCTTTCCTTTTTCGCGAGTACTCTCGATTTGATTCGTCAAATCATCTTCAGGCGGTGTTAGTCTTGGTGTCTTTAAAAATATGTATTTACTGTTGAATTTTTTTATTATTATAACGGCTAGTAATTTGCAACTTTAAAAAGAGCGCCTATAATATTGAGATGTTACATGAGAGCATGATTACGTTCTAAGAGTGTGCAAGATTCAAACGTTTGATTGCTTAACCGCTAAGAATTTGATTACGTTCTAAGCGCGTTCAAGATTCAAACGTATAATTGCTTAATGGCTAAGAATTTGGAAACGTTTATTATTATGCTAGGCACTTTAAAATATTGTGACTAGTTTTGTAATTCCCATTATTGATTGTGGGATTTTTAGTTTTTAATAGATTTGATGTAGAGGGCTTCAAGTATTTTTAATCTTCTGATGTTGGTATCATGGTGTATTATTTTAGTATTGTTAACTAGTATGTGTCTATATTGAGAAGGAGGCAGTCATGTTTGTTTAGGTTTTGGCAAATGGGGCTAGTGTCGGAGAGATGTAAAGTGAGTCTTCTAGAAAATGTTGTGGTAGTGAAACCGATGTAAGCATTAGTTTTATTATTATTGTCAGAGATACATTCTCCCATGTGGCATTGAAACCGATATATAACATTGATTCTTCCTAATGTATTCTGGGTCTGAGAAGTGTTATTTTTAACTACATGGTTCGATGTTTTCATTTTTTTATAATAAATTATGAATAAAAAAATATATTTTTTTAAATTTAGGCATCTCTTAAAAAGAAATAGCTAAAGAACTGTATAAACTATATATATTATAAACGTATAAAAATTACGTCTATCGGTCGCCATATTGTATTTATTGGTCTCCACATTTTATCTATGGGTCACCAAGAGAGATAACTCAATTTTTTTGTTTTTCAAAACTTTGGTTTTTCAGAAAATGACATAACTTAAAAATTCTAAAATTTTGATTTTTTACTTTAGTTTAATAAAATGTTATGTTTTATCTTATATCGTACATATAAGTTGCTTTTCAGAAATTGGTAAAAAAAAAGTTGAGTTATCTCCCTTGACGAAATGGTTAAAAAAAATGGCGTATGATAAATAAAATCGTGTTTAATCGTGTGTGTTTTTTTTTTTTTTTGTTTTTTTCAATTTAATAAATACTGGATGAATTTGTGTAATTTTTGGTGTACAGTCTTCTTTTCAGCTACCACGTAAGTACATAACAAAGTTTATACATTTCTTCAGCTATTTTTTTTAAAGAGATGCCTAACATGTCGGAGTGAAACTAAAGAAGCACCTAAAATTTTGAAAGGCAATGAGAAAAGTTTACTTTATTTAATATACTTTAATTAATATTAAACTTTCAATAGATAAACTTGAATTAGAAATATTACAGTAATTAAATAAAATTATTATTATTATTATTATTATTTACTCACTAGGAGTTATCACACTGGTCATCGTCAGTGGTCGCCCACTGCCGACAACCTGTGGTATTCCCTGGAGTCCGAGTGACAACAAGTCTCCTCAGGCCTCCAGTATGCTCCACCTCTTTTCGTTCATCACCGCTGATGACCTTGCGGTAATCGCAACAGCCACCTACCAACGATTTCCCGCTGATAAGGGTCATTGGTCCCCTCTGGGGCCCGAGTGGCAACAAGCCTTCCCAAGGTCCCAGAGCCGTCCGCGCTCTTCCAGTGGAGGTCTGGTTTGCGCTTTCCCTCCTCGACCCTCTGTCCATAATTTTTGTGGCGTCAGCCTATGCTTGCGCCTCATTCGTGCGGTTGTATTTTCCCCGGTTCTGTTGTTTTGTGCTTCCATGTGTTTGTTCTCCATTCGTTGCTTATGTGGGTTGGTTTCCGCATTCGAGGACATTTCTCAGGATTGTAGCTGTTTTGATCATTACTGTCCTTTGTATGGTCTCAGTTATCCCTTTGATTCCTATTTCTCCTAGTCTTTTCTCCATGTTTTTGGGGACTGTTCCTAGTGCTCCTATGATTATTGGTGTTATACTGACTTTTTTCATGTTCCATATTCCTTTCAATTCTCTGGCAAGTTCAGTATATTTGCTTCTTTTTTCCGTCTCTTTGATCTTCACTCTGTGGTCTGCTGGAACTGCAAAGTCCACGATTTTGCAGGATTTTTCTTTCTTGTTGATTATTATCATATCCGGTCTCCTTGCTGTTATGGGTTTGTCTGTTTGTACATTCATATCCCATATGATTTTGTGTTTTTCGTTTTCTAGTACAGTTTCTGGTTTGTGTTTGTACCGTTTTTTTGCATATTCGAAATTCAGTTGTTTGCAAATTTCCCGGTGTACTTCTTTCCCCATGCTGTCATGTCTGTTCTTGTATTCCCTTTGTGCTAGCTTGCTGCATTCACTTATTATATGATTTATCGTTTCGTCTCTTTGTCCACACAGTCGGCATTTGCTGTTTTCCTGGGTTTTATCTATCTTTGCTTTAATAAAGTTTGTCCTAATCGCATTGTTCTGTGCGGCCGTCAGCAGAGTTTCCGTTTCTCTATTCAGGTGTCCTTTTCTTAGCCATGCCCAGCTGTTTTCATTGGCTTCATCGCTTGTGAGTCTTATAAAGCGTCCATGTAGTTGTTTTTCTTCCCACTTTTCCTTTCTTGTCTTTTTGTTTCTGGGTTCAGTACTTCCGGGGTTGTTTGTTGGGCTGGTGTCTCTTGCTGTGGTGATCAGTCTTTCCGTGTTCTGGGTTACATATTTCTCCAGCTCTTTTTTGGTGTCTTCCACTATACTTACCAGTCCTCTACCTCCTTCATTTCTTTTCACGTAGAGTCTGTCCGTGTCGTCTTTTGGGTGCAATGCATTGTGCATAGTCATTATTATTATTATTATTATTATTATTATTATTATTATTATTATCAATTCACTAGGAGTTCTCAGACAGGTAATCATCAGTGATTGCTCATGGAGTCTGAGTGACAACAAGTCTCCCTAGACTTCCAATAATCTCCATCTCTTTCGATAACCATTGCAAATAATTTTGCGTTATCGCAACAACCGCTTATCACATTTTTTTTCTGGCAACGACCATTGGTCTTCTTTAGGTTTTGGATGACAATAAGTCTCCCCAAGTTCCCAGTACTCTCTGTACCCTTCCAGTGGAGATCTGATTAGTGCTCTTCCCTCTTCGGTCTTTCCATCCTTCTCTAGTAACATTTAAACAACTAAGCATTAAATTCTTTGTATAATAACATTGTGAAAGGCAATATGAAAAGTTTTATTGTTTTGGTTTTAATATAAAGAGAGGCAATTACAGACAGTCTATTTTAGAAAAAGACTTTTCTAGTGCTGTGTCTTTTAAAGGGCCGGAAGAAATAGCACAGACAGAAGGTATTTATTTACTCCTCTCCAGGAGTTAGGCACAAGGCCAGTTTTATCTTACTCCCACAAGTAAGATGTGACGCAAGGTCGGGTCGGAAAAGTGGGGTTTGAAAAGCCAGCGCCCGAGAGGTGAGCACTCTGGCCATAAAAAATTGCCTGGGCAGCCCCGTCGGCATTCCCCGGTAGGGGCGCCTCAGGCAGTAAGCAACAAACTTACTCCTCCCCAAAGAGGGGAGGCGAAGCCTGGGAGGGTGGACCTTCTAGAACTGCACAGGACAGACCCATAGACCCGCGTAAATCAAGCCCCGAAGGCCAAGACAATACCAGTCTATGGGGTGCAGTATCCATCAGAACGGATACTACACTTTGATCTTAGCCAAAAGACAAGGTAATTAACAAGAAATTGTATTAACAGAAAGTACAGAAGTAATGGGTTGCCTGAGGCTGCTTCCTCACTTCTCTTCTTACTTCTACTGATTGGTTATAATGACTCTATTCATAATAACATGAACAGAAAAGTAATTAACAAGAAATTGTATTAACAGAAAGTACAGAAGTAATGGGTTGACTGAGACTGCTTCCTCACTTCTCTTCTCACTTCTACTGATTGGTTATAATGACTCTATTCATAAATAACACGAACAGAAAAGTAATTAACAAGAAATTGTATTAACAAAAAGTACAGGATTAATGGGTTGACTGAGGCTGCTTCCTCACTTCACTTCTCTTCTCACTTCTACTGATTGGTCATAATGACTCTATTCATGGAGTCAGGAAGAGTCCATTCAGCGACAGAATAGGGTAGATCACCATGACATCTATTTTTTTTTTTTTTTTTTTGCAAAATCTTCTGAAACTCAATGGTTTTAGAAATCTCGTGTTCTATAGAGAGCATCACAAAATGGTTGAGTCTCTCTTGTGAGACCGTAGACTTGAAGTATATTTTAATTATGTTTCGGAATTTTTTAGATGAGGATTCATAATTTGGATTATTCAGACTACTGTTCTCATCTTTAATGTTATTCTCACAACGTTTCGGCCGATGTAACCTCTGGCCTTTTTAGGTGCATCTGGTCAAACTCTGGAATTTGTACAGAATTTCGAACGGACAGTCTTCTGGAAGTTGAAGGTTTAATCCTCAGTGCAGGTTATACTAATAATACAATTACAGATTAATTAAAACTTCTACCCGGTCATGACTGACGAAACGAGAGCAAGCTACCTCTGTGGATTAAATAAATCATTCCGCTCGTACAGATTCCTGAGTTCGACAAAATGCATCTGAAGAAAGTCGGAGGTTACATCGGCTGAAACATTGTGAGAATAACATCCAAGATGAGAATAGTAGTCCGAATAATCCAAACACTTTGATTAGTTTCAGCTTTGAAAAACTTCTTTCCCATGATGCGACTATTAATGGTATTTTTAAATAAATCAGTAAAACAATGAAAACATTAAGAAATGCTGTGAATCTACTGTTTTTGATTGTCAATTCATGAGACATAAAAAATTACATTATGAGCAAGAATATCTAATTCTTCATTTTACGTTCTAAGTTATATTTTGTATCTCATATGATAAAAAAGGGTCCGGCCGGTGTGTGAGGGTCAATTTGATCAAATCAGTGAAATTGGTTTAAAACCGGTCCTGGGTCTCTATCACATGGCATCTAATGCGCCAACCCCACTCCTTGAACAGTCACTACTTACTTAGTAGAGAGAGTGGGTCATTTTTTTTTTATAAGTCACGATCCATTTGAAATAAATCTATGTGTGATTCTTTCATCCTCATCCTCATGATCGCAGAACTGACATTTAGATGTGCACAGCCCTCCTTATCCCCACCCTACCACACCCCACCTCGGCAGAAATTATTTCCTGCGTCCCTGCCAAAGTCGTGATAGGTTGAAAGAATTCCAGAATCCCAGCATTCTTAGTTTCCAATTACCAACAGGAATTCTGTCTTGTAAAAATATTGGGTTAAAGAGAAAAAGTCTACTTGGTAACGGCTTCCTGTTTTGACATCGGAAATTGACAAACGATGTTTATCAAAAAACAGTCACCCATTATATTTTAAGTCGGATGTTTTTTGGGGAGGAGGAGATTAATAATTCGTTTTCACCATTTTTTTTTTATTATTAACATATAGAAAATCAAACTTGTTTTTATAATTTGAAATTGTTTTATTAAAAATAATCAAATAAACAATTTCTTTTATAATTGGAATGTTTTTATTACAAATAATCAAATCAAACTTTTTGTTGGAGGGAGGCGTTCTACTTTTCTAAGCGATTACATGTGGTTTATGACCTTGCCACTCGGACTTAGGGTTAGTGGTAAAAGAAATTTGGTTAACTCTCTTACCAAAATGTTTACAAACTAGTGAAATTAAAAATTCAGCACAAATCTAAGTGGCATAAAATTGTGATGGGCTGTTTTTTGATAAATGCCACTTGTCAATTTTCGATTTCAAAACCAGAAGCTGTTACCAAGTAGACTTCTTCTCTTTAACCAAATATTGTATTATACACACACATGCGTGGACTAATGTATATCCTCGCAGATTATGGAATTGGCGATGCTGAGTTCAAATTCTATCAAATCTATTGCGATCATTAATACCATTTGGAAAAGGTGCCAACGATAACCCCCTTTCACATACATACACGCTTATGAGTGAAAAAATCTCTGGCCGGCGTCTTATCTGCCGGTTGTGAATTGGGGTACGAAATGGCTTGTTTCATTTAATCCTGTTAAGACTCAGCTCGTGTCTTTCAATTCCTAAGATTCTCGAGGATGGCTTTGCTCTTGAGGAGAACTCAACTCTGAAACTTCTTGTTCTTTCTCTCTCATCAAATCTTTCTTGAAGTTCATACATTAGATCCATTGCTCTTTCTGCTTCTCATAAAGTCGGTCTCTTTATCGCTCAAACACTTTCTCACACCTGAGGCTATTCTCTACAGACAGAGCCAACAATTTTAAACTCTAACTCGAACCCTAACCCGACTTTGAATAAGGCCAACAATTCAATACCCTACCTCTAACTCGACTTTGAGTAAGGCCAACAATTTAATACCCTACTCCTAACTCGACTTTGAATGAGGCCAACAATTTATAAAGTACTGTTGTCATATTTGGGCTGGTGAATCTGTCCCATTGAGGGTTGGAGAATTGAAGGCAGTTGACGAAAATTAATCTCTCAAATTTGCTAGCTGAACGTTTTTCTCGATCTCAATTCAGGCCAGTCAATATAAAACATTTGAACACCCATGCATCCTCAACTGCCACGCCCATTTCAGCATTTCACCTATGCACTCAATGTCGTGACTTCCATCCATGTATTATTTATTTAGTTAACAGACATCGATCTTCTTTACAGATGTCGCTGTGTCAATCAGTCCGATATTCAACACAACTAATCATATTCAATAAACCGTTTCCAATTGATTTTGTATTTTGGCATTAAATAACATTAAACAATACCAAAATGGTTGATATCGTGATGAGCATTGAAGTCACTTAACTAAAGCAAAAAGGCTGACATTTTTTCACATCACTGGTCGGTGATTGACGATTTGGAGAAAAAAAGCATGTGCCAACTGTTTAGCCTTATATACTTAGCAAGAGACGTTGATGCAAATTCGAAGTATACTTCAGTCAGATTTGTCAGTGAGACAGTATGACTTTGAATGAGGCTGACAATTTAAAACCCTAACCCTATACCGACTTTGAATGAGGCCAATAATTTAAAACTCTAACCCTAACCCTAACCCTAATTTGACTTTGAATGAGGCCAACAATTTAAAACCCTAACCCTAACCCGACTTTTAATGAGGCCAACAATTTAAAACTCTAACTCGAACCCGACTTGGAATGAAGCCAACAATTTAAAGCCCTTACCCTAACCTGACTTTGAATGAGGCCAACAATTTAAAACCCTAACCCTAACCCGACTTTGAATGAGGCCAACAATTTAAAACCCTAACCCTAACCCGACTTTTAATGAGGCCAACAATTTAAAACCCTAACCCTAACCCGACTTTGAATGAAGCCAACAATTTAAAACCCTAACCCTAACCCGACTTTTAATGAGGCCAACAATTTAAAACTCTAACTCGAACCCGACTTGGAATGAAGCCAACAATTTAAAGCCCTTACCCTAACCTGACTTTGAATGAGGCCAACAATTTAAAACCCTAACCCTAACCCGACTTTGAATGAGGCCAACAATTTAAAACCCTAACCCTAACCCGACTTTTAATGAGGCCAACAATTTAAAACCCTAACCCTAACCCGACTTTGAATGAAGCCAACAATTTAAAACCCTAACCCTAACCCGACTTTGAATGAGGCCAACAATTTAAACCCCTAACCCTAACCCGACTTTTAATGAGGCCAACAATTTAAAACCCTAACCCTAACCCGACTTTGAATGAAGCCAACAATTTAAAACCCTAACCCTAACCCGACTTTGAATGAGGCCAACAATTTAAACCCCTAACCCGAACCCTTACTGATGGAAGAAAGAAGAGAGAGAGAGAGAGAGAGAATAAAGAAAGAAGAGGGATGGGAGAGTGGTGGAATTCGGATGAGAGAAACTTATTGCAGTGCATTGCCAGAGAAGAAAAAACTGACTGTAATCACGTTTCATATTTCGCCTGTTGCAATTGCTAAATGATCCCAGTGCAAACTATGGGTTCACAAGAAGTGCAGCGGTCTTGCTGAGAGGCTGGTGGTTGACCCGGATTATAGTTGTCGCAGATGTCTGGGGGTTTCCCGCCAAATTGATGGTTGAACGGTGGCATTTATGGATGTGGATGGCACCCGACTTGATGTTGAAACTACCTTCTGTTACCTGGGGACATGTTGAATGCTGGTGGCGGTTGCAAACTTATTATCATTGCTCGCTATTGTGTTACTTGCAAACGGTTCATGAAGTTTCTGCCAATCCTTACATCTAGGAATTTTTTTTTCAGAACTCAGGACAAGGTCTTTTTGACCTATGTTCGCTTCACCATCTTGCATGGCAGTGAAACGCATCTGATCTACAGCGGCTTCTGCATAATGACCGTACCATGATCAGGTGGATGTGCATCAGCAAACTATCGGAAAGAATCCCTTCAGCTGTGCTCTATCAGAAGCTTTTCGGTATGGATGAGATTTGAGATGCCTTATGCACTCGGCGTCTCAGATGGTTTGGCCATGTGCAGCATGCCACCTCCTGCATCAACTCAGGGTGCGTGGAAGACCAAGGAAGATCTGGCTTGAGTTCATACACAGTGACTTGACTGCTTTCAACATGACTAGTATCAACCCTATGAATCGGACCGCATAGAGAGTAGGTGTGAGACGTTGCCTGGTGTTGCCTGCCCCAGAGTTTGGGACACTTGCAGCACCTTAAATACTAAAACCGAATGATGATGATGATGATGATGATGATGATGATGATGATGATGATGATGATGATGATGATGATGATGATGATCAGGACTGGCGGGACAGTTATAAAAGTGGGGGGGAGCTCTCCTAGAAAGTGGGGGGGGGGCCAGTTAAACATGCATATATAACTTCATTATTGATGACCGTAAATTGGGGGGGGGGGGCAAGTCAAAAAGTGGGGGAAGACTTGAGACCCCCCCCTGCCCCCCCTCGGTGCCGCCGTCCATGATGATGATGATGATCATCATCATCATCATGATTATGATGATGATGATGATGATGATGATGCATCAACCAACCGTAACACAGAGAAACCAACGCAGACTCCAACTGATGTTATCAGTATAAAATGAAGTAAATATCCATGCCCTTCTGCCAACAAGTGATAAACATTCTAATTTCTATCAACTTGGTGCTTGTCAAAAAATTACTTTACAGGTCAGTATTTTGTACATGTAACATGGACGTTGTTAAATCTCGCCATAGATTAATGGGTGATTAGGTTCTTTTGGGTTGTGTTGAAGAAGCTGACATGATTAGAAAGAAATTGAAAGACAATTCGAATGACAAGAATTAAAACAAGAATAGAGAAGAAAACGGAAAAAAAAGAAAATGCCTTTGTTCAAGAAAAGAATACAACATTCCACACTAAAAAAAGAGCGTGACTTTACCTAAAAAAGTGGTGGTAAAGAGACAAGTTGTAGCTGTGGTGGAAGACGAGTTCTTGCTGTGAATGTCTTACAAGAAGGAACAAGGGGTTAGAGATCAGTCGAGCACCTTCCATGGAAATACCGATCGAGTAGAGAAAGACTAGCAACGTCTCTTCTGTGATAAAGGAACTGTAGAGAAAGGAAGAGGTCACCCCCACTCGATTTCGAAGTTTAGTGGGGGGGGGTGACCTCTTCCTTTCTCTACAGTTCCTTTCTAACAGAAGACATGTTGCTAGTCTTTCTCTACTCGATCGGTATTTCCATGGAAAGTACTTTTTTTAAAAAACTGGTAATACTACTTTTTTGTGGTATTTGCCCAGCATCAGGCATTCCGTCTTCCACTTAAAGTGGAAGTTTGTGGAGAATACAAATTCACATGCGCCCCCCCCCCCTCAGTCAGCATGTATACACGGTAAGGAGAGATGACATACAACGCCTAGTATTTCGAAATGGTCATCAATTTGAGTACTGACCAGGCTTTTTTACATTCTATACATACAGACTATCTCTAAGTAATGTACTTGTGTTTATAACTTTTTTATTTCTCTTAAACGATCCTGAGGAAGTCTTTTCTTGATGAAAACGAAACGTTGATGATTTTACTGATAATTTAGTTTCTCCTTCTTTCATTCACATTACGTTTGGAATACTATTTCCATTTTAATCATATATATATATATATATATATATATATATATATATATATATATATATATATATATATATATATATATATTAGTTGTATATATATTAGTTTTATTTATGATCCAATGATTTTTTTCTTTTAGCTAAGTATGTTACAATGTTTTCGGTTCTTATTTTATGTTATATCTCCACCCGGGCAACACCAGGTGATCTTGCATGTTCATCATAATCATATTCGTCTGAACAAAATAAATGTTTGCCAAGCAATAAAATATTTGTTTTATGTTTTTCGGATCTTGACTCTTTTTACTCAACAATTTTTGCTTGCTTGGCTTTTCGGAAATCCTTTCCGCTGCTTCCTAATGGAGCTTTCTACATCAGAATAACACTCCTGCTTTATCTGCCAGCCCCCATCCCCTCGCAGGCATGTGTCGGCTATTCAATCTCTATCTCTTGTGAGATCCCCGAGTATCTGGATGCGGCAGGGAAGGTGGAAGGTTTCTTTTCCAGTTAAGTAGACTCTCGGTTGTTCACCATTTCTTGTCTATTAACCCCACAGCTCGGAAAATCAACCTCAAATTTCCAAGAACTGAATCAATGGCTATTCGGTAAGTAGTCTCCATCAAGTAAAAAGGTTGTCTTAACTATTATGATAGACAGTTGCCGTCTGCAACTGAAACTATGTCATACCTCTGAAAAACATGACGCCATATTTTTTAAAGATCTTTTTTTTTACTTTAGTTCATCGCAAACAGGGCATATTGCCACTGAGATGCAAAAGGGTTACTGTGATTAAAAGGTCAGATTTATAGGGGCATCCTAAGTAGGGGAGTTGTATAACAAGATATTTGTTCACATTACATTCAAATTTCTGCATGTTGGTACAGTTGAAGAAACATGGAGCAGGGTAGGAAATTTCAAAGGCAAACGGCTCCGAAGAAAGAAGCTATTAGAGTAGAAAGTTTTCCGTCATCTAGGTACCTTTACAGTGAAGGGGTAGGATTTTGCTGCTAGTCAGATTAGCGGGGGTGGGGGGTACGTTGGAGGGTGTACACGTGCAGTAAGTTTGTTTTGTGGAAGTACTTGTAAAACAAGCACATAGATGCAACATTGCGGGGATGGGATAGGGGCTGGAGCTAGGTAGACAGTACGGGAAGTATTAGATTAGAGACTCTTTTTTTGCACTCTAGTGGTTTGTGCACCAGCCCAGATGTGACAATAATATATCCATCCATGGTCGAATGGTGGCTTTACAGAGATATGAGAGACTGACAGATGTAAGAAGTTTTAGAAGGTAGAGTTTTAATTGTTCATGAGCTTGGGAATTAGGGTAGGAAGAATATGATACTTGCAGGAACAATTCTTTCATCAAAAACAGAGACGAAGTTGAATGAAGAACATATAACTATATGCTACACTGTAAAAGTGTGATGATGTATGAAAGAGAAATTTAGCTAGTTTCTTTCTATTTGCCATCTCTCTCTCTCTTTCTCTCTCTCTCTCTCTCCTTTCTCTCTCTCTCTATCTCTCTCTCTCTCTCTCTAACTATAGCCAGTGTCTTAAAGGCAGGCTAGGAAGATGTGTGCAGAACAAGAGACTTCGGTAATTTAGTCGCATCGTAAGGATGGATGAGAATTATTGGGTTAGTAGATGTAGAACAGTTGAGGTAGCAGGGTCAGTTGGCAGGGAACGGCCAATGAAAACATGGGGGAATGTGATAAGGATGTCCAACGCATGCCAGCATGTAAAATGGACATTAACCCGAATATATTGATGCAGCGAGAGAGCGTTCAATAACCAGGTCGACTTCAAGAAGTGTGGAAGAAGAGTGGCAGAAGTTGAAGGATACACTGTTGGGGGTAACAGACCAGACTTATGGGTGGACGAAAGGGTCCCTAAGACAGAGGGTGACATGGTGGTGGAATGAGGAAGTTGAGAAATATGTTTTATAAAAGATTGTTGAATATTGAGTTTTCATGGAACCGAGACAATCACGAAGTTGCAGAAGCAGTATCTAGTTCAGCTATAAGAATTAAGAAATAAGTGATACAAGAAGCTATGAGTAAGCTGAAGAAGAATAAGGATGCGGGGACCCTCAAGTGCCGTTGCAAAAATGTTGAAGACTGCAAGTGAAACAGGCATTAGGGTGATCATAAACTTGACAGATCCGATCATAAAAGTTGTTCTAAAAAGCTGAGATCCTAGTACAATTGTTACAAGAGTCAAGGAGAAGCTCTGGATAGAAGTAATTACAGGGACTTAAAGCTGATGGATCAAGCTGATGGATCAAGTTGATGGATCAAGCTGATGGATATGGTCCTGAAAGTGATTGAGAGAATAATTGAGCGGCAAATAAGAAGGTAGATAATCATAAAGTGCAGTCTGGTGCTATATTTATCCTGAGACAAATTCAAGAGAAGTACCTTGGTAAGAAGAAGAAAAACCTGTATTTTCTAGTGTAGATTTGGAGAAAGCGTTTGACAGAGCGCTAAGAGAAGTTTTCTAGTCGACTCTGCATAAACTAAGGGCAAATGAGTGATTGGTGAAGGTTGTTCAATCAATGTACAGAAATGCTCAAAGTCGTGTTAGAATTAAAAACACATTTAGTGACAGCTTTAATGCTAAAGTAGGATTACATCAGCGATCTGTACTGAGTCCATTGCTTTTCATTGGTGTCTTAGAAATGGTGTCCAAGGATGGATGGAGTCGTACAAGTAAGTAGTAACGCTTTTGCCAAGAGATGCTGTCCAGTGGGATTTGTGTACATTAGGGGCAAGCGAGTGGTTGGTGAAGGTTGTTCAAGCAATGTACGGAAATGCCCAAAGTCATAAACAGCACATTTAGTGACAGCTTTAATATTAAAGTAGGAGCACATCAGGTTTCTGTACTGAGTCTGTTTCTTTTCATTGGTGTCTTAGATGCGTTGTCCATGGAGTTTCGTATGCATTATCCAGAAGAGATGCTTTATGCGGATGATTAAGTACTCGCCTGTGAAACAATGGGAGACCTACTTGTTAAGTTAAAGACTTGGAAGAATATTATAGACAATAAAGGTCTGAGAGTGAATGTTACCAAGACGAAAGTGATGATTAGCGATTGTAGTGTTGGAAAGCTCCTAGAAAGAGAAACGGAAGTTGGGTGCAACTCAATTTTTATGGTACTTGTAAGCACAAGAAGTAGAATTAATTACAGGTCGGTTATGAGATGATAACCAGTTTGTGTGCAAGAAGTGTCAGACAATGGAGACTCATATGAAGAGAAAGTATATTTCGAGGAGTCGTCTGTTTAAGTTTTTAAAAAGTTTTGTTACTTTGGTGATACCATTGGGGCACATGGAGGAATTGGTGCTAGTGTAATTGAAAGAGTTAGAAGTGGATGGAGTAAGTTCAAGGAACCTCTGCCATTACTAACCAGCAGAGTGTCACCACTTTCGGTCAAGGGAAGAGTCTATCAGGCATGTGTGTGCACTGTGATGATGTATGGAAGTGAAGACATGTGTTGCATAGAGAGAAATTATATGAGAATGATACAATGAATGTGTAATGTGAGTCTAAAAGACAGTCTTAAATATGATGACGTCAGAGGAAAATTGAATTTAGACATATATGTGTGCAGAACAGGAGACTTTAATGGTATGGCCATGTTGAAACAATGGATGAGAGTTCTTGGGTTAGTAGATGTAGAACAGTTGAGGTAGCAGGGTCAATTGGCAAGTCAAGGAAACCATGTTACTATCACAGTAGGCTTTTATGCTTAAGTGACAGTATCTCTTTTTTGGAAAGAATAAAAGTAAAAAAAGATATTTGTTTAATTAATGTGAATAATTGACACAAAATAGTCGTAGAGGGTCAAGGAGGATGAGAAGACCAAAAACGGACAACACTAACCAGACCTCCGTTGGAAGAGTGCGGAGAATGCTGGGACCTTGGGAAGGCTTATTGCCACCCAAATCCCAGGGGCGAGCGATGTCGTTGCCAGCAAGAAATCAATAGTAGGCGGCTGTTGTGATACCGCAAGGTCATTTGCGGTGGTTATCGAAAAGAGGTGGAGAATACTGGAAATCTGGGGAGGCTTGTTGTCACTCAGACTCCAGGAAACACCACTGGTTGTTGTCGGTGAGCAATCACTGACAATGACTTGTGTGATAACTCCTAGTGAGCAGAAATAATAATAATAATAATAATAATAATAATAATAATAATAATAATAATAATAATACAGCCTCGGCTGATGCCACATAAAGTGGTCGTGAAGGGTCAAGGAGGATGGAAAGACCAAAGAGAGAGAGAGCAGTAATCAGATCTCCACTGGAAGGGTGCAGAGTGTACTGGGACCTTGGGGAGGCTTATTGCCATCCAAATCCCAGAGAAGACCAATTGCTGTTGCTAGCAGGAAAATATGTGGTAAGCGGCTGTTGCGATGACACAAAATCATTTGCAATGTTTATCAAAAGATTATTAGAAATCTGGGGAGACTTATTGTCACTACATGAAAACCACCGACTATTATCAGTGAACAATCACTGATGATAACCTGTGTGAGAACTCCTAGTGAGTTGATAATAATAATAATAATAATAATAATAATAATAATAATAATAATAATAATAATAATAATAATAATAATAATGATAATGATACTGATAATGATAATGATAATAATAATGATAATAATAATGATAATGATAATGATAATAATAATAATGATAATGATAATAATAATGATAATAATAATGATAATAATAATGATAATAATACTAATAATGATAATAATGATAATATTTAATAATAATAATAATGATAATGATAATAATAATGATAATAATGATAATAATAATGATAATAATAATGATAATACTAATGATGATAATACTAATGATGATAATACTAATGATAATAATAATAATAATAATATTAATTATAATAATAATAATAATAATAATAATATTAATTATAATAATAATATTAATAATAATAATAATAATAATAATAATAATAATAATAATAATAATAATAATAATAATAATAATAATAATAATAATTAAATTCACCACCCTTCATTAAAGACTAACGCAAAAACTGAGAGGATGTAACCACAAAACAGATGTACCAGAATGGATGACCAAAGCAAGAACTACGTTAATACAAAAAGACGCTGCAAAGGGACTGATCACAAGCAACTACAGACCAATAACCTGTTTACAAACTATGTGGAAAATTCTAACGGCACAACTGAGAGAACAGATCTACCACTCCCTTAACAATCGTGGACTACTCCCTGCAGAACAGAAACGAAAAGGAGGGATGAACGACCTGTTACACATAGATCAAAATATTGTGAAGGAGGTAAAAAGCAAGAAAGCGAACATAGCCATTGCATAGATTTATTACAAGAAAGCCTACAACAGAATCCATCAAGCATGGATAATTGAATGCTTAAGAATGTACAAGATATCCGACAAGATTATTAATATTATTAAGAAAACAATGGAAACATAGAGATTCGAACTGGCAGCTGGAGGACAACACCTGACTGAGATAAGAATACAGAGAGGAATCTTCCAAATAGACTTTTTATCACCATTACTGTTTATCATAGCCATGATGCCACTCAACTACATACTCAGAAAATGTGATGCCGGATACAGGTTTGCAGACAGAGAACAAAGAATAAACCACCCTATGTATATGGACGATCTGAAGCTATTTGCAAAAAGCAAAAATGAACTGGAAAAAGCTGATAAACACAACCAGAATATTCAGCCAGGACATTCAAATGGAATTCGGAATGGAAAAGTGTGCACTGCTAGAGATGAAAAAGAGGAAAACTGGAGACATCGGAGGGCATGTAACTGCCAAACCAAAAGTAAATGAGGGCACTAGGCGAACAGGAACATAAATGAAAGAGAAGATTGGAAAAGAATAACTGAGAAGAACAAGGTAATTCCTAGAAACAAAACTATATAGAAGAAATCTAGTTAAAGAAATAAACACCTAGACAGTATTACTAATTAGATACTCTGGACCATTCATAGGCTGGATCAAAGAAGAACTTAGGCATTTTGGCCAGAAGATGAGGAACTAATGACCATGCACAAGGCACTACACCCGAAAGATGATACTGACCAACTCATTTTACTTACAATAATACTTCTGAACTAACAAATTCTACATATATTTATCTGGATAATATAATTAGAAAAAGAAATCCAAGAAATTTATGTTTCTTATTTCAAATTGTACAATTTTCTAAAAAAATATCTAAAGTTATCAAGTGTATTAGCGAACACTCTAACCTTTATGGCAAATGGTTCTGGTAAAAAACTAAACTATTTTAAGGGGAGATCTCCAAAGAGACTTATAGGATTGACATCCTAATATTTTATCAACAAACGACGTAAGCAGAAAAACAGAAACCAATCAGAAATTCATTTTAACACAAAAATCTGAAAACTGGGGTCATAAAAATCGGTTCCCAGGGACCAGTCTAACAAAAAGGTGCAAAAAGTCAAAAATCTTGATCACGTTATAGTGCATGCACAGCCCGCACGACCAATATAAAAAGCATCACACAACGCCAAACCTCATCTTCTTCTCTTGTTCTCTCCTTCGAGAGGATACGTCCAGCTACTCTCTGCCTTGGGCAAGGGTACCTCGGCTGACTACTACTACTACTACTACTACTACTACTACTACTACTACTACTACTACTGCTACTACTACTACTACTACTACACACACACACACACACATACACATAAAGTCCTAACCTCCTATCATTCTTCAACGCACGCAACCACACACACAGGCGTGCAACCACTGTCACACACACGAATTATCAACTCTCACGCTCGCATGCACACACACATTCGTACAAACACACACATTCACACACTTCGACATACTAACGCCAAGCCTCACACATGGCTATACCACGCACACACATATGCACTCATAAATTACAGGCATAAACGTTTATCTCTTCTCTAACTGAACATTCGAAATAAACAATTGATGCCTTACAACTATATGCATGACTTATCCTTAATTCAACTTTCATGCATGTTTTTCCTTGTTTTATCTGTTTTTTTACTCTTTTAAACATCTCTTTAACAATCTAAATATAAGCATGGATCTTAGCATATTCTCTAAGACACAACATCTTAATAAGCTAAGGTCCGCGCTCCTACAGACTTTATAAAAAAATCATCATATATAAATAGTGATTTTGTCCGTCTGTTCGTCCATCACAATTTTTTTAAACGTAATCAGTATATTGTGGAATTTGTCTCATTGCAAAATATCAGAGATCTTAACTATTTTTATAAATGGAGAAGATTGCATTAATAGTAAATAATAAATTCCCAACAAATAAAACTGATGCCATGACCGGAAATCGAAACCGAAATCTTGACCTCTTCAGTCTGAGGTTCTACCGACTTTCTTATAAGTAGAGCTTAAAACATTACCCTAAACAATAATTATAGCTTTGGCATGATGTCATAGATGTATGAGTTATGTCATGTTTCAAAACATGAATTGAAACATAACCGATGATAAAAATAAATAAATGGGCAAACATTATCAATAGCGTTGAAAATTATTACAATAGTCCAAAACAATTTATTTTACTTTAACTACATATTGGCATTAACAATTTGATATTGAATATACTAGCAAAAATGTGCGACTGGAGGCAGAATATTTTTGCTAGTAATAATAAACTGTGTTTTGGTATTATTGGATGAAATTTCATTTTCATTTTAGAAGAGTCAGTTAAAAGGGGAGATAATTCAAATTGTTTGTTTTTTTTGTAATCATAACCCATAAGGAAAACCCAGAGAATTAGTAAGAAAATAAATTTTAAAAAGGGTACTTATGCAGTTTACGGACCAGGATGAAATAATAACGTCATAAGTTAGAAAGCCATTTTTAACATGGAGAGGTGTGTGTGTGTGTGGGGGGGGGGGGGGGTGATTAACTATTTTGTACTTTCACCTAACAATTTAATAAACAGAAGAGTTAATCACCCCCCCCCCACCCCACCTCTCCATGTTAAATATTGCTTTCTAAATTATAACGTTATCATTTCAACCCGGTCTGTAAACTGCATAAGTAGCCTTTTTAAAATTTATTTTCTTATTAATTCTCTGGATTTTCCTTATGGGTTATGGTTACAAAAAAAAAACAGTTTGAATTATCTCCCCTTTCAACTGATTCTTCTAAATTAAAGATAATAATAATACAGAAGCATTTAATAAACTTGAATTTAATTCAAGCTAGAAATTACTTTCTAATCAACATTTTTATGTACATATGAGATGAGCATTGATTACTAGCCTGGCAGACATACCGATTCCGCAAAAGTGAAGCCAATTTGAAGACTTCTCAGCACATTTGATTTGATAAATTGTCACACTCTCAGCAAAAGTAGTTATACATTCGGAGGATTGAAAAAAAAAACATGTTTTCGAAAGGAAACAACAAAAAAAATGTCGATTTTTTTTTCCTGGTTTTTGTGTTGGGTTAGGGTTAGGGTTAGGGTGAGGACAGCCTTGAAGATTTGGGGGTCTCGGGTTTCCACATCCTGTTTGTTATTCATTCATTACTGGAAGGAATGGAAGGAGGTAGGCAGAACGGCAGGTGGTTGAGAAACGTTGGAATTTTTAGGAAGAAATATCTCGGGGGGGGGGGGGAGCCGAAGATAAGCCAGTTTCTCTTGGTGGTCGCCTTAACGAGAATAGGGAAAATGAAGCGGCCATGTTGGTTTGGGTTTATAAGCATGGAACCCAGAAATCATTCACATATTCATCTTCCAATAACGTTTCGCCTTATATAGCTGCGTATCTATCTCTATGGAAACAGATAAGTAGAAATAAAACACAGACACATCTCTAAAGCCAACTAATATTTCAGCCGATGCAAGCGACCTTAATCTATGATGTAAAACGGCTTTAATAATGTGCCTGTATTATTATTTCTACTAGGCTGTTTAATTCTTATCCATTATTCCATATACTAAACATCCCATTTTGTCTGAAATTTAATTTCATGCTTTAAACTCTCTCTCTCTCTCTCTCTCTCTCTATATATATATATATATATATATATATATATATATATATATATATATATATAGTCTAAAGAAGCTTTGAGTCATTTATATATATATATATATATATATATATATATATATATATATATATATATATATATATAATCAAATCGAAAGTACTCGCGAAAAAGGAAAGAAAATGGAACAAGAAACCTACGGAACTTACATACAGAAATTTGATCAAAACACTAAATGGACCATTCGGAAAATTGAAAAAATAAAACAAAAAGGCCTTATCAAGCAAAAACACTCTGTGTTATTTAATAATGTTCGCCTATATATATATATATATATATATATATATATAGAGAGAGAGAGAGAGAGAGAGAGAGATCATTATTTATAAATAATATTTTAAAATTAACCCATATATACACATGTGTTTTATACCAAACCTGCAATCATCAGTATGGGAGGAGACAATCCCTGCCAGTCACACAGTTCGACCCCCAATACGATAGTCATATCAGACTTAGTAGTCGGAGCGCGTACCGATGTGTCCACCACGCATTGTCTGGAAATGGGAGAATGAATTAACGTCTAAATGGAAAATTCGGTGGCCATCTAGCAATCCGTCAACAGAACTCAATAAGCAGGTTCTAGAGTATCGCATTATTATTAAATAACGGCTTGTTGTTAACTTACTTAAAGTGCTCAATCTAGTGAGAGCTTTGAATAATTATTTATAATTATTCTTTCCAAATTAACCCATATATACATATATGCCAAACCTGCAATCATCAGTATGGGAGGAGATAATCCCTGTTAATCACACGGTTCAAACCCCATATATATATTATAATATAAAATGAAATAATAAAATAAGGTGTCAATCAAATTTTATTAAAGTTCAAAGTTCAAGCAAAGTATCTTAACGTCCTTAGCTCATGAGTTTTCAAAGATAAATCTTCTCAGAGGACTATTACCATAGTGGCATCACTACAGGTAATAAAATTTCACTTTGAAAATATATAAAATATATACAAAAATACATAAAAATATATAACATCAAATATATCAACCCAAAAACATACTTTTTTGTTGAATCTATACAATCCATCCAAGTCATAGAGTTTAAAAGACATAATCAGTAAATATATCCAGAAGTCCAGAAGGCTGACTGAAAATTAATCCAGGTAGTGAGTGAAAGTCCAAAAACTAGAAATTGAAAGAATTGAAAAAGTAGTCCAGTCGTGAGGTGCGTCAGTAATCGATGAAGTGAACAGTATCCAATGTTTATGTTAGTCCGATAAATAAATCAAATCAAATAAAAAGTTCAATAAACTCAATCAAAATTCCCAGAAATTGATCTGAACATTACAAATCAAATCAAAGTTCGCTTGTCAAATGGAGAATCCGGATGTTTTCACTAATTATAAGATATTAGTTGACGCTTATATCTTTTGTTGGATTACTTTATATATATATATATATATATATATATATATATATATATATATATATATATATATATATATCTGCAAACATTGTTAAAAAAAATAACAGTATTCGTCCGTTTAATTATACCTTTTTTATTTTTTCAATTTTTCTGATGGTCTTTTTTGTATCAAAATAAAAAAAAAAATAATAAATGTTCCATAGGTTTCACGAACGTTTTCGATTCTTCGTCGAATCATCCTCAGGTGCCAAAAGCAAATGAACAGAATTTTAAAAAAGACAGCAGAGAAACGTGCATATAACGTTTTTTTGCATCGTTCCAGGAAGTCGTTGACGATTTAAATTCAGCAACGCTTTTGGCACCTGAGGATGATTCGACGAATAATCGAAAACGTTCGTGAAACCTGTGAAACCTATGGAACATTTCTTTTTTATTTTTATTTTGATACAAAAAGGACCATAAGAAAAATTCAATAATCTTAAAGATATGAATGTCCAACAGTCTTTGTTTTATCACCGTTCAATAATAACCCTAACCCTAACCCTAACCCTAACACCTAGATACGATGAGTAAAATTGTCTATAACTCTGACGTCATACTCATTTCCTGATCTTGGCTGTGATGGTTCTTTTTAGTTCAGGAATAGTCTGAGAATTATTTTGATAGACATTATATTTGCGATAACTCTACAGATAAAAATCGAGGGGGGGGAGATGGTCCGGTGAGTGCAAAGCCCATTCAGAATCACACCTCATACTGATGAGACGATCACCAAAGTACCCACGCATATCATTGAATGGTGATCAAGTTTATTTGTACCAAATATGGTTGGATTGCAGAAAGGATTGTGACTTTTCTTAAGGATCCCATGGGTGGCATTTTGGGGAGTCACCAAAACTGCTCGGTGTTTATTATCAAGCTGAATGAAAGGGAATTAATTTTACCCGTCCTGGGGCGGATATTCTTCTAGTAATAGTATAATTAATTAAAAAGGTTTCTTGTGTCATTGATATTTTCAGTTGAAACGTTGATATGTTTGTTCAATAATATTGTTAAGGTATTTTAAAGGGAGTTTATAGATTCCTCTTTCTCTTTAAAAATAGGAGCTCCCTAAACTATTAGTCTGTAAACACATTGTCCTGAAGTTCATATATGAGACACTAGTACTACTACTACTACTACTACTACTACTACCACTGCTACTACCACTGCTACTACGACTACCAGTACTACTACTACTACTACTACTACTACTACCACTACCACTATTACTACTACTATTACTACTACTACTACTACCACCACCACCACCACTACTACTACTACCACCACTACTACTACTACCACCACTACTACCACTACTACTACTATTATTACTACTACTACTACTAATAATAATAATGATAATGATAATAACAATAATAATAGCAACAACAATATTAATAATCATCTTGACCAGAAGACGAGTTATCTAATGACCATGCACAATCCACTACACCCAAAGGATGATAATGTCCGACTCTACTTCTTTTCTAACAACATCAATGCATTAAACACCCTTGATATTTGATAGTAATCTCTAAGTTATGGTTACAGCACGCACAGCTCATCACACTTATGTATTCATCAGCACCTCTCTGTCTCTGTCTCTGTCTGTCTATCTGTCTATCCGTCCGTCTGTCTGTCTGTCTCTCTCCCCCTCTCTCTCCCCCCCCCTCTCTCTCTCTCTCTCTCTGTTGTGACCCTGAAGGGCCGATAATAATTCAGACAACACGGTGGTATATTTGCTCGAGTGTATTTACAGAAGTTATGTTACAGAAAGTCTGCGTCCGATACTGTGGCTATGGCTGCCACTAATGACTTCCACTATGACTGCTACAACACTTAGTTTGTAACTCTATTCATAGTCTCTGGAAGAGTCCATCTACACCCGAAATAGGGATAAATCAACATCACCCCATAACTTTCTCTCTCTCTCTCTCTCTCTCTCTCTCTCTCTCTCTCTCTCTCTCTCTCTCTCTCTCTCTCTCTCTCTCTCTAACGAAATCAATGTATTAAACACCCTTTGATATTTTATTGGTTTTTAAATTTTGAATCTTGTGTTGAAATATTTTCAAGACGTTTTGCTGTTGTTTATGACTTGTTTAAAACATTGCACGTGTTTTTCTTCCATTTTTTTTTTAATTCGTAAAAACAAAAACAAAAACATTTTGAGCAAGACTGATTTTCCCTTTTCCTTATTTCAATCAATTTAATTCTCAAAGGAAATTGATGGTTGAGGCGAAAAGATTGCCAGTTACATCTAGAATGGTAATTGTGCATGATTGAAATGAAAATAAACTTTTGGGAAGATGATATTCTCGTATGAATGCAATTTTTCTCAGGAATAGAAAAAGGGGATCACAGAGGTCTCCAATTTTTATGCAGTGAGTATAAATTAATAAAATGCAAAAGCTGAACACATTTCTCGCACTAACAGTCAAAAACCCCTATTTCAAGTTAATTCAACTGTAATCTATATATACAGAAGGCTCCTGCTATTCGCGGGGATTACGTTCCAGACAAAGCCGCGCTTAGCGAAAATCCGCCAATGGATGTTGATACCTAAAAGTTCACTAAAAATCAGGGTTGCAAGTTGGTTGATTTTTATTTTATATTTAAGTTTTGTATAAAGTTCGCGAAAATTTGGAATACCAATACTTTTGTATGAGCCGCATTTAATATGAATCCTACGGAATAATTAGCGTTTTTAATTGCGTTTTTTTGTTGTTGTGATATTGGCCTTAGTTGGACTTTAATAATTATCATATTTGTAAGTTCTACCGAATTTATGAAGAAAATGTAAAGTCAATGCTTCTGCTGAAAATCCACGAATTTGTGAAACCGTGAATGGTGAGCCCGCAAATAGCGGGGGTTCGCTGTATTTAGAACTCAATGTCTGTGTGTGATATGTGTGTGTTCTCTATAGAAAAAAAGGTTAGAGAATCTACATAAAATCTAAAAGTGTATTCTTATGTAAAATTTACAGGGGAAGACAATGGGCGTGTTCTCGAATCTCTAAGTGCTCCCCTTAAGAGGGCTAAAAGGAGATAACCCCGTTAAAATTTCAAATATATCCTATTTTTATGAAATTTCAATCATATGTATAACATTTTCTGGGGAAGACAAGGAAAGTCGTTTCGAATCTTTAAGTGTCCTTCTAACTTAACTATGGGAGCCGAGCCTCCTTTAAGACTTCAAATATATCCTATTTTTATGAAATTTATGTCGTATGTATAAAATTATCCCGGGAAGACAATGGAAGTGGGCCCCAAATCTCTACGTTACCCTCTATCTGCCGAATGTTTACGTTTCCCTATCTCTAAGAAAGTCATGGATACAGAACACCCTTGAAAGTTCAAATACGTATATCCTATTTTTCTTATAAGCGTTATTTTAAAAGTCGACTGAACAAATGTCGGAATTGTTTAGTTGGGAAAGTATCAGACTGAAAATATCGAGTGTGCTGTTTCGATTGATCCCCACCCCCATCGTCCGATTTTTTTAATGAAATTATATGAAATCAAAGAGTACAGTTTTTCTTCTGCTAATATAATAAAATGTAAGTGAAGAATTTTGGTATATTTAGCACGCAATGCCTTTCCGTCCGTCCGTCTCTCACACACTCTCTCTCTCTCTCTCTCTCTCTCTCTCTCTCTCGCTCTCTATACACCTAGATCTATCTATCTATCTATCTATCTATCTATCTATCTCTCTCTCTCTCTCTCTCTCTCTCTCTCTCTCTCTCTTTCTGAAGACGTTCGCCACGAACGAAACCGGTCAAAAAATCTCTTGTTTTTGTTTTTCTCCTGCATTTTAACTTGTTTTCCGTTCGTCATTTTTTTCACACATTTTGTCCATCACGACATCTCATTTTCATGAATTACCGTGTACCTTACCCCATATATATATATATATATATATATATATATATATATATATATATATATATATATATATATATATATATATATATATATAACAGTAAAGTAGATAGATCATTTATATATGGATAATGAAGTGATGAAATAGATAAAATTTGCATAGTTTACAAGTTTATTAACTCATCAAGTGTTCAACTAATTTGTATGCGTATCCCTTGCTTGAACACTTGATGAGTTAATAAACTTGTAAATTATGCAAATTTTATCTATTTCATCACTTCATTATCCGTATATATATATATATATATATATATATATATATATATATATATATATATATATATATATATATATATATATATATGTAAAGGAGAACACCTCTCCGTCTGTGTGCATGTCTGTCCCTAAAAACGAAGACATAATAGGGAGTTATCTTAAATATAAGTATATTCACATGTACAATTTGCATGTGAACATAATGGAAGCATATCTGCGTTTCTAGCTGCCCCTTAAAAGAGCTAATTAAACTTTTCTGACATGCTACTCAATGAAATTAATATTTTTGTTAGCATATATTAACATATATACGAATAGCTCAGTGGGTAACATATCTAGCTGGCAACATCAAAGTTACTGTTTAAATAAACTTTCCATTCATATGATGTTTCATATGATGCTATCCCACACTCTAACCAGGGCAACTCCGAGTAACCCTGCTAGTATATATATATATATATATATATATATATATATATATATATATATATATGTGTGTGTGTGTGTGTGTGTGTGTGTGTGTGTGTGTGTGTGTGAATATATATATATATGTGAATATATATATATATATATATATATGTGTGTGTGTGTGTGTGTGTATATATATATATATATATATATATATATATATATATACATATACACAGTGTAACCCGGATATAAGAGAGCTGTCGGGACCGGAGAATAAGTCTCTTATATCAGGGTTCCTCTTATATCCGGGTATGGTCTATTTTGTGTATGTAAGTATGGAAACACCACATATAACGCTTTTTACTCACAGAACACTAGTTTATTTAACAGTTATAGACATAAAAAAAAAACACAGACAAAAATATTTTTCAATCAGTTTTCACAAATAATTCAGTAAAAAATTACTTTTTCTTTAAAAAGTCAGTCATTTTCTATTGTACAGAAATCTCTTTGTTAATATCATGAACACTTTTTTACAGTCCGTAAATCATTTTCAATGCGCCATCAGGATTATGGCTTTTTGTTTCAATGTAGGCTGTCAGAGTTTCAAGCGCATTCAATGCAGCCAGAGTATTTGGCTCTGGTTTGTCACTTTCAGAATCTTCAGAACTTACGTTCATTTGCATGTAAGATCTGAGATCGTCTTCTTTCTTGAGAATCTTTGCTGCTGTTGAATAACCGATTCCGTACTTTTAGGCCGCAGCGGCCAGTTTAAGTTTCTTCACTTTGACATCGTCGATGAGCTCCAACTGTTCAGAAATGCTCAGAGTTTTTCGTTGAGACACCGACATCACTAAGCGTATGTAGTAGCAGCCGATAGTTGTTGATGTGGTTGCTTGATGAGTGGAGCGTCGCTGTTGTTGTTGCTGTGATGAGTGCGGCAGGTCCAGTGGTGAGCGGGTGTCTGGTAATGTCAAGTAGCCAAGTGCTGCTGCCTGTTGTCGCGCCTAGCTATTTATGGGCAAAGTGGCGGTTGGAAATAGGACCTATTTCTTCTCGTCCCCTGTAGGCAGTTTGGTCATACACTGACCAATCAGCTTCCAGGGCGTATGAATTTCAAGCTGTCCCCCTCACGGACTATTTCAAATGATGACCCGACGTAAAAGGAACACAGACCTTTTAAAAAAGCAAAACTGCACGAAATTGAGTTGAACAAGTAGTATTTCAACAGCGAAAGAGTTTAATACTGAAAACAACGTCAACTTTTGAAAAGAAAGAAAACACGTTTAAAACTAAAAACAGCGACGACCGTAAAAACTCTGTCGTTCGAAAAGGAAAAAAAACGAAAGAAAGAAAACACGTTTTCGAACTTTCCAAATACATTTTGTATTTTCTTTTTAGCTAAAGAAAACAAATTTTTTAGAAAAGACATTTCTTTTTAACACGAAAAGAAAAAAAAGAAGAAAACTACTAAAACCCATTTTTCCCCTTTCGCACTTAAAAAAACGCATGCTTCTTAGAAAAAAAATGACATAAATTTATCCTTCTTAAAAATATTTTTCTTTCCTTCACGGAAGGAATTCATGAAAGAGAAAAACTGGAGAACACTACTTTATATTACATAAAAAAGAAAGAAAAAACTTTTACATTTAAATTATTTTTCAGCCATTTTTAGCCTATCAGATTTTGAGGCGCCAATTTATTTTCCTTGATATGGATATGGCTATAGTGAAGGTCATAGAAAGACTCACCAATGAGGTGAGAAAATTTAGCAACGTCTTTTGACTGATTTACGACATCACACTGTCACTCAAAACGAACTCTCTTATATTGGGGAGGACGGGACCGGAGAAGAAGTATGGGTGGGACGTAATGGGTGAACATTTCAGATTCATGCAGATAGTATTTTTTGTGTTCATTTATACATAAATAACACTAAACAATCAAACATTTTGAAAATTTTGCAAAATTCAGAAGATGCAGGCCAAAAATAGCCGCTAGGGCTCCACGGGACTCAAAATCCATCATTTTTCGGTGAAAAAGTGGTTTCATGCGACATTGCCGGTCTTAAAACATCCTCAAAAGCTATGAATGGATATAGATCATGGCCATCCCTACTACAGGCCGGGTAAACGCACATCTGACTGTTTAACTGGGGGCCAGTCAGTCAGTCACCAGATAAACTTTTAGCTGGTAGCACTTCGTTTTCACTGCTCCAAGGAAATTTCATTCCCAAAATAAATTTAAACTCATCAAATTTATTTCAGTTGAGGTTCTGTTATTTTATCATTTACATTTGGATTATAAGTTCGTGAGTATACGTCAGAATTTGATTTTGTTTTATTTACATGTAAACAGCTTTGTTCATTGACGGCGCATAAGTTTTACTTTTTTTTTTAAGTTTAAAAAAGTATCATCTTTGAGAATTTGTCAATAAATCTTACATTATTAATTTCAAATCTTTTCTATATTCTTAGGAAATATATTACACACGTTTTAAACGTTTTATTTACATGTAAACAGCTTTGTTCATTGACGGCGCATAAGTTTTACTTTTTTTTTAAGTTTAAAAAAGTATCATCTTTGAGAATTTGTCAATAAATCTTACATTATTAATTTCAAATCTTTTCTATATTCTTAGGAAATATATTACACACGTTTTAAACGTTTTATTTACATGTAAACAGCTTTGTTCATTGACGGCGCATAAGTTTTACTTTTTTTTAAGTTTAAAAAAAGTATCATCTTTGAGAATTTGTCAATAAATCTTACATTATTAATTTCAAATCTTTTCTATATTCTTAGGAAATATATTACACACGTTTTAAACGTTTTATTTACATGTAAACAGCTCTGTTCATTGACGACACATAACTTAAATATTTCTCAAAATGGCAAAAAAGTTTTGTGTGACAGCCTGTCAAGGCAATTATAATAAGCAAAATAAGGTCCGAGTGCTTCGTCTCCCCAAAGATCAAGATGAGAGAGAAAGATGGTTAAAGGTAATACCAAGAGCTAACACTCCTAACCACTCAGACACTGTTTGTGAAAGGCATTTTCCACCTGGTTATGAAACTGTATTTGTTATGGGAAAAGCACGACCCAAAGATCCTCCATCAATATTTAATAATTTGCCATCAAGTGTGATACCAAGCCCTTTATTAAAACCAAGGACAACAAAAAAAAGTTCCGCTTCTGTGCGAAGTGTACACAATGATGAGTTTGCCCATTTGTTAGATAAAGATGGAATTGATAATTTTACAAATTTGTGTGCTGATATTGACCATCATGATTTTGCGCCAGCAGTTACCTGCTACAATTCTAACAATCAACAGTTCATCCAGTCTTGTCATTTTTTTTACTGGAAGTATTCCGATGTTTTTGATTAAAATCTTTGAAAACTTAACGTTTGAATGTTACCATGCAAGTATACGCACACACATTTCTTCACTATTGAAAAACAGAATAACTAAGTTTCAACATTGGTCTCAAATTGAGGAAGCAATTCGTTACCTTAGTAACTTGAAAATTGAACAAGAGAAACAGGTTTTGAGACAACATATCGAAGTTATGTCACCACGAATAGTTGGCAAAAAGTTTACGAGTCGGAAATGCTTGTCCGAGCATTCGAATATTTTGCCACATCTCGGTCTCTTTATAACAAACTCCGAGATCATTACAAATTACCCAGCATGAAAACACTAGTGAATATGACCTCGAAAGTTTCGAAGGTAGATGATCTGAATTTTCTTGGTGATGTGTTTAGCAAACTGTCAGATAAACAGAAAAAATGTATCATCCTAGTTGATGAAGTTTATGTTAAAGTGAGTTTACAATACCAAGGTTGAAACATATTTGGTGGTGCCAAAGATTCTGAAGAGGCATTAGCAAAAACTGTATTGGGTATTATGATCAAATGTTTACATGGTGGACCAAAGTCTTTGATTAAGATGATCCCAGTTGCCAAACTAAACTCGGAATTTTTGTTTCAGAATGTTAGAAATGTTGCTGATTTAGTCGATCATTCTAAAGGTCATGTAATTGCAGTTATTTGTGACAATAATCGGACTAATCAAGCTGTATTCAAGAAATTTGATACTGTTGAAAATAAGCCTTGGGTTACTAAAAATGGTATATACTTGCTTTTCGATTATGTACATATATTTAAAAGTATTTGCAATAACTGGATAACTGAGGCTTGTTCAGAATTGCTGTTTTATTCTGATAGTAAAGAAATGACAGCAAAATGGGAAATAGTGAAACAACTTTTTGCGCATGAAAAAAATCAATTTGTTAAGTTATCAAAACTAACATAAGTAGCGGTTCTTCCAAAACCAGTTGAGAGACAAAAAGTTTCCCACTGTTTTAAAGTGTTTTGTGATGAGACTGTAACTGCAATGAAAACTCATCCATTATTACAGGATGATGATACAAAAGAAACTGTTACTTTCATTGAAGAAGTTTTGAAATTTTGGAAAATAGTGAGTGTAAAAGATATTCATGGAAGTGTTAAGACAAATGATCCACTGAAAAGAGTATTATCAGATCGAAATGATGGAAATTTGACATTTCTTGCAAATTTTGGAAGTATGGCAAAACAAATGAGGGGAAAGCAAGGAAAGAGAATAAAATCCTTAACAAGAGACACTAGTATGGCTATCGAGCATACATGTAATGGTTTAATTGATGTTTGCAGACATTTACTTGACAGTGGGTTCAATTTTGTCATTCTTGGAGAATTTACCACTGACTATCTTGAAACTGAATTTTGTAAATTGAGACAAGGTTCTGGTGGTACTTATTTTATTACCGTACAAAATGTTATTCAGAAATTCCATATTCATAAAACAAAATTACTTCTTCGGTTGAAAGTTGATGTTAGAGAGTATAGCCATGATTCAAGCCATACTTGCTCACAATGCGGATATCTGTTGGATGAATTGGCATACGAAGCATTTTATCACCTGCCAGACCTAGAAACTGGTATCTCCAAAGATATTAAAATGTCGCTTTTTTATATAGCAGGCTATATCACACAAAAAGATTGTCTTACAGAGGAGGAAATATTCAATGATACTGCTTTTTATCATGAGTATGGAAGTTTTTGAAAAGAATAGATCGTGTTGATTTAAAAGTTCCACTGGATACCACTGTTCAGTGTGAAATTTTAATTACTACTTTCAGATTTTGAGGTGAAGAACTTTCCTTAGACATTTTTGTAAGTAGTGCCATCCTTGTTTTGCCACAACATTCTGGTTATCATAACTCATTGCTGTGAACCCTGTCCATTTTATAGGATCACCTATAGATTTTTAACTAAACCTTCTATTTAATCTATGGACATTGTATTATCTCATTTCATCTTCCATTTCAGTGAATCTGTTTGCTTAGATTAATCGACTACGAGACAACAGAGGAGGAAATATTCAATGATACTGCTTTTTATCATGAGTATGGAAGTTTTTTGAAAGAAATAGATCGTGGTGATTTAAAAGTTCCACTGGATACCACTGTTCAGTGGATGTTTTTCTGTTTCATAATGTTAAATGCTGTCAAATCAAAGGTTTGCAGAAATTCTTTAACAAAAATTTTCATGTTGGTGTCTGAAATGTATCATTTCAATACAAAGAGAGTGCATGGAATTATATTATCAAATATATTTTTCAATAATTATTGTTCGTTTCAGTCTCCCAAGTCAAGTAAAGAACCAGCACTAAAGGTTTTGAAATTATCTTGAAATTTTAGCAGTCTGATCAATTATAAATTATTGATCTGTAAGAACAAAGGAACTAATTATTTCTGCAAGAGCCTGGTGTAAAATACATGTTGAAGTCAAAATAGTTTTCTTATTGAATTAATCTGTTTGTTCATTTTGCAGTATGGTATAAATATGGATTTTGACGCTTTTATTTCTAAATTTTCATCAGTAAAAATGTTTGTTGTTTTGCTTTATAATCAGTGAAAAATAATTGATCATTTTTTTAATCACAATATACAAGTAATGATCTTTTGACATAAGTACAAATTCTCTAAAAAAATCCAACATTGAAATAAAAATTCTTCATTAAAATATGCATTTGCCTTTGTTTATTCAAAACTAACTGTCTCTTCATTTATAGGAATTTGTCAATTATTTTAAAATTTATCAATTAGCTCATTGTGGTTCTTATTATTTGGTTTGTAAAACACATAAACACATCAAACTAATCTCACACTGAATTTTACGTTTGTTTGCAACTTCTATATCGAATATTTAAGAAAATTCACATGGCCCCCAGTAAAAGACCCCAGTTGCACGATTGCCTGGCCTGTAGTAGGGATGGCCATGATATAGATGGTTAAATCTGATATAGTACTGCAATTTAGGATCATTTTCAGGCTGTGAAAGAGTTTTCATGAATGTAAAATAGCCAAAATCTAGTGAAAAATTTCAGTCGATGTACAAGTAATTGGCTGATCTCCTGTGCAGTTCACCATGGATTTCCACAACTTCAATTGACTATTTCATGACATTTCCTAGCCATTAAGGATGTTTTATTAAATTGACTGTATTATCCACTATTCGGTTTATATGATTCCAGCGGTGTCATTTGGATACGTAGTTTGTGGTGCATTTTTAACCATTTTGGCTGAAATTTGACCCCCATTTCTACCTTGGGGAGCTCCTAAAACCCCAAAACTTATGTTAACCCTTAGTGTCTTGTCAGTTTCAACTATCTACAGTCATGCATAACCATTGTAGAGGCTTGGGAACCAATTAGGTAGCTTAACAGAGGATTTGGGGAAATTTTGGCTAATTTTGGCTATTTTTCACTAGTTTTTGGCTATTCTACATTCATGAAAACCCTTTTACAGCCTGAAAATGGTCCTAAATTACAATGTCGCATGAAACCACTTTTTCACCGAAAAATGATGGATTTTGAGTTCCGTGGAGCCCTAACGGCTATTTTTGGCCGGCACCTTCTGAATTTTGCAAAATTTTCAAAATGTTTGATTGTTTAGTGTTATTTATGTATAAATGAACACGAAAAAAAATACTACTCGCATGAATCTGAAATTTTCACCCATTACGTCCCACCCCTACTTATAGCCGGGTTTCTCTTATATCCGGACCCTTATATCCGTGTCTAATTTATAGACATTAACACAGGCTGTAATTTGGGGCCAGAGACAATGTCTCTTATATTCGAGTTTCTCTTATATCCGGGTTACACTATATATACAGGGTGGCACAAAAGTCACGCATTAGTTTGAATCAGTAATAACTTTCACATTTAATCAAATTTTCTCCTTATTTTTCAGAATATTATAGATATAAACATTGATAATTTATCATGGAAAAATATAGCACTGAACAACGAACCAAAATTATTGAACTTTACTTCGGAAACCATCGTTCAATAACCTTAACCCAAAGAGCCTATCGTCGGCATTATAATGTCAGACAATCTCCCAGTCAGACCACAAGACGTCTTGTGGCCCGATTTCGGCAGCAGGGTTCAGTCAGTGATCTTTCACGATCTGGCAGACCACGTTCAGTACGGACAGCGGAAAGTGTAGCACTCGTTGAGGATAGCATTGCTTAAAATCCAGACACCTTAACTCGAAGACGAGCCACTCAGATTGGAATGTCCAGAAGGTCACTTCAAAGAATTTTGCGTGAATTGCATCTGTTTCCATACAAAATTCAATTGGTACAGGCATTACAATCCACAGATTTGCAATCACGCGTAGCTCATGCTGTTCACATTCAGCAATTAGCCAGAGAACAAAATGAGTTCACCCATAAGCTGATAATGAGCGACGAAGCCCATTTTCATCTGAACGGGTTCGTAAATAAGCAAAACTGCAGAATATGGGCCATTGAAAATCCAAGAACCGTTCATCAGCGTGAATTACATCCACTAAAATGTACCGTATGGTGTGGTGTTACCTCGGAAAGAGTGATCGGTCCATATTTCTTTGACGACGAAGAAGGTGTCGCGTTGATGATAACTGCACAGCGATATCAACAAAACATTTTTTAAGGGCAGCTGTTCAAGACAACCCAGAAATGTGGTTCCAACAAGTTGGAGCTACTGCCCACACTGCCCGACAAAGTATGGCGCTCTTAAGGGGATTGTTTGGCGAGCGCGTAATTAGCAGATTTTCTGATTTTAACTGGCCTTCACGTTCACCGGATTTAACAGCCCCTGACTTTTTCCTTTGGGGTTATCTTAAGGAAAGGGTATATGTGAACAAGCCTATAACGATTCAAGCAGCTTAAAAACAATATCAGACATGAAATCCAAGAACTAGAGCCAGTTATTCTAAGGACTGTAACTAGAGTCCGTCTTTGTGAGGCCGAAAATGGTGCCCATTTAAAGGATATTACCAAGTAAATGTATTATTTATCAGAAAAGCCTAGTAAATCACTTGAAATGTTGTAGTTTCTATCACCTAAACAAACCAATGCGCGACTTTTGCACCACCATATATATATATATATACAATAATATTTTTATAAATAAATATTAAATATTTAAATACCTAGAGACATCGATGTTTCATGCTAACGCAATCTTCAGTCTAGGAACCAATTCCCAACGGTCGGTGGGCGCGAACCCCGAACACAAATCACCATTGATTCGTAGTCGGAGATCTTACCTGCTGGCCATTGTCAACTAGTTAGTAAATAGAGAAGAACTTTAACTGTAAATAGCGGAATTCGGCGACTACTTACCAAGCAGATAAGAGTGATCTACGATATATATATATATATATATATATATATATATATATATATATATATATATATATATATATATATATATTAATACAAGGATGGGCCTCTCGGTGAATTTATAAAACAAGCAGTCATACTAAAGCGTTAAGCGACGTTCTTTGCCCGGCAAGTTGAACACTGTCTGACTGCTGGCTGTACTTGTCCACCATTTGACATTTATAGACTTTAAATTCTATAACGAAGAGTTAAAGAATGCTCTACCACTCAGTTCAAACGGGACGCCGAATTATGCTTTCTGTTCTTTTTAGCAACAGCAGTCCAACACGCATGTGAACGAGCAAACGTCTCGTCAATAAAACATCCAATTCCCTTTTCTTTTCCTCTTTCTTTTCCCTTTCTCTCTCTCTCTCTCTCTCTCTCTCTCTCTCTCTCTCTCTTTTCTAGAACTCAATGTAGTCACAGCGTCAACCTTACTCCACCCCGTCCTCGGAACAAAAGTGCCTACGCTTTTTATCACAAAGAGAATCAGTCCATGCAAACCCCAGCCTCATTTGCATACGTGAACTCTCGTCGTGTGACAAAAGTTACATGTTTTCATTTTGTAACTGGAACACTCTGGGTTCAATCCCTGATGGACAATACAGTGTGCAACCCTAACCCGTTTTCCCTGTGGACCTGCATGATGGTTGCTACAAATTCCCTTCCTTCCGTCTGGATTAATAGTGGCCTAGGGGTAAGAGTTCGACTCCGCAGGCGACTTTGTGACTGAGTACGAATCCTTAGACCGGCAGTAATTAACATTTCCTACACCGATGATTGCATAAAGCATGAAACACTAGTGTCTGTATGTAAAAATAATGAATATTTATAGATTGAATGAGGATCAGTACTATATACTTTTTCACTATACTCATGATATCCTATTACTTTCTTGATTTTTACTGTCCCCTCCTCCTCGCGTTTCGCCCCCTAATATAGTCGGAAGAAGCTGAAATGTTGGAAAACTCTCTGAATTAGAATCTTATACTTATGGTTTAAATTTCGTTAAAATTGGAAATCCGTATTTGAAGTGTTAAGGTGGTTCTTTCCCTGCGGGTCATAAGTGTATTCAGAGGTCAAGGACACATAGATATTCGGCAGGTAGAGGAAAATGTAGAGATTCAGAACCACTTCCATTGTCATCCCCAGAAAATTATATATATATATATATATATATATATATATATATATATATATATATATATATATGATTTAAATTTCATAAAAATAGGATATATTCGAAGTTTTAAAGGGGGTTTGGCCCCCTTAGGTTAAAAGGATACTTAGGATTAAAAGGATTCGGGGCCACTTCAATTGTTTTCCCCAATAGATGTTATACATATGATTTAAATTTCATAAGAATATGGATATATTTGAAGTTTTAAGGGGGTCATGCCCTCATAGCCACCTTAAGGGTTCACTTAGACATTCGGGAACACTTCCAGTGTCTTTCGTGGTAAATTTTACATAAGAATACACTTATAGATGTATGTAGATTCTCTAACCTATCTTTTTATAGGGAACACACAAACATCGCATAAAAGTACACACACATACATACAGATATTGAGTATATATATATATATATATATATATATATATATATATATATATATATATATATATATATGTCTATCTATCTACTTATCTATCTATCTATCTCTATATAGTTCATAATAAGTTTCCATTGACAAAACATGGCATGAGACACACGTTGGGTGTACGAATCAGATTTTCTTTTTAGATACTACGTTGAGATTGTAGTAATATTAATGAGGACATCCGCGCACAAAAGAAGTGGCCATGCGTTACACCCATGTATGTCAGTTGGGTGCCATTGAAACCAAGGTATTCAGAAAACAAGTGACTTTAACATGAAGTGGCACAAATTCAATTTTTCACCTATCATATGCAAAGTCCCCAGTGCAGTCAATCTTTGGTGGCAACGACTCTATGAAGACGGAAACTAATGAATCCGCAACAGCTTGCATGGCACATGGCATTCTCTCCCCCCTCTCTTCCTCTCTCTCTCTCTCTCTCTCTCTCTCTCTCTCTCTCTCTCTCTCTCTCTCTCTCTCTCTCTTTCTAAGGCTACACATGTTCGTTTTGCTGACTGTTTAATATTACATTTTCAATTACTTTTTCTATTATGCTACACATAAATTTGCTGGTTGTTTATATTTGTTTCCCATTGCTTTGTCCGTTGCACTGCCCGTCTTTTGATATTTGTTTCCCATTGCTTTGTCCGTTGCACTGTCCGTAATTTGATATTTGTTTCCCATTGCTTTGTCCGTTGCACTGCCCGTCTTTTGATATTTGTTTCCTACTGCTTTGTCCGTTGCACTGTCCGTCATTTGATCTTTTTTTCCCATTGCTTTGTCCGTTGCACTGTCCGTCATTTGATCTTTTTTCCCCATTGCTTTGTCCGTTGCACTGCCCGTAATTTGATATTTGTTTCCCTTTGCTTTGTCAGTTGCCCTGCCCGTCATTTGATATTTGTTTCCCATTGCTTTGTCAGTTGCACTGCCCGTCATTTGATATTTGTTTCCCAATGCTTTGTCCGTTGCACTGTCCGTCATTTAATATTTGTTTCCCATTGCTTTGTCCGTTGCACTGTCCGTCATTTGATATTTGTTTCCCATTGCTTTGTCTGTTGCACTGTCCGTCATTTGATATTTGTTTCAAAAGCCGAGATGATGCTAAATCGGCCTTCAATGATTTCATCGCTTCCAGAACTCCGGATTTTTATGATAATGGAATAAGTAAACTTGTTTCCTGTTGGCAAAAATGTGTTGATTCTAATGGTTCTTATTTTGATTAATAAAGTTTGGTATAAAAGACGTTATGATCTTTTGAAGTTAAACGTCAAAAAACGCTATTGTTTTTGTACAAACCCAATAGTTAAAATTAAAAACTGAAGAGAAATAGACATTTCCATTCGGCGTTCAATTTTACTATAGCGATTATTTAATATATGGCTTATTTCGTTTGATTTTCGAACGCATTTTGTATAAAATTTATGAATTAGTCTTAAATTGTATTTTTTTATCCGGAAATACAATTCGGATTTGTTTTTTAAAGACTTGAAAATCGAACTTTTATGCAATGCCTTTAATCACTGGCGGCCATGTTGTAATTTCCTATTATTTTCTTTCGCGCTTGACATCTATAAAAAGGAATTACGTTTGACTTAATTTAATTCATAAAGTAATTGGGTGCCTGCGTTAATTTTCACATCTATAAAAAGGAAATAGGTTTTACTTTATTTTATTTATAAAAATATTATGGGGTCTGCGTTTTCGCTTCACACCCATAAATAAAGTACTTTACTTTTATTTTTAATAATTTTAATTATTTTAATAGTCCAAAACAATTTATTTTGCGGTAAATTTGTCGTTTCCCACCTAAAATGGCGGCAACTCTTACGTCAATGAACCGTATGCTAGTTTCCTACCTCACAAATGTGTAAGTAAACCCAAATAAATTGTTTGGGGCTAATTTCCCAACTGTATTTCCTTTAAAATAATTTCAGGTAAATTTGAAATTTTGCTTTATTTACTCATTTGTGAGATCGGAAACTAGCAGACGGTTCATTGACGTCAGAGTTGTCTGCCAGTTTAGGTGGGAAACGACAAATGTACCTATTTTGCTTCAACTATGTATTGTATGTAGTTCCTTCACAATTAGACAATACTCCAAGCCAAGCAAAAATATTCAACCAGAGAGAGCATATATTTGCTAGTTTATTCAAATTTGATTTCCATTACTTACCTCCCTCACAGTTGTCGATATTCCTTACATAAATTAAAGTTATAAAGTCTGTGTCCAGGTGTATGGGTGGATTTAAAACCATCACGATGCAAGAGATCTCAGAGGGTCTTGCTGTTGTCATTGTAAGCATGCAACTATAAATAGTGAGATGTTTTTTTGTAAATTTACCAAATTCTAACCTTGATCTTCTTTCTAAAGTATGAAGAAAACGTTTCTTTCTATTTTTCCTATCATTTTTATTTTAATTTACTTTCTAAAATGCTTATGAAATAATAGAAATAACGCAACCATTTTTGCATCCTTGGATAAAAAAATAAATCAGTCAGATTAAATCAATACATATCTTTTCTTCCATTGCAATCAATATCTTTTAAAATATTTTCCTTGAAAATATGTTTTGAGATTTAAAAGAATAAGAAAACACTGCAAAACCCAACAGTTTATAACAACCTTCATTTTTTTAAAAAATGATCGCTGAAAATATGGCGATTTAATTTTTCTGTTTTCTTTCATTCGGGTTGATACTTTTACTTTTGCAATACAACCATATTTGCTATAAGTAAACGTCAGTCTATGCCTGACTTTTCCACGAAGTTTCAGTCATGAATATTCAGCAGTCTTTATTTTATTGGTATTCAACGTTTTCACATATAGGGTGATCCATTCCAAAATTCCACCCATGGAATCCTAAATAAAGTTCACAATCCTTCCTGCAATCCAACCATATTTGGTACAAATAAACTTCAATTTATGCCTGGCCAAATTTCAGTTATGAATGTCCAACAGTCTTTGTTTTGTCGCTGTTCAATGATAAGCACACTCAATCGAATCGTTTTCATCCAATTTATTTCTTCATATTTGTGTCTTACCACTCACAAGTCACTTCACAACATAATAAAATTCATTTTCTGCAATCCAACCATGTTTGGTACAAATAAACTTCAGTCTCTGCTTGACTTGTCCACCAAGTTTCAGTCATGAATATCCAACAATCTTTGCTTTATCAGTTCAATGATATGTGGGGAAACTTTAGTGGTCATATCAACAGTAGAAAGTGTGATTCTGAATGAGGTTCACAGTCATTGGACTAGAGTTTCTGGCAACCTTCACATGGTCCCTCCTGTGAGTATCCGATTCTAAAAAACGAACTGGAGAAACCAATGCCACCAAAACAAAATAAAAAAAGTCAATAAACCGTTACCGGCTAGTTCATACAAAATGCAGTTTTTTTCATCTCTTACTACTTAATTGTTTTTTTACCACATTTTCCTACTTACCTGGAGTTTTACCATCTGTAACTACTCACCTGGACTTTTTACCATATGTTCCTACTCACTTAGAGTTTTACTATCTGTTCCTACTTACCGGGATTTTTTTTACCACATGTTACTATGTACCTGAATTTGTTATGTGTTATTACTTACCTAGATTTTTTACCATCTGTTATTACTTACCTATTTTTTTTACCATCTGTTTCTACTCACCTAGATTTTTTTACCATATGTTTCTATTAACCTGGATTTTTACCATCTGTTCCTACCTACCTGGACTTTTATCATTTGTTACTAATCACATTGATTTTTTACTATATGTTAATACTTACTTAGATTTTAACCATATATTCCTACTTACCTGGACTTTTTACCATATGTGCCTACTTATGACAGAATCACACTGGTTCCTGTCAGTAACACATGGTTGACCATTTGGGAATACCAGGCCCTGTATGTGTGAGGACGGTGACACCTCATTGCAAAAACTGCAAAACCTAAAGTCGTCATCTCCTCTGACTAAGATATACATGCGACTAGAGACTGTGAATTTGATATTCCCTAAAAACTTCCTCGTTTGGAGGAATCTGGCTTAACCTACTCAGAGTGAATGCCGCTTCATTTCGTTTTGTGTTTCGTTCCTACTTATCTGGACCTTTTACCATTTGTTCCTACTTACCTGGACCTTTTACCATTTGTTCCTACTTATCTGGACTTTTTATCACTTGTTCCTACTTACCTGAACTGTTTACCATTTTTTCCTACTTATCTGGACTTTTTACCATTTTTTCCTACTTACCTGGACTTTTTACCATATGTTTTTACCTACCTGGAATATTACCATCTGTTACTACTCACCTTGATTTTTACAGTATGTTCCTACTTACCTGGAATTTTTACCACATGTTTCTACTTACCTGGATTTTTTACCATTCATTCTTACTTATGACACACCGGTTCCCATTAGATCACCAAAGTTAAGCCACATGTGTAACCATTTGTGAATATTTTTTTTCCAAAATACTTTTAAAAATCTAATAAAACTGTTTATACGTGTATACAGGACGTGTAAGATATCAGTTTGTCTGGAAAGTTTTTGCCGAATTTCAAAGGAAATTGAAAAAAAAATGCCATTAAATATTTAATTAAATGCTCATGAAAATATATGCCATTAAATATTTAATTAAATGCTCATGAAAATATATGCCATTAAATATTTAATTAAATGCTCATGAAAATAAATGCCATTAAATATTTAATTAAATGCTCATCAATTCTGGATTTTGATATGCTAAGCCTTTCTTTTAGTTCTCCTGTTATATAATATGGGTTCTTCCTAATTAATGTCTAGATTTAGTCGTCATCTGTAGAGGGTTGTCTGCCTGAGCGTTCTTCATCATTAAGGTTAAAAAGTCCAGCTCTAAACTTTACAAACCACGTCCGTACAGTTCTGTCAGCTAAAGCACCTTCACCGTACACTGCACATTTTTTTTTTTTGTCTACGAGGTATTTTTGCTTTTATGGAAATAGAAAAACTTCAAGTTCTTAAACTGGTTCTTACAATTTTCCATTTTCAAAGAACTCCAAAATTGGCACAAGTTAAATAGTTTTTAACTTTCTTTCTCAAGAGATAGCTCAAGTGGATATTTATTGCAACTCCTTCTCTTTCTCGGTGTTAAGCAACTCCGTCTTCGTCTCTGAGATAAAAATAAGAGGTTATCTCGTAAAAACACGTTGGCCGAAGATTCCGGCCAATCAGGAACCAAGACCCTAACCCGATCACGCAGTACTTGAACTCTATAAAAAGAAGACGCAACAAGTCGCACACTTTTTCTATTTTTTCTCTTCCGATTTTCGGACGATAGCGCACTGAGAAGATCGTCGTCCACGCCTCCCCCCCCCCTGGCTCGACTGAGAAGGCAGGGGAGGCATAAGTCAAAGAAAAGGTATCATCTTCCATTTCTCATTACCATGAACAAAGAAATTTTCCCAGACACACACACACACACATTACATTTTGCCACAATAGTCCCTCACCAGTAACCGATAGGCACTACCCTATTTTTTTTGTAATTTCCTTACTTTTATTTTCTCATTATTCTTATACCTATATCTATTCCTCTGTGTTATTATAAGTTGTTAATAGTTATTAAAAGTAAAAAAAAATCGTTATTTTTCTTCCATGTAACTTTTCTTCAAGATCTAGACGCATATGTTTTACTAGTAATATTTTTATCGACTTTGTCAGCGGTATCTGTTTTTATATTTTCCTTGTTAATAAACACCATTTTGGTGAATTCTCTACACAGACGGATTTTTCCTTTGGTGTTTATTATTTTGATAAAGGGAAGATTTTCCCAAAATATTGAATAAATGATTTTTAATAATCTTACAGACAACACACAAACAGCCAACACCACACTTGCTGTTATGTAAGATTTTAAGAAAAAATAAATAGTAAGTCCCACTTCGATTTATTATTTTTGTTCCTTCCAGCTTACAACCTACCCGGCACTCTGCATTTCCCTCAGCTTTCTTAACATACTATATATATATATATATATATATATATATATATATATATATATATATATATATATATATATAACTCTAGAAATCGAGGCTGGAAAATAATCTTGTTTACACCTCCCTTTAATAAGATTTTAAAAGCAAAAATTAATAGCAAATTCCTACAACTTATAAACAAACACTTCCCACCTGGTAACACACTGCATAAGCTATTTAATAAGAATACATTAAAACTAAGTTATAGTTGCACAGATAACCTAGAAAGAATAATTAAAAAACATAACAATAAAATACTTAAAAGGAATGATACAAATAGTGACATTGAAGGTAATTCAACCACTAACAATTGTAACTGTCAGAGACAGGATGAATGTCCTCTACAAAAAGATTGTGTCACCGCATCAGTAATATATTGTGCTAAAATCTACACTGCTGAAAATCCAGACGATAATAAGTTCATGGACTTTTATGGATAGGTATTACATGCTTCAAATTATCTTTTAGAAATAAAAAATACAGTAATACTTCATTGTCTCGATACTTCTAGAAATTGATAGATGAGAAAAAAACAATAATTAGATGGAGCATAATAAGAAAAGCTAAGACATGTAAATCACTCAACTTCCTCTGTTACTTATGCATAAGTAAGAAACTTGAAATTGTAAAATTTAAAGACAGAGAAAAATTACTCAACGTCAGACACGAAACGAGTTTAAACTGCAAACATTTCAAGGAGCAGACTTTAGATTTCTAATAACTACTATTACGTCACATTGTAATCTAATTATTATTTTGGCTTTATTGACTTTTACTTCATTGTTAGTATAAGGCCTACTCATTTTTTTTATTCTTCTTTATTTTTTGTTTTTATTGTTACTTTTTAAATTTTTATTTTATTTAATATTATTAAATTTTATTTGTTTATTTTTTATTTATTTTTTTAAATTCTTTTAAATTTTTTTTCAGTTTTTAATTTTTTATTTATTTATTTATTTATTTATTTATTTATTTATTATTTATTTTATTTTTTAATTCTGATGTTTTTATATATTTTGACCTTAAGTAATCTATATTATCAAAAATCACTACACCTCACCCTATGATGATATGATTTTGGTACTTCCTCACTTGTTTATATATAGAATTAACTATTATAATTACATAAGCTGTATTCAATTAGTTTTCTTGCCTTTATGGTACTTATCTTGTAAGTTCCTTGTATTAATACTAGAGCAGATAAAAATGTAAACAAATTGAACTGAGATAGACAGGAGCAATAATGAATGATATTAGCACTTTAGTTTTAATTATAGATATCGATGTTTGTGTACATGTGTATGTGTTTGTGTTTGTGTGCATACATACAAATGTCTGTATACACATGTGTATGTGTGTATGTTTTCTGTGTGCATATATAATAATTTTATGTATATTTATGTTATTGTGTATATGTGCATGTATCTGCAATGGTGTATATGTATATACATGTAAGTCTGGGTTATGTATGTTATATATGTATATATAACGGTATGTATATATATACATATGTAGTGGTGTACATGTATCTATATAGGTATGTATGTATGTATGTATCGGTATGTGTGTGTATATATATTTGTGTATGTATGTGTATGTATATATATATATATATATATATATATATATATATATATATATATATATATATATAAATATAAATGATAATTTATTTCATTTTGACTACAAAATTGATTTTGTTTCACGAGAGCAGTTTTTAGGAGCTCACGATCTTCAGGTCTCGAAATAGGATTATACCTGTTAGAATAAGTTTACAATTCCACAAAGTTATATAAAGGTGACAGACAATTTAAATAGAAATTGAATATGAATAGAAATAGAAATAAAACAAAACAAACAAACAAACAAAACCAAAACAAAAACAAAATACATCTATCAAATTTCTTCTTACTTGTAAAAACTGCTCTCGTGAAACAAAATCAATTTTGTAGTCAAAATGAAATAAATTATCATTTATATTTATATTTCCGCTCTATATTTTTATTGAGCACTCTCATAAACCCGGTTCAATTCCCTTGGATTTATACCCTGTGGATTTATACCATACTCGGATTATATATATATATATATATATATATATATATATATATATATATATATATATATATATATATATATATATATATATGTGTGTGTGTGTGTATGTATGTGTATGTGTATATATATGTATACATGCGTGTATGTGTATTATGGTGAATAAATGTAGGCAAATTAGGCTCAAATTGGTCCAGATTATGCGTACGTATGTATATGGATACTTGAAGTAATATCTTATATGTATGGATATGTTTATACAGGTGTAAAAGTTGTATATTTTTATTTTTATATTATATTAATTTCGTGTGTACGTATGCGTAGGTCAATTGGCATATTTATATGCCACTCTGTGTAGTTATATATGTGCTGTACGAACATGTCCATGTATATGTGTGGGTATGTATTTTTATATAGACATATGTATATGGTATACCAGTATGTGAGAGTATAAGTAAAATATTAGTAGTATAAGCATTTACACATGTACGTATATATGTGAGTCGGTATAGATGGAGGTACATTCTATGGTGTTGCATATACATTAATGTATGCACACGTGTTTAGAACAAGTTAATTCAAAAACCGTTAGAATAATGACAAAAGAAGCATATATATTTCTATATATTGTAATATATTATGCTGAACCAATCAGCGGAAAAGGAAATGTATCCATGTATGTATGTATATGTATGAGTGGGTGTGGATTTTTGAATCTATATGTATGCATGCACCTATCTTTGTATGTGTGTGCATGTGAGATATATATATATATATATATATATATATGTGTGTGTGTGTGTGTGTGTGTGTGTGTGTGTGTGTGTGTGGATATGTATATATATATGTGTATATCCGTGTATGGATATATGCGTAAATAGTTGTGCCTGTTATTTATATATGTATTAATATATATATATATATATATATATATATATATATATATATATATAAAGTGGTGTACCAAAAGCGAACTTTTAGGAAAAGTAAAACCTATTGTGAAGAGTATACAGCTCAATATCCAGGATAGAGCAGGTAGAATGAAGAAGAATGGAAAGGAATTAGAGTTTCTTCCCCTACAACTTTTATTTTATTTTTTTCAAATTTTAAATCTTGGCCTTTGCCAACTTATCTATCCCAGCGACTTCCTCTGATGATAAGATTTTGATCTTTGAAAAGCCTGGCTTAAGGAAAATTTAACTTATATATATATATATATATATATATATATATATATATATATATATATATATATATATATATATATATATGTATGTTTATGTATGTACTTGTGTATCTATTAATTTGTGTGCACGTGTGTATTTTATATAAAGATCAGATATTTATGCTTGAAAATGTATATATGTGTATATATGTGTATATCCGTGTATGGATATATGCGTATATATTTGTGTTTGTTATTTTTTATATATGTATATATATATATATGTATGTTTAGTTGTGTACTTGTGTATCTATTAATTTGTGTGCACGTATGTATTTTATATAAAGATCAGATATTTATGCTTGAAAATGTATTAAAACTTTAAAATGTTAAATGGAGAAGAAAGGAATCCAAGCTAAGTGGGTAATAAAAAAAATAGAAAAAAGGAAATAGAAGGAACGGTAGGTTATAAAAATGATAAAAAAGATAGAAACTAATTGAAAGAGTAAACAAGTAAAGAATGAGCTTGACCAGAGAAAAATTATAAAAATATCTACTTAAGATTTACTTAAGGAAAAAGTTTTCCAAATTCATCTCATTTCCTTATCTTCTTTGGTCTGTGAAGAGTACAACCGAAACATGTATTCACATATGTACCTAATAATGTTTGTATAAATAAAAAATTATACTAAAGAACAGCTCTACTTGTTATTGAGCACTTTTTATAAACACTGGAATTTCAACGGATTTACATCTAAAGAAACTAATACAATATGTGTACTATATATATATATATATATATATTTGAGAAAATTCATTTTTTAAAAAGATTTTTAATTTTGATTTTTAATTTTTTTTAAGCATCTTTAGAATTTTAAACGTAAAGAAAGAGGCAAAAAGAACCATGTGTTAGATGCAGATATTTTTATTAAAATCAAAATCAAAAATAAAAACATTTTTTTTTTCTTTTTCAACTTGACTTTTTTATCCAATATTTCGCTTGATATAACAAGCCTCGACAGAGCTTTAGACAAATAAAAGGTATTAACCTTCTTCTTTTTTTTCGTAATAATCTTTCCTGGGCTTCTAGAAGTGACGTCCGATGTTATGTGGACTAACGGTGCAAATGTCTCTTTTAAATTGAACTTAAATCGCGCATGGTCGCTGGTAGGTATAAATTTGGGAAATATATATATATATATATATATATATATATATATATATATATTTCCCAAATATATATATATATATATATATATATATATATATATATATATATATATATATATATATATATATATATATATATATATAAGGTGAGTCGAAATCAACAAAATTTGAACATTGTTCCAAGAATTAAAAGCCAACGAATTATATGGCATACGATCGTTTCAAGACAATTTGGAAATATTTTATTCAGTCTTATTGTTCTGTAGACTCCAAATCGTCTCTTCGCCAGCGCCCTTTATACCATCACATACAGAAGACTCTCAATAAAACATCAGGTTCCAGTACTATTTGAAAAAAAACATATATTCAGACAAAACCTCTCGACATGTAACCACATATTTTCCATCAGGCAGATTAAAAAGGTAGGCCGTGAAATAACTTAGAAACAGCAAATTAAATAACAAATTAAATATTTAAAATATTCACAACACAAGATGAATAATGAAATTAAAATAAAACAAATTAAGAAAAATTAAGTAAAAAATTAAGTAAAAATAATTAGAAAAATATACAATACTAATAATAATTAAGTTTATGTATGTCTATCTTAAGCCAAAACTATACTATTTAAGACTATTGTACTTATGAAATAGTATAGTATATATTATTTCAGACTAATGTACTATCTTTAAATGCTCAATTCAGGAGCATAGTGTAGTGTAGTGTAGTATCTGCTCTGTTGTCATGATACCGTCCTCCAAGACATTACCTCCTCCTTTTTTGAGAGGTGTGGAGATAGTGTTTTTATTTTGTTTTTTTTTTAACTAAAAATATTTCTTTGGGTGGGAGAGAATAAAAAAAAATTCGGGGGAGAGGGATTTTCTTTTTACAAAAAATATTTGTTTGGGCAGGGAGGGTACAAAAATTGATGGGTGGTTAAATTTTTTTCTTTTTTAACTAAAAATATATGTTTGGGTGAGGGAGAGTAAAAAAATTGGGGGGGGGGGATAATTTTTTTTTTAACTAAAAATATTTCTTTGGTGGGGGAGGGTAAAAAAAAATTTTTTCTTACAAAAAATAAATATTTTTAGGAAGCTAGGCATGGGTGAAAAATCTTTATTGCTTTTAGGGGAGAGTGAAAGAAATTTTTTTTTTAATTTTTAACTAAAAATATTTTTGGTCCAAAACAAAGAAAATCAATGTCTAACCATTCAAGAAATATGAATGAGGCGCCATCGTTTATTTCTGACGCGGCAGCGTAGCAAAAATAGACGACCGTAGGGAGGCTATTTTGACTAGTACTAATAATGTTTATTTTATTTTAAAGAAAACAAGCTAAGTGGGTAATAAAAAGAATACAAAAAGAAAGAAATAGAAGGAACGGTAGACAATAAAAATGATGAAAAAAGATAGAAACTAATTGAAAGAGTAAATAAGCAAAGAATGTAATCCGATACTCAACTTGACCGGGGAAAATTATAAACATATCTCATCCTCAAAAAAGATTGTGAATCCTTAATCAATCTAGCGATAGTACGGCACTTAGTTAATGCTAAACTTCTTTCTGACCACCAGTATGGATTTAGACAAGCACGATCTACTGCAGACATCTAACGGTCATCTCTGAACGCATGTATCATACACTCGACAAGGCAGGAGAAGCAAGGGCAGATATATTCAAGGCCTTTGAAAAGGTATGGCACAAAGGGCTTCTCCTGAAAATATGCTCATACGGTATTACTGGGCAATTACTTAATATAATTAGATCCTTCCTAGACAAAAGTAAAATCCAGGTTGTCCTCGATGGCCGTTCATTTAAGCAACATGACATAAATGCTGGTGTACCCCAGGGATCTATTCTTGGACCCTTGTTGTTCCTGATCTATAAAAACGATCTCCCTGATGACATAGAGTCTGAGATTGGTTTATTTGCTGATGACACCACCCTTTACTCTCGCCATGTTGGCAAAACCGATGCGATCATATCCGAGGCAATGGCTGAATCTTTAGAAAATGACATCCAGCCTGTAGTGGATAGGGGTCATAAATGGTTGGTAACTTTTAATGTCGCTAAGACAAAGCTCCTTTCCTTCAATAACTACAAAGAACCTTTCCAATCACCTATTGTCATGGCAAATAACACCCTACCTGAGAGTTCATCATTCAAACCCCTCGGCCTAACCTTCACAGGTAACATGAATTGGAACAAATACATTGAAGACATTACCAAGGCTGCAGCAAAGAAGGTGGGCGCCCTTTACCGTGCTAGTAATCTCCTCACACCTGACATTATCCTGTATCTCTACAAAGCCACCATTCGCCCATGCATGGAGTATTGTTGTCACATCTGGGCTGGTGCATCATCTACTAGTCTCTCCCTCCTTGACAAGGTCCAAAAAAGAATCGCCAACCTAATAGGTCCCTCACTGTCAACCAAGCTCCAGTCCCTGTCCCATCGCCGCAATGTAGCATCCGTGTGCTTGTTTTACAAATACTTCAATGGATTATGCTCCGATGAATTGGCTTCTCTGGTGCCCCCCTGACGTAAATTCACTAGACTAACTCGACAATCGACTAAATCCCATCCATTCACTGTGGAGGTCCCCATATGCCGGAGAGCCTTTTACTCAAATAGCTTCTTTCCTCGTGCTGCAGGCCTCTGGAACTCCCTCCCTGTCCCCTGTTTCCCCGACAGTACAGACATGCAGAAATTTAAAACTAATGTAAACAGACATCTCGCTGTGCAGATCCCAATTTAGGTTGACCCCCCCTCCCTACCTTCTCTCCTTTTCTTTTTTCTCGGTGGCGACCTGCCTTGTTTGGGGGTGAATGTCGGCTCAATTCAATTTTAATTTTATTCAAATCTGATTTAACGGATTTTCCATTTAACTGGAGAATTTTGATTTGTACTGCTCTGATCAAATCATTGGACCCTAAATTTTGAACAGTATAATTTTCTACACATAATGAGTTTACTGAGCTTTTTATTTGATTTGATTTATTTATCGTTGTAATAATTAACATAAACATTGGATGCATTTTTGCACTGCTTCGATTGTGGACGCATCTCACGACTGGATAACTTTTTCAATTTTTTCAAACTTGTCAATTTTTCGTTTTTTGGACTGTCACTCATTACCTGGATCAATCTTCAGTCAACCTCCTGGATACCTTTCCTCAAAGTGTAGTATCTGTTCCGATGGATACTGCACGCCTGTCCTGTGCAGTTCTAGGAGGTCCACCCCCAGGCTTTGCCTCCCCTCTTTGGGGAGGAGTAAGTTTATTGCTTACTGTCTGAGGCGCCCCTACCGGGGAATGCCGACGGGGCTGCCCAGGCAATTTTTAAATGGCCAGAGTGCTCACCTCTCGAGCGCTGGCTTTTCAACCCCCACTTTCTCGACCCGATCTTGGGTCGCATCTTACTTGTGGGAGTAAGATAAAACTGGCCTTGTGCCTAACTCCTGGGAGGAGTAAATAAAACCATTTCTCAATATGTTTTTGAATTGTTTGACTTGGATGCATTATATAGATTTAACAAAAAAGTATGTTTTTGGGTTGATATATTTGATGTTATATAATTTTATGTATTTGTGTATATATTTTTATGTATTTTCAAAGTGTAATTTTATTACCTGCAATAATATCACTGCGGTAATGGTTCTCTGAGGAGAAGAATTATCTTTGAAAACTCATGAGTTAAGGACGTTTAGATACTTTGCTTGAACTTTGAATTATAATAAAATTTGAATGGCACTTTATTTATTGTTTCATTTTATATTATGATATATATATATATATATATATATATATATATATATATATATATATATATATATATATATATTGGTTTTAAATATGATGAACAGAGTCATAGCGAGTCGAGGCACTATCACAAGAAAAAAAGAGAGTAAATATTAAATAATATATTTAATCGTCGATTAAAAACTTTTAAAAAGAATAAAAAGATCGACTAAAATTAACAGAACAAAACTAAATAAATAAAAATAAAAACTGTATATATATGCACCCCTCCTAAATTTTAACATTTACAAAAAACAAATAATGCGGCCATGTAACTCACCATATTTTTTAGAAGATATATTCCCAAATTCATAATGACCTGTTCATTAGTTTAAGAGATTACCACATATATATATATATATATATATATATATATATATATATATATATATATATATATATATATATATATATATATATATAATCCAGGCAAGGTAAACATCCACATCCAAGGAATCCAAATAAATTCGACCGGGCTTATAAAAAGTGCTCAATATTAAATAGAGCTTTTATATATGATTATTTTTTATTTATACAGACATGTACAAAATCTACAACACTGACATGTTGATCAACAGCTGTTATAAACTGAGATCTCATCAGGCAGAGTTAGAATCGGATCTTTACCTCAGATCATATTTGGGAAGGATGAAATGGGGAAGAAAATAAAATAAAGGAAAATCTTAAATTTGGAAAGTCACGTGGTTAGATTTGAGACCGTTGAGAATTAAATATCAAATGAAATAAAATGGAGCAAAATGAAATGTAAGATAGAATATAAAAATATAAATTATAAATTCATTGAGGTTAGAGAAAAGAAAGGAGAGATGGAAGTGGGTGGGAGAGAGGGGGAGGGATAAAATTAAAAAGTAATTGGGGGAAGGGAAGAGGAAATAAAAAACACACAGCTTATGTCTGAATTTATTTATATATATATATATATATATATATATATATATATATATATATATATATATACACCTAACTATAATTTATTTTTGTCTGCTTCTGACAAATCTAGGGTGAACATATTTATTTTTATCCTAAAAAACGGTTTTCAGTAAAAAAAGACTTATTGTGCATATATAAATCTGTCCTCAAATAATCGACGCACCCGGTAGATTGGGCGATGAAAATAGGCGGATAGATAAACCAATAAATATGCTAATTAATGATAGGAATCTTTCTGAAAATCATGATTGCCGCTGACCTTGTTATCAGCGAACAATATTATTTTCCAATAAATAAATAAAAGAACTTAATCGATATTTTACAGTTTAAAATTGCCAAATGTTTCGACATAGATGAAGTGAGTTTGAAAAGAAACGGGACTGATGAAACAAACAATTTATTTACTGCTTCGGAAAGTACCTGAATCCTTTTCTTTTTTCTTTTTTTAACTGGGTTCACCACAAACAAGGCAAGTTGCCACTGCAGACGTAAGGGGCTACTGAGAATCAGGTTGAAAGTTTTGGAGGTCATCGTAAATTGGGATCTGTGCATCTAGATGTTTGTTCACATTAGTTTAAAACTTTTGCATGTCAGTACAGTCGGGGAAACAGGGAGCAGGGAGGGAGTTCCAAAGGCCGGCAGCTCGAGGAAAGAAGTTATTGAAGTAGAAGTCTCTTCGGCATCTGGGGACCTCCATAGTGAATGGATGGGATTTAGCTGATTGTCGGGTTGGTCGAGTGTATTTACGTCTCGCGGTGGGGGCTGGGGGGGGGGGGGCTAGAGCAGCAAGTTCATCAGAGCACATTCCATGTAAGTACTTGTAAAACAAGCACAGTAGTGCAACATTGCGGCGATGGGACAGGGGCTGGAGCTTGGTGGATAGTGAGTGACCTATCAGATTAGTGACTCTTTGTTGAACCTTGCCTAAGAGGGCGAGACTAGTGGATGATACACCAGCCCAGATTTGACAACAATACTCCATGCATGGGCGGATGGTGGCTTTGTAGAGGTATAGGATACTGTCAGGTGTGAGAAGTTTTCTAGCACGGTAGAGGGAACCCACCTTCTTTGCAGTAGCTTTGGTAATGTCTTCTATGTATTTGTTCCAATTCATGTTACCTGTGAATGTTAGGCCGAGGAGTTTGAATGTTAGACTCTCAGGTTAGGGTGTTATTTTCTATGGTAATCGGTGGTTGAAGACGTTTTTTGTAGTTGTTGAAGGAAAGGAACTTTGTCTTAGAATCATCAAATGCTACCATCCATTTTTGACCCGATGCAATCCTCTACTTAAATAAAAATCTATAGTAGTTTGTATATGGGGCAAGACTTTTGCAAGAATTCTATATAACAAGTGTTTGTGTACAGTCGTTTCTGAGACGATATATCTTTATTAATATCGGTTCTCTTCATCAGCACAGGGTTTAGACACCAATTTAAAAGCTAACAGACACACACACATACATACATACATACATACATACATACATACATACATACATACATATATATATATATATATATATATATATATATATATATATATATATATATATATATATATATGTGTGTGAAAAGATGACAGACGGAGAACAAGTCAAAATGCAGGAGAAAAACAAAAACAAGAGATTTTTTTTACCGGTTTCGTTCGTGGGGAACGTCTTCAGAAAACTTGTTCTCCGTCTGTCATCTTTTCACACATTTTGTCCATCACGACACTTCATTTTTCATGAACTATTGTGTACCGTACCCATATATATATATATATATATATATATATATATATATATATATATATATATATATATATATATATATATATATATATATATATATATATATATATATATATATATATATAGTAAGTATAAAGGTGAGAATTCTGAGTCAGGAGCAATGCAATATTGAAGACCGGAAGGTGGAATATGAGATGAACAAAATAAATGACAAGAGACGGTAATTCATTTATATTTCAAAAATTTGTTGTCAGTAAGTACTTAAAGCTAGACAAAACGAGATCCGGTACATCTTCGACTCATGCAAATTATTCAGCGTTTCACTATGTATTTTAGATGGTACATTTTGTATGATACGCTCATAGCTGGCTAGTCATGAACAAAAATAAATGATAAAAGACGGTAAATCTTAGATCAATTCATTTAAACTGTGTTTCTCGCTTTATTGCAGATCATAATATTGTTAGTAACTTCAATAATATAAATAGCACAAGCTTGAAATTTTGCACACTGAACGAGTGCTCCTAAGTAGGTAAGATACCAACATATTTTGCAAGTCTGTACTATATTTCTAAAGTTATAGACATTTATGCATTTGTTAGCCACTTTCACTGTTTCTTCGCTTTATTGCAGGTTTGTAAAAATGCCCAAAAATCGACGTTTGACTGCTACTGAAAGGCAAAGGGTTGTAGCTGGCCTTGCAGAAGGACTGACACTTCTGGATTTAGTCAAGGAACTGGGAAGGGATAAGAGAACCTTGGTTTCTTTTGTGGAGAAGCCCAACACTGCACCAAGGAAAGATAAGGGCACAAGAAGGAGCATTTCCCCTCGCGATATGCAAAAAATACGCAGACAGATCGTTATGGAACCAAATGGCACTAGCGCCTCCGTTTTGGGCAAAGCTGGCGTTGTTCCGATGTCCAGGAAGACCAGATGCAGTGTCTTGAATGAGATGGCCAGGAACGTGAAGCCCATTTCCAGGCCTCCCTTGAACAAAACCCATAAGGGAAAACGCATTGCGTGGGCAGAAAAATACATGAAAACGGACTTCCAACAGGTTCTATTCACAGATGAAGCTAGAGCCACACTTGATGATCCGAGTGGATGGGCTAAAGTTTGGAGTCCTACCGAAGCTGCTATCTCAAATCGCGTTCGTTGCCAACAAGGTGGCGAGGAAGTTATGTTTTGGGCAGGTATCATAGGTGATAAATTTATTGGACCTTTCCGAGTGCCAGAGGGTGTGAAACTCGCAAGCCAAGCATACATATCGTTCTTAGATGAGCATTTGTCACCTTGGCTGGACGACCTGTCTTCACTTTGTCTACGTCAACTGATTTTTATGCACGACAATGCTCCATCTCATGCAGCAAAGGCTACAACTACCTTCCTCGCATCAAGGGAGAGAGTCTCATGACTTGGCCGCCTTGTTCTCCTGACTTAAACCCGATTGAGCAGCTCTGGTCAATTTTAAAGAGGAAGGTTTATGAAGGAGGACAACAATTTACATTAAAAGATGTCGTCTGGAATAAAATTGTTGATGTTGCTAGTAGCATAACACCTTCCCAAATCAACAGATTGACTTCATCTGTTGATGGGAGACTGCAGAGGGTAATTTCAAGAAATGGGAGATTTGTTGATAAATGATTCAATTTTGTGGTGCATATCTGGTGATTTCTTCCTTACATTTCATTCATATTGTTACTTATGATTTAAATGATTAAAATAATTAACCCTGCTAAGTCAAATATTTTTTTGATCACCTATGGACTGTATTTTAACAAACCTGCAATAAAGTGAGAAACAGTAAAAATTGCTAACAAATACATAAATGTCTATAACTTTAGAAATATGGTATAGATTTGCAAAATATTTTGGTATCTTACCTACTTAGGAGCACTCTTTCAATGTGCAACATTTCAAACTTGTGCAATTTATATTATTGAAGTTATTAACAATATTATGATGTGCAATAAAGCGAGAAACACAGTTTATATTAAAAAATATTTAAAGGTCCGGAATGCTGGAAACTTTAATCATTTCGAGAGTAACAACCTCTCTTTTTCAAAAAGGAAACAAAAATTGGACCGGCTGTGTCAGTTGAGGAAAGCTAAGAGGATGCTGCCATTTAATATTTAGCAGTAAGCCCACCAATTTTACAATTTACTGTCTTTATATTTGAATTTTTGGGATATAAATGAATTGATCTAAGATTTACCGTCTCTTATCATTTATTTTTTGTTCATGACTAGCCAGCTATGGGCGTATCATACAAAACGTACCATTTAAAATACATAGTGAAACGCTGAATAATTTGCATGAGTCGAAGATCTACCGGATCTCGTTTTGTCTAGCTCCAAGTATTTACCGACAACGAGGAAGGCTGAGCTAAGATTCGCCGTTATGGAAACAAAAAGGCTCTACTAGATGTCTGGAATTACACTGCTAGAGACAACGTCTGCAATGAGCACATATGCAACATCACACCAATTGAGGGCAAGATGAGGAAATGGCAGCTCACATGGTATGGGCATGAGCTGAGGGCCAACAATGACACCATCGCGAAACTTGCCATTGCACTGGAAGTTGCCTGGAAGCAACTGAGATGAAGTCTGATGATGAGATGGGTAAACACCCTGTAAAACCAGCCTTCACCCGGACCAAGGGTGTGATCGTGTCAAGTGGATTAACGCACAAGAAAAAGAATAACATTAATAAAACAATGCAAGCCCCCAAAAAAGGTACTGGTACAGTTTTTGAACCAGACAAAACCGATTTTTTGTTCGGAATCTTCTGACCATTTACATTAAACAGCTGGAAGATGCAGAAGCACTTAGCCAATCAAAATGCTCGAGAAGTAGACGACTTGACTGTGAACCAGTCTACATTCCATAGACCCGAAAACGAAGGCTACGACGAACCACGTAGAGAGAATGTGGAAGGAAGCGAAACAATGAAATCAAAAAGAGACTGGTACGAGTAGGGATCTTCTCGACAGCTATCTGCTCGAATTTATGTGGTGGCAAACATTTCGAAAACAACCCCTTCGTCTCCATATTATGTACTCTGTCGACCAACTTCCTTCTTCTTCTTCTTCTTCTTTTTTTTCGTCGTCGTCGTCTGTGCTAATTCCCAAATAAAATCTGGTAAATGAGCCGGACAAAAAGACGAACTGTTTTTTTTCTAGACCTAACCTAACCCTAACCTAATCCTAAACTAAACCTAACCTAACCCTAAACTAACCCTAAACTAACCCTAAACTAACCCTAACCTAGTCGTTTCAAATGCTGTACATCCCTACACCCACACCCTCACCCCCAGCCCCCACCCCTCAAAAAAACGAAAAAAAATCATTGTTACTATGATTATGTCTTAAATAAAAAAACAAAATTCATCAAAAAAAATAAAAAGTTGGTCTTTCACAGATTAGGACCTACACTAACTTTGACCCTAACCCTAACGCTAACCCTAACCCTAACTCTTACACTAACCCAAACCCTAAACCCCACCCTGACCCTAACGTCGGAGTCAAAGTTAGCATGGGTCCTAATCTATGAAAGCACCAAAAAGTTTAACTTTTAACTTTCCAGTAAAAAGTTATTTAAATTCATTCATTTTCTTCGTCATAAAAAAAACGTACGGTGAGTCTTTTTCTCTCATTATTGTTTTCATGTTCTATAACAGCCTCGTTTTTATTTTGACGCCGGTTCATTTCGATTTGGCATTTTTCCGGCTGTTTACATATTTCGGCGTTGGCAAAAGTCGGGTTTGTCGTGTTCAAAAGCTGTATTAGTACAAAAAGAAAACAACAATTTATGTAAGCCATCCGCAGAAACAGACCCCACTGCTAACTATACAGAAGCATTCTCCTCTTCCACATTCCTAGTGACAGCCGTACTATCCTAACACTTTAGAAGTATCAAACTTAATTAGATATTTAAGCTGAAGTACTGCTGCTGAGCTTGATGTTACAAAATCGACTTTGCAATCGAGTGAGGCTGATCTCTTTCGTTGCTAGTCTTTCTCTACTCTATCGTTATTTTCATGGCAGGTGCTCGACAGAGCTGCAATCTCTGATTGCTCCTTGTAAGATATTTACAGCAAGAACTCATCTAGCTACCACAATGGAAAAGAACTTCCCTTTGACGTGCCTAGCGTCAGACAGAATTTTCATGAACAGAGTTTCTTTCCAAGAACTTCCCAACTGTCGAACACATTAGCATGGGATTGCTTCCCTGCAGACTAAAACTTGGTCGTTTTAAAATCCAATGGCAACAAATACTTGTCATAAACCGTCCTCATAAGTAAAAAAGAATTTTATTTCGAAATAACAAACTACATGGGTGTCCAGCCCCTGTCACATCGCCGCAATGTTTGCTTCCCCATGCTTGTTTTACAAGTACTCCCACAGAATGTGCTCCAACGAACTTGTATCCCCTCAACGTATGTACCCCCAAATCCACCCGACTAGTAGCAAAATCCCACCACTTCACGATAGAGGTCTCTAAATACCGGAAGATTTTCTACTCTAATAGTTTCTTTTCTCAGACCGTTTGCCTTTGGAATTCCCTCCTTGCTCTTTGTTTCTCCGACTGTGCCAACATGCAAAAATTTTAATGTAATGTGAACAAACATCTTGCTTCACAACTCCCCACCCAGGCCACTATCACAGTATCCCCTTACACTTCAGTGCAACAGAAGACCTCAAGAGGAATGCACTTTTCCATCTTTCTCTGCCAAGCTTCTATCCACTGTCGGAAGTGTTATTCTAGTGTTGAATATTAGTGTGTCCATTTGCTTGTATAAAATATGTTTGCTAATATAAATATTAACTAAATACATTTGCTCAGATAAAATTGGTGTTATGTCTTTTTACTGCAAACCGTTTTTGAGGATAACAATATTAACTAAATACATTTGCTCATTTGGTGTTATGTTGTAAACAGGATGCTTTCTAGACAAAGATCATGAAGAGATTATCACGGGGATGACTGGAAATGAGTGAGAAAGGAAGTCCATAAAAAGGAGGCGGAAATGATGTTAGAGATATGATGGAGAGAGAGAAAGAAAGAGAGAGAGAGAGAGAGAGAGATACGTAAACGAGACTGATAGACACCATATAAAATAAAATCGGGGCAGGGTGTCAAACAACATACAGTGAGAGATAGTGAGATTGATAAACAGAAAGAAATGGGTTACTCGGTTAATTAATTACCAATTATGGCTAATTAGAATAATGAAAATGGAATCTTTTCAAGCATAACAACTCAATCCCAATTCAAAGAAACATTTTAGCATGTATTTTGTATGATTAAAATATATAGGAAAAAGACTATATATATATATATATATATATATATATATATATATATATATATATATATATATATATATATATATATATATATATATGGTAGCCAGTTTGTGAAATATTAATAATATTCATTTTAGTTTGCCGTTTTCAAGAACTCTGCTCACACTTCATAGAAGGCTTGAAGAAGAGAATTGTTCTCAAAAATTTCTTACGGACTATCCCAACACACACACGCTCACACACACACACACACACACACACACACACACACACAAAAATCCCCCTGAAATAGGGATTTACTTTGCTTCTTAGAAATTGAAATTCATGGAATCTTGCTTAATTGAAGCAAACGAATAAGAAATACAGGTATTCGCTGAATTATGAAAATAAGGAGATTGAAAGAACAAATGAAAATTATGGTTTGGGATTGAATTTACGTATGGTCATTGGAATGCAACTATATATATATATATATATATATATATATATATATATATATATATATATATATATATTGGTACAGAAAAATTAGTACAACATTAGTACCGTCGGTTTCAAGCTCAGAAGAACTTAACCATCCGGCTCTCTTCAGCTTATGTTGTCATCTGTTTCAGAAATGTGAAGTCACGTATCACTCTCGTTTGGACGCGTTATTTGCTTAGAGGGTTATGTATATTTGTTTAAAATTAGTGTTAGGGAGGTTTAATAAGGTTTGCAAAAAAAGTGAAGTGTAACAGTTGAGATTTAAAAATCGAAAAGATTTAAAAATATAAAAAAATAAAAAATATTTCTATACAAATCTCGTGAGTCGCTGTTTATGAGGGGCGTATATTTGGCCTTTACTGTTTTTTAGGGTTAATCCTCTAGAGAATACTGAGGAGAGAAAATGGGTTTAAGGATTATACTTATGAAAAAATAATCAAGAGGTTAAAAAACACATTAAATTCAAATTCAAGGTCTGAATTAAAGGAATTCAAATCAATTCAAAAGGAATTTAAATAACGATTTATATATATATATATATATATATATATATATATATATATATATAAGTGTTACTACGGTTCTGAAAGCGTCGTTAGAACATTTTTGAGAAACAGTTAACAGACGCGTGTATTTATATCAATAAATGAAAATTTATTTAATCATTTTTTTATATATATTTTATAAATCCGAATTTTCGGTTTAAAAAACCATGTTAATGGTAAACAGACATTGTATTTTTTTTTTCTTAAATCAAATTAAATTTAACAGAACTGTTGAATTTAAAACGTCAACAAAAGGTTAACAACAAAGCATAGATAAGTAAACAATTGTATTTTAATTTTCAATGATCAAGTCTTTATTCATTTTTTCTTGCCGTATTTCAAAATAATTAAATGCAACATTACAACTGTTTCGCGCATAAATAAACAACCGGAAATAAACATATAATTATTTTTTTTATGGAAATCGCTCCAGACAAGGCATGAAGTCATTTGATGTAAGGAACTAAAAAGAATCCTACTTCAAGGTCAAAAACTAGCCAACGATAAGTGTTATATGGATAGATTCTGACCCAGAAAACAGCAATTCTTCCCCATTTGTCAGAAAAATCGCTCATGGAATGTGAGGACCAAAGGACAAAATAAAAGAAGCAAGAGTTACGAGGCTACCGAATGTAAATCCAAGGTCCACTTTCTACTCTCCTTGCCAGGATCTTTCCTTCATGGGCGGTTGTCTATGAATGGAATCTTTGGTTCCATTAAGGAACTGTTTTTTTGTTGAAAAAGCTTTTTTGAGTTTTTATTTGTTTGTTTGAGGATTTTGCATCTATCGTCCCATTGATGCAGCAATCATAAATATCTATGATTAGAAATGTTGCCTTGTTTCCACCAAGTTCAATTTCTTCCAGCCCAACTCTGCTGCGCTCTCGCCCACTTGTCTCCTCGACCCTACAGCCTCACCTTCCAGATTGTTGCAACCCGACCTACTCTCACTCGGACTCCTACCCCCTCTCTCGCATCGCTGGCCTTTTGCTGTCCACATGAATCAGGAAATAAGAACCGACAGTTCGCTTTCATTGGAGGGAGGGGGTAGGGTAAGATGCTACCGGGAGTGGGAAGGTGGGAGAGGACACTCACAGAATCATACACAAAGATGGAAACGAGTTTAAGGTGGAGAAGATGAGGGTGAAGATGAAGGATGCTCTGGACGTCAAATACGGGCTGCAGGCAGAGATTAGGTCCCTACAAGATGGCCGATGATCAAGACAGAGACCTCAAAACATCTCACTTTACACAGGCTCAGAAATGCGCACACACACACATACACACACACATACACACACACATGTCTTAGTATAAATGTAGTACTCATAATTTTTTTTTATGGAAATCGCTCCAAACAAGGCATGAAGCCACTTGATGTAAGGAGCTAACAGGAACGAAAGATGATTATCGCAAAGGCAGGAGATGCCTATTGGCCTTAGTCTTGAAAAAAACAAGGCTATAGGTAGGAGGAGAACAGTCAGCAGGAAGAAAGTTCCACAAGCCTGCAGTTCTTAGAAAGAAGCGACTGGAATAGGAAGCTGTATTACAATGAGGTATCAAACCAGCGAATTGATGAAGACCACTAGACCAACAAGTCAAACGAGCTGGAACAAAAGAAGCGGAGAATAGATCACACACTTCTGAAGAACACATGCAATAATAGTACTTAGAGAAAAAGCTGAGACTAGCAACATCACATCTGTGAGAGCGAGTGTAGAGAAGAAAAAAGAGTACGGCCAATCAAATTACAGATACGTTTCTGCACCTTATCAAGAACCATCAAATGAGACAGAGATTCATCAGTCCAAATATGACAACAGTACTCCATACATGGTCTGAACCAGAAATTTATGAACCAGATCAGAAAAACAAAAAAAACATTGGATTTCCTTCAAGCTGAAATGATAACAATTCAAATGGGCGTTCATTCCATATCTCGTGTCAGTATTTACTTCAACAGTGCAAAATACATGAGTAGAGCTAGGTTGTAAGTTATGAAAATATATTTATGGCAATGTTTTTCATCCCGTAGGGAATCGTAAGGCTGAAGTGCATTGAATTCGTGTTACTGAGTGTTTTTATATATCCACGTGGCGTTTACTCTAGCAGAATTCGAAACCGTCATGTACTTTAACCGTTAAGCTACGAAATACATGATGTTTCATCGCTTATAAATGTTTTGGTAATAATACCAAAACATGTCTCTAAAAATAAGGCCGACATATTGTATGTAACACTTAGGTAGTGCATTAACTATAAACAATTACAAATTTATGTATCTCTCTCTGTTTCATTTTACTTCAGTCGAAGTTCTCAGAAATCAAGGGGACCCTTCCTGGGGCTTACACTTGATCTCTACATGAGATACATAGGTATTCGCCTGTTCCAATAAAATACTCCTTTACCAGTCAAGCGTTGAGTTAGTGAAGAAGTTAAGAACATAAATTTTCCTCTCCCCAATTGACCAGTTGATTATGTTATAGGATATCTTTCTTTTGGTCTATTGGTTTTACCAGATTCCAGGACAAAAATTCATCTAGTCTGGTGGAGTATCCAGCAAAGTGCTGTTGCTTGAGGTAACATCACTAAGAGAAGGTGCACCATTCCTCATATAAGCTGGTGCATAGCCAAATAGTGAATACTATGTTATTTTGAATATTTGGTCAGGGTTTACTTGTTGGGGAAATATCCTCATGTCAGGTTGTCCTGACAAACCCCTGTACAGAGAGACCGAAGACACTCGAGGATGGTGTCTAGTAGGTATTTCAAACTATATATGCGGGTGTGTTGTTTAAGTATATTTTAGTCCATTTCTCCGATATATATATAGACTGGGGTCCTGGTTTTGAATCAGTAATGCTGAGGAGTCGTAAACGATGATAATTAAATTTTAAAAATATATATGTCGCTCCCCATTTGGGGGAATCACATGAGTGAAGGGAAAATTATTCCCAATTAGCATTAAAGTAAAATGCGCTTTCATATATGAAATCTATTAAAAAAAGTGATATATTCCAGGACTAACGGGAATTGGTTCAATGGTAAAGTTTCAGGCTCTAGACTCTGGAGTCCTGCTTTCGAATCTCGCTAGCTTCAGCCACGCTGATGAATCATAAATGACGAAACATGTGTCCCTGGATAATTGAAGTTGAAATATATATATATATATATATATATATATATATATATATACCGTATCTCTTAATTGGGAGAGTTTCCCAGCAGAGTGCTCAATTATTAATGCAAAAGTAAAATTAACTAGATAATTAATAAGAGCATGATATTTATTAATATTAAACAAAAAGTTACAACAACATCCGGACCAAGGTTTCAGATCCGAGAAAATCGGACCTTCATCAGCGGAGTCGTATAGCTTAATGAGTGAGAACAACCGCCAGAAATTTCAAAATATTGTCCGTTGGAAAGATGGAACACTTTCAGATTTAAAATTGTCACGTGCGTGGAAAATACGTAGTCAGTTATGGAAAGGTTTCAGATCAAAACAACAGCGCCGCTGTACATAGAAAAAGCAAGAAATTAAATGGGAATAACGTGACGTACCCCATATCCCCATTTTTCCTTCTCTTGCCTTTTATCTTTTATTTTTAGTTTTACACAATTTTATGTTATCCTGTATTTTATCTAACAGTGTATTTATTTCATCTTTATTTTTCTTCATTTTTTTAATTTTTCTTCATCATTCTTTTTCATTTTATTCCCCCCCCCTTCTTATTATTAGTACCTTAAATTTTTTTATGATTAGTACCCTTAGGACTTTATAAATTTATAAATGGTGTGATTACAATTTATTTAATTATAAGTTTAATTTTAATGATTTATTATTCAATATTTTAGTAATATATTATTACATTAGCATATTATTTCAATATAATTTTTAACTTAATTTTAATTTTATTTTTAACGTTATCTCCATTTACTTTCGATAACATATATAGCGTCTCTATTAGTTAAATTTGAATCTTTTCCATAACGGGCTACGTAATTCCATGCACGTGACAATTTAAACCTGCTAGTTTCCCATCTGTCCAACTGTTAACGTTATTCCCATTTAATTTCTTGCTTTTTCTATGTACAGCGTCGCTGTTGTTTTGATCTGAAACCTTTCCATAACTGACTATGTATTTTCCACGCACGTGACAATTTTAAATCTGAAAGTGTTCCATCTTTCCAACGGACAACATTTTGAAATTCCTGGCGGTTGTTCTCACTCATTAAGCTATACGACTCCGCTGATGAAGGTCCGATTTTCTCGGATCTGAAACCTTGGTCCAGATGTTGTCGTAACTTTTTGTTTAATATATATATATATATATATATATATATATATATGTGTGTGTGTGTGTGGGGGGGTGATTTTTTTAAGGCTTACCAAAGCATTCCGTTCAGCAGCCCAATCAACACTACAAAAGACTTTTTCATTCAAAGATTATTTATCATTTTCAAATTAAAGAGTTGTTTACCTACACGTGTTTCCCTACCAAGCAGGTCCTTGCTTGGCAGATCATCAGGGAAATTAAGTACCTGGAATAAGATTTACAACAACCGGCAATACACAATGTGGTGTTGCTTTAATTGAGGTCACTTAAGAAGGGAAGAAGAAAAAATAAAATAAAATAAAAATAAAAAATAAAAAATAAAACTGAAAAAAAATATAGAGAATGTCTTAGAAAAATATCTCGCAAGATTTTCACAAGATTGTTGCTACTAGGCAAAACAGCAAAAAATTAGTCCCAAACCAGCAAATACAGCAAAAAAATTAGTCCCAAATGCACTTAAATGAAAAAGTAATAATGAGCGAGAATACACCTTCTCGATGGGCGGCACAACTATAATTGAATGACATAATAAAATGAGAAATTAATCAGATTTTATTAAAGTTCAAAAACAAGGAGTGATATTGCGTCCTTAACTCATGAGTTTTCAGAGAAAATCTTCTATATTTTTATATATTTTCAAAGTTTAATTTTATTACCTGCAATAATGTCATTGCGGTAATGGTCCTCTGATGAGAAGATTTTCTTTGAAAACTCATCGCGCATTGCAACCACTCCTCTTCCTGGTGGTAGGACAGTTCACTCCACATTTAAGTTGCCATTATCCTTAACAAAAGATGCTGATCTGATTTGTCAAATAGAAAGAGGATCAGATCCAGCTAAAGTTTTACAGAATTGTTCCTTGATCGTATGGGATGAATGTACAATGGAACATAAACAAGCGTTCGAGGCTCTAGATAAAACATTGCGTGATCTCAAGAAATGTGATGTTGTTATGGGTGGCATAACACTTTTATTATCTGGTGACTTCCGACAAACGCTTCCTATTGTTCCACGTGGAAGTCCCGCTGACGAGCTTAATGCTTGCATTAAATTGTCATATTTGTGGAAGTACATTAAGACTGTAACGTAATTTACAAACATGCGTGTACATCTCAATAGTGACCCAATGGCTGGTGAGTTTGCCTCCCTACTATTAAACATAGGTGATGGCAAGCTTGCAACAACCAACAATGGCACGATTGTTATTACTCAAGGTATTGGCTCAATTGTTTCATCACTCACAGAACTTAGTAGCAAAGTTTATCCAAATATAGCCGAAAACTATGTGCATCCTGAATGGCTAATGAAGAGACCAATTCTAGCTACTAAAAATGACATGGTACATGTCATCAAACAACAACTGCTTGATGAAATTCCATGTGATGAACAAACTTTCACTTCTGTGGATTCTACTCTCGATGACGACCAGGCTGTACAATACCCTACAGAATTTTAAAATTCATTAGAATTGCCTGGTATGCCAACAAACAAGTTAAAGCTGAAAGCTGAATGCCAAATTATGTTACTCCGGATTCTTGATGTTCCAAGGCTATGTAATGGGACGAGACTGTGTGTTAAATGCATAAAACCTCATCTGATAGAAGCTGTAATACTAACTGGTGTGGCAAGGAGCAAACTGACATTCCTTCCCAGAATACCCATTATTCCATCGGATTCTGCAATAGAATTTAAAAGGCTTCAGTTCCCAGTTAAATTGTGTTTTGCCATGACAATTAACAAGTCCCAAGGACAATCATTGGCAGTGGTTGGTCTAAACTTGACTTCACCTTGCTTTAGCCATGGGCAGTTTTATGTAGGATGTTCAAGAGTAGGCTCTCCACAATGTCTATACATATTAGCACCAAAAGGTAAAACATCAATCCTATTATAATTACTTAAATTACTTCCCGTGAAATGATTTATTTTCTGAATCTATTTATTTAACTTAAAAATTCAAATAAGGCTGTTATATTTCCCCGGGCAACGCCGGGACACGGGTCCTGCTAGTTTTTAATAAAATCTGATTAATTTCTTATTTTATTATGTCATTCAATTAATATTATTGCTCTATACACTATATTGAGTTTTGTTTTTATCCTGATAGTCTACTGGTTAAAGATATTATTTATATCTTTAAAGTATTATCTTACTCTCTCTCTCTCTCTCTCTCTCTCTCTCTCTCTCTCTCTCTCTCTCTATATATATATATATATATATATATATATATATATATATATATATATATATATATATATATATAAGTAGATGGTAGTGTGGTTCCAACGAGAAAAAAATGTGTATTTAAAGAAATGGAGCAACCAACATTTATTAATTATTTTTTTTAATTTGTTTATTATTTAATATTTTATATTTTACATTTTTTTTAAAGTTTGATGTTTAAATTTCTATATTTTACATTTTAAAAAAAGTTTTGTATTTAAATGTCTATAACACATGTTTAAAGCATTTTAGTCTCTCTTCAGATAATGATTATCATTATTATTCTAGTTCTCGCTTTTCTTCATTTTATAATCTCCCCTTCTTTTTGTATATTATTTTATTCTTCCCTTTTTCTTCGTCTCCTTCTTTCTTCTGTTCTCTTCGTTTTTCTCCTCCAACCTTTGCTTTTTTTCTACTCTTTTTTGCTCAACGCCTTTTTCTTCTTCTCTCCTATACCTTTTCTCCTCCTCCTCCTTCTCATTGTATTTCTTCTACTCCATCAACATCCTTCTTTTTCTTCGCCTCTTTATTCACCTCTTACCTCTCCTCCTCCTCCTCCCTCTACTCCTCCCTCCTGTTCTCTTCCTCCCTGCCCTCCTTCCTTCCCCTCTTACTCTACTCTTCTTCTTGTCTGTACAATTTTCCCTCTTCATCATCCCTTGTCTTCTCGTCTTCCTCCTCTTTCTCTTCTCTTCCTTCTTTATTTTCTTCTACTCCTTCTGCTCAACTCGGCTTGTTCTTGGCCTTTTGGCTAAGATCAAAGTGTAGTATCTGTTCCGATGGATACTGCACCTCATAGACTGGTATTGTCTTGGCCTTCGGGGCTTGATTTACGCCGGTGTATGGGTCTGTCCTGTGCAGTTCTAGGAGATCCACCCTCCCAGGCTTCGCCTCCTCTCTTTTGGGAGGAGTAAGTTTATTGCTTACTGCCTGAGGCGCCCCTACCGTGAATGCCGACGGGACTGCCCAGGCAATTTTTTAAAAGTCTTCATCTGTAGATAAAGACCTTGGGTCATATCTTACTTGTGGGAGTAAGATAAAAAAAAACTGACCTTGTGCCTAACTCCTGGAGAGGAGTAAATCAATACTCCTTCTGCTCACCGCATTCTCTTCCTTCTCCCCTTCTCCTTTTATCCCCCGCCTCCTCCTCGTTATCGTATTTCTTTTACTCCTTCAAGCTTCTTCTTCTTCTTCTTCTTTGTTCTTCTTCTTCTTTTTTTCCTTTTCTTCTTCTTCTTCTCATACTTTCCTTTTTTGTTTTTTATTCTGCTCACCTGCTGTTTCTCCTCTTCCTCACCCTCTTCATACTTCTTCTACTCCCTCCTCCTCTTACTTCTTCATCTCATACTTCTACTCTTTCAACCTTTTCCTCCCTTTTTTCCTCCTCCTGCTCCTCCTTCTTCTTCTTGTTTTTTTCTTCTTCGTCGTCGTCCTCTACTTCTTCTACTACTCCTTGTATTTCTACTTCTACTCCCTCCTCCTCTTACTTCTTCATCTCATACTTCTACTCTTTCAACCTTTTCCTCCCTTTTTTCCTCCTCCTGCTCCTCCTTCTTCTTCTTGTTTTTTTCTTCTTCGTCGTCGTCTTCTACTCCTTCTACTACTCCTTGTATTTCTACTTCTTCAACCTCCTACTCTTCTTCTTCTTCTTCTTCTTCTTCTCGTATTTTACTCTTTCAACCTTTTCTTCTGTTTTTCCTCCTCTTTCTTCTTCTTCTTCTTCTTCTTCTTGTTTTTCTTTTTCTTCGTCGTCTTCTACTACTTCTACTACTCCCCCTATTTCTACTCCTTCAACTTTCTACCTTTCTTTCTTTCTTTCTTCTTCTTCTTCTTCTTCTTCTTCTTCCCCCATGCCCCATATTCTACTCCCCTTCCCCTAACTTCTTCTTGTCTATACACATTTCCCTTGCATCTTTAAATTCTCCTTCATTCTCATGAACTTCCGACTTCATCTAATAACAAAACGCTTCACAATGGTGAACACTCCACCTTCTTCTCACCTTGCAGTGCACACCAACGACACCTTCTAATTAGAACATTGTCCAAGCTAATTGAATAAGCTGTTTCGTTTCACCTGTTAACAAAGAGGATTCTGCCGCAAGAGAAAAACGGAAAAACATCACCGACAAAAATGACATACAACAAAATAATAATAATAATCGATTTAGGAATTCATAGAAACGCTGCAAACTAACATCAACACAAAACGGTTTTTTTCTTTTTCTTTTTACTCTTCGGAAATATTTCTGAATTCAACCATTTTTTTTTTATTATTGTTCGAGCGAGAAAATGTGTTATTTGAATCAGGAAACTCACTTTTTCATTAACAATTTTATTCTTCTGGTTAAAGCAAGTTCTAAAATGACGTTTCTCTTTTATTCAATGGAAAAGATTTTTAGTATCTCAAGTATCCTTCACATCCTTGTACATCTTCTCTCCCATCACCTCACACTATTTCTATTTCTTCTTCTTCTATTTCTTCTTCTTCTTCTTCTTCTTCTTCTTCTTCTTCTCTCAATCCTCTCCCATTTCTTCTTTTCTTCCCTCCCCCTCTTCTTCTTCTTCTTCTTCTTCTATTTCTTCTTCTTCTTCTTCTTCTTCTTCTTCTCACACTTCTTCTTCTTCTTCTTCTTCTTCTTCTCACACTTCTTCTTCTTCTTCTTCTTCTTCTTCTTCTTCTCACACTTCTTCTTCTTCTTCTTCTTCTTCTCTCCATCCTCTCCCATTTCTTCTTTTCTCCCCTCCCCCCTCTTCTTCTTTTTCTTCTTCTTCTCCCACTTCTTCTTCTTCTTCTTCTTCTTCTTCTTCTTCTTCTCACACTTCTTCTTCTTCTTCTTCTTCTCACACTTCTTCTTCTTCTTCTTCTTCTTCTTCTTGTAAGTGGCTCACGACCTGAGTGCTCCAAGTTTGAATGCAATCGCTTCCATAGCATCACCTTCTCTTGGAGAGAAAAAGGGATAAATAAAAACCAAGCCAGAGATAAGTTAATTTAGAAGTCAATTTCTAAATACCACTAACTAGCATGTAAAACAGACGTTAAATCGACGATGATGATGATGATGATGATGATGATGATGATGATGATCCTTCTCATTCTTGTATTTCTTCTTCTTCTACCCTCTCCACCTACTTTTTATTCTCCGCCCTCTCCTTCTCATTCCTCTTATCTTCCTCTTCATCTTTATTCTCTCTCATTTAGTAGCTTCTTTCCGAGAACTGCAGACTTGTGGAACTCTCTTCCTGCTGACTGTTTTCCTCCTATATATAGCCTTAGTCTTTTCAAGACTAAGGCCAATAGGTATCTCCTGTCTTTGCAATGATCATCTTTCGTTCTTGTTAGCTCTTTACATCAAGTGGCTTCGTGCCTTGTCTAGAGCGATTTCACCCCCCCCTCCCCTAAAAAAAAATCCCTTTTTTTTCTATTCTTTTCCTTTCTCAATTTTTCTTCTTCGTTTGGAAGGTAACTGTGATGAAGTGGATAATGTCGCGGACTGACGACCTGGGTGTGCCAAGTTCGATTCCAGTCAATTCCATAGCATCACTTTCACCTATGGATGTTGGCAACCTTCATGTGATCCCTCTTGCAAATAGAAAAAAATTGTGGAAACAAATGCCAACAACACAATCAATCTGGTCAAAAACAAACGTCATACCCTACTGATTCATACAAATATATTTTCTTCCGGTCTGTGATAGTAACAACAAAGAAGGGGATACTCGTCTAAAACATTTCATAAATTTATGGAAAAATCAACTCATATTTTCAAAATGGTAGAGCCTGTATTGATGACATTTTGATTACTTGGTTTTCACTTCAATGAAGATGTCAGATTCTATGTGAATGAAGCGTGATGATGTATGGAAGCGAAAACCTCATCAATGAGGGGCAAAAACATGCTTTACACGGAGAGAAATGATATGAGAATGATATGATGGATGTGTCATGTGAGTCTTAAAGACAGGCTTAGTTCTGGTGACCTCAGGGGAAGATTACAGCTGGGCAGTATAGGGGTTGGTTTGGTTGTTGTGTTTTACGGCATATCAATCCTTTTCGGATTATTTAATGCCGCATCTAGTCATTTTGGTAAATGTTTTTATGCTTCAAGTTCTATATATCTTCAAATATTTATTCGTGGTGTTTGGTGTTGTTGCTTTGTTGACGAAAATACTTACGCTATGACAGACCGACAAAAATACTTACGCTATGACAGACCGACAAAAATACTTACGCTATGACAGACCGACAAAAATACTTACGCTATGACAGCTTAACGAAGTTACTTACGCTGACAGATTGACGAAAATACTTACTTATATTCTTCCATTCACCATAAATACTGGGAACACTTGCTCCTCGGTTTTGAATCAACTCCAGTCTATACTGGCAGTCAAGACTGACGTACAACCACTCTTGTTCTCTGTTGTATTATACTTTTCTTTAATATACTTGTTTTCTCTAAACTCTGAGTTTTTGTTTTCATCCCGGCCCCTTTACAGAATCACAATAACTTGAGACGAGATATTCGAACTTACACAGGACCCCACAACAACTGGCGACGAGGTATTCAAACTTACACGGGACACAACAATAACATTAAGGGGTTTTCTTGGGAACCTTAAAAAGGACCCCATAACAACTGGCGACGTGGGATTTCGAACTTACACTACCACAACAACTGGCGACGTTGTTACATATGGGATTCTTGATAACCTTAAAATGGACGCCACGACTGGCAACAAAGTATATTAAGGAGAACCTTAAAAAAAGACAAACGTGGAGAAATCGATGGCAATTTCACCAGACAACGTCCTAGTTCTAAAACCTGGCTTTACCGATAGAGGAAAACACGTAAAAGACCAACTTATTTTTCTCTCAATGAAGACAGGTCAGTGATTTTTTATAGCTATTCCGAAACTGTTGTTAATTTTTAACAAGAAGGGAATACATGGCGTTTTCTTTTCTATACAAAAAAGAAAAGTTCTACTGCTGAAAGAAAAAATTAAAACCGTTCTTTTACTTTTTTCTGTTGACTAAATGCTGGTCGTAAATGCTACGGTTACGATAAAAGTGTACTAAAAAAAGAAAAAAATTATTATTTATTTTGGTTTAGGAAAAAAGGCTTTATACTCTTTTTACAACTAAGATTACGTTTAGCCAGCGTAATATAGAATAAATAATTTCTAAAAAGCCGTATTCTAAAAGGATACATTTTAAACATGAAAGATTTTTAAGCTACTATAACAGAACTGGTGAAGTTTCAAATGCAACAGCAACTAGAACAAAAAACAAAGCCGATGAAAGGCTACAAAAAGCTGTAGAAAGACAGTAACAGCAGCAACAAAAAACTGAAGACAGATTTCAAATGCTTCTACTAGAACAAAAAACGAAGTCGGCGACAGGCTACAAAAGACAGTAGAAAAACTTATAGAACAAAAAAAGAAGCCGACAAAAAGCTTTTATAACAAAAAAGAGAAACCGACGAAAAGATTAAGGTATTAATGCAAACAATATTGGTTATGGGTCAAAGTAACGAAAACGATAATGATTTCTCGCAGAATGCCGTTTGGAGTGCAATTGATAATTTCACTTATTCCTCAGACGAGGATAAAACCTTTGCTTCGTATTTTAAAAGATACGAGGATCTATACAAAATAGATTGTGAAAATTGGGCAGACTCTAAAAAGGTTCGCCTACTGCTCCGAAAATTAGGCACCAGCAAAGATACTAAGTTCGTGGACTTCATTTTGCCCCGAAAAACGAACGACTTGACTTTTGCTAAAACTGTTAATCTTTTAACTGAATTATTTAGTCTCGATACTTTTCTGTTTAATACGATTTTTAATGGTTGAAACAAATTCTTTCTTTGGTTTTTCTAATTTGGAAGTGTTTGAACTTAGTCAAAAAAGACAACGAAGATTATTCAACGTTCGCATCAATTGTCAATAAACATTGTGACGATTTCAAATTAGACGAACTTAGTGCTGATAATTTAAATGCTTAATTTTCGTATCAGGAAAAGACGCAGACATAAGGCGTAGAGTTCTAAATAAATTAGAAAGTGAATCGAATTTAACACTACAGAAATTAGCTGATTTATAAGTGTTAAACAAGATTCGAGGGACATTGTACACATAAGAAAGGTACGTCAAAAATCGAAATTCAGCTCTCCTTCAAAAACAATTCAAAACAAAAAAAGGGATTTTCACTCCCCTACACAGGCAAGCCAGTCCTATATACAAAAAAAAACAGGATAAATTACCGTCGAGACCCTGTTTTCGTTGTGGATGCCTTTATTAGGTAACACATTGCCCATATCGTTTTAAAACCTGTCTAACTTGTAAAAAAAAATCGGACACAAGAGTTCACATTGCAGAACGAATAAAAGAAATAAAACTCGGGTTAAGTCCACAAAAACGAACAAACATGGCAGCAGAATTATCAGAAAATACTTGTTCAAGTAAAAATCCTAAATAAAAACGTAAGATTACAATTGGATTCTGGTTCAGACGTGTCGATTATCAACATGCATACATGGAGAAGATTGAGAAAACCGACTGGGCTAAGAACCAACCAAATAGCCAGAACGGTGATTAGTGAAAAATTAAATTCGAGGGTGAGATTATTACCAAGATTACTTCAAACAAAATTACCAAAAAAGTACAAATATTCATATTAAAATATAGAAAATATTTATTTGGCGTAGACTTGATGCAACGGTTCGACATCTGGGGGTTACCAACCACGATTTTTAGCCAGAAAATAAAAAATCTGACGACCAAGTGAGAAAAACCAAAGAAGAAATTTGTTTCAACCATTAAAAATCGTATGAAATGGACTCAAAATAAATTGTCGGCAGAAATTAAAGCACATAAGGACACAAAATTCACGCTGAAAATAGCTAACACTAAACAGAAAAAAATTAAGTCAAATTGTTTGGATAACCAATTGAAGGTTTAAGAGAATGAATTCATGGTTCCAAAGCCGGAATAGCTAAAGTTTCAGCTCAAAGAGGTTTCAGAAGAGCTAAAGACCATGAAAGATAAGATGACTTGTCTTGAAGTTGAATGTCGAAGCAAATAAGATATTTTTTTCAAAATTTAAAGATGTGCTTTAAAATCAGAAATCTAGAATTAAAAAACTGGTGGATATCAAATCTGAATTTAATAGAGCCCCTCAGTTCTCTCATAATAGACACCGAAACCAAATTAGGGAACGACTATCGGAAGACACCGACAGCACGCCCCAGGAAGAAGTTATTTTTACCAGATACAACACTTTAGGCAAACAGCTACCTCAAGCAGCCTCAGAATAGTGTCAATCCAAAAAGGAAACGATACTATGACCCCTGAAGAGGTAAGGCTTGGGAGGGGGTGTTATGGTACCTTACCTATAACTAACTTTGGACTCTTCCAGTCACCATAAATACTAGGTACACCTGCTCCTCAGTGTTGAATCAACCCCAGCCCGATCAGTCTCTCCTTAACTTCGGTTGAGTGTGGACGTCGGGATGGGGTAAGGTAATACCAGTCGAGGATTTGTTCTCGACAATCAGTCCGGCAGGAACTTGGCCATTTCGGTGGCCTTTTATCTGCCGGGCTGAGGTATACTGTCCTGGGTTTTCCTAGGAGGTGCACCCTCCCAGGCCTTGCCTCCCCTCTTTGGGGAGGAGTAAGTTTATTGCTTACTGCCTGAGGCGCCCTGACCGGGGAATGCCGACGGGGTTACCCAGGCTATTTTTGCTAGGCTAGAGTGCTCCTTCTTTAGGGGCGCTGGCTTGATCTCCCCACCTTCCTGACCATGTGTCACATATTCCTGCGGTGGGAGGGAATTAAATACCTGAATTAACCCCAGTCTATACTGGCAATCAGGACTGACGTACAACCACTCTCCTTTCTCTGTTGTATTATATTTTTCTTCAATATGGGACGATGGCTAAGTGGTCAATGACGCGGACTGAGGACCAAGATGTGCTGGGTTCGAATCCAGTTCGTTCCACAAAAACACTTTCATCAAACATCCACACATGACCTTGTGTTTAACCTCCTTGAGAAGAGGTAAATAAAATACTTTTCTTCAATATACTTGTTTTCTCTAAACTCCAAGTTCGTGTTTTCATTTCGGCCCCTTTTCAGGGTCACAACACTTATGCTATAGCAGAGTGACAAAAATACTAACGCTATGACAGATTGACAAAAATACTAATGCTATGACAGACTGACAGATATACTTACGTTCTGACAGACCAACAAAAATACTTACGCTATGACAGATTGACAAAATTACTTGCGCTATAGCAGATTGACGAAAATACTAACGTTATGACAGATTGAGGTAAATACTTACGCTATTACGGACTGACAAAATATTTATGCCATGACAGATTGACGAAAATACTGAGGCTATAAAAGAATGACGAAAATACTTACGTTATACTAGACCAACGAAAATTACGCTATGACAGACCGACTAACATCCTTACACTATGACAGACCGACGAAAATCCTTACGCTATGAAAGACTGGCGAAAATGTTTACACTATGATAGACTGGTGGAAAAATTTACGCTCTAACAGATTGACAAAAATACTTTTGCTATGATAGACTGACCGCCAAAAATGGCTTCCCATAGTGATGCGAAGTTTTATCAAAAATGTGTAATATGTGTCGTAACAAATATGAAATCTGTGCGTGAGGACATTTTGTCCACTAAAAACTAGATGTGTTTTTGTCCGTTTACACCCAAGAGTTACGAGTTACATATATATGTGTCATCACTCGGAGCCGTTAATCTAGCATTAATATGCAGCGAGTTGTTCCGTTTCCCCTTTTGACATTTTCTTGGTCACGACACGACATAAATTTTGGCTTCCGTTCAATCTGTTTACGAACCGATACCAGCATTTTCAGAGCTTCTCCGAGATTTTATATTTCCGCAACTCAATCTGTAATCATTAAACGAGCAGTTATTAACTACTTCTGCGCGGAACGATTTGTGCCTAAAATATTCTTTAAGTCTATTCTAATCACATCCTCCAACGTTTAAGTCGACCTTCCCCAGTGAACTGACCGTGCTACCTTAACTGTTCTACATCTACTATACTATCCAGATTTATATACCTAGTTTAACATTTGTTTTACATGCTGGCATGTGTTGAAATTGACTTCTAAACTAACCTATCTCTGGCCAGTTCTTTATCCATCCCTCTTTCTCTCAAATGTATCCTTATCACTTCCTTTCATGTTTTTCCTTGGCCTTCTCTTGTGAACTGAACATTCTACCTCAACTGTTCTACATCTACTAATTTAAGAACTCTATTCGATTCTTTCAATGTGACCATACAAACCAAGTCTCCTATTCTGCACAGATTTCCCTATACTGATCACATTGGGTTGTTTCGTTTAATCCCGTTAAGCCTCAGCTCGTGTCTTTCAATCGTCGGCATGTGCCTTTGCTTTGTGAAATATTCATGGTTGGCTCTGTTCTTGAAGAGGAATCGACTGAAACTTCTTTTGAAAATTTTTCTTGAAGTTCATACATTCGATCCATTGCTCTCTATCGCTCCAAACACTTTCTCACACCTGAGGTTATTCTCTATCTCTACAAATCTACTATCAGACTATGTATGGAATACTGTTGTCATATTTGGGTTGGTGAATCTTAGTCTCATTGATAAGGTTCAGAAACGTATCTGTAATTTGATTATCCACATCCTTTCTTCTTCTCTGCACCCTCTTTCTCACTAGTTTCAGTCTTTTCTATAAATACTATTATGGCATGTGTTCTTCGGAATTATGTGATCTATTCCCTGCTTCTTTTGTTCCAGCTCGTTTGACTAGTTGGTCTAGTGGTCTCCATCAATTCACTGTTTTGATACCTCAATATAATACTTGTGGAACTCTCTTCCTGCTGACTGTTCTCCGCCTACCTATAGCCTTGGTCTTTTCAAGACTAAGGCCAATAGGTATCTCCTGCCTTTGCGATGATCATCTTTCGTTCTTGTTAGCTCCTTACATCAAGTGGCTTCATGTCTTTTCTGGAGCGATTTCCATTAAAAAAAACTTAAGAGGTTCGCCATCCAAATAGTTTAGTCTTACTAGACTTTCCCTTAGCCTTCCCCTTTGAACTGGACCTGCTACCTCAACTGTTCTAAATCTACTTACCCAAGAACTCTCATACTTTCTTTCAACGTGGCCATAACATCGAAGTCTACTCTTTTGCACACATCTCCCTATACTGTCCAGATTTTATCTTTCTCTGAAGTCATCAGATCTAAGCCTGTATTTAACATTCACATTACACATTCATCGTATCATTCTCATATCATTTCTCTCCATGCAACGCATGTCCTCGACCATCACTGGCCCAGGTTTCATTTCAATACATCATCACACTGCGTACACATGTGTGATAGACTCTATCCTTGGTCGACAGTGGTAACGCTCTGCTGGTTAGTTATGGCAGAAATTTCCTGAACTTACTTTATTCACTCCTAATTCTTGCATCACACTAGCACCTGTTCCATCCTGTGCTCCAATGGTACCACCAAGGTAACAACATTTCTGAACATTCTCAATAACTTTGCCATCCACATATATTTTCTCCACATCTGAGTTGTCATCTGTTTTCCTTATTTTACGCTTCTTGCATACAAACTGGTTATAATCTTTCGATCTACCAGTAATTTAATTCCACTGCACTTCTTGTGTGCCAAATGCTCAATATGCATCTGTGGAACTCTCTTCCTGCTGATTGTTTTCCTCCTATTTATAACCGTTTCTCTTAACTTTATCTGTCCACAGTTGTTGATATTCGTTATCAGTTTTAATACAAAATCTTTTAATTCTTTACATGTTTTGCTGCCCCATGCAATTAGATGCGGGGGCACTAATCAATCGACCCTGGTTGAATCACCGAGATGAGGGGGTCCGATGTTAAGATCCAAAACTATAACTAATATATAAAATTAAGTCAGTCGGATTCTCGACTTTGTCATCGTTAACTTTCGTCTTACAACATCAATATTTAATTCTGAGTAACCATTTTAGTTTCCATCTTAAATTGAAATTCTCAAGCAAATATTTCAAGTAAATCAATTATTTATTTAATAAATATAAATTATTTATTTTATACTCTAAAAAATAAAATGTAAATAATTTCAACTTTTGATATCATATTCAGCAAAAAGAGGCGAACAGTTAACCTTAAATCATACCAAAAAGTAATTCATGAGGATTAATGATTTGTATTATTATTATTTACTCACTAGGAGTTCTCACACAGGTCATCAGTGATTGCTCAGTCAACCGGTGGTATTCTCTAGAGTTTGAGTGACAACAAGCCTCCCCAGATTTCCAGTATTCTCCACCTCTTTTCAATAGCCACCGCAAATAAACTTGCAGTATCACAACAGCCGTTTACCATTGATTTCTCGTTGGTAAGGACTATTGATCTTTTCTGAGATTTGAGTGGCAATAAACCTCCCCAAGGTTCCAGCAGTCTCTGCACTTCCAGTGGAGGTCTGGTTTGTGCTGTCCCTCCTCGGTCTTCTCATCCTCCTTGACCCTATGCAAATATTTTGTGTGGTGTCAGCCTAGGCTGGTACCATTTAAAAAAAAAAAAATTGGGGGGGGGGGGTAACTGATGGTGTTTCTTGCTATTTCTGTTCATTGGTTCTATTATTATTATTATTATTATTATTATTATTATGTTATTACCTTGTTTTTGTTTTCACTGCGTTTTGGCCGGTGTAACCTCCGATATTCTTCAGATGTGTTGTGTCAAACTCGGGAATCTATACAGAATTTCGAACTGAGTTAGTAATTTAATTCATGGCGGTTGATTTTTCTCTTTTTTTCTGTGTACAACATTTTATTCAAATTAAACATGTTTGCGTTGCAAACAAAATATGTGCGGACGTTATATGACATGAGTTCATCTGACCCTGCTGGGTTTTCCTACCCAAATGGCGCCAGCCGACACCATCACAATGGAAATAATATCAATCCATGCCTACAAATGTACCTCACCTATGATTTGCATAAATGGCAAACGCTGTCACAGGTAATTGCCGATCTGAAAGTTACAGGTGTTAAATTTTTACCTGTATATTTTAAGATGGAAACCTAAACAAGAGAACATAATAAAAAAAATTCTTTTTTTTTCTCTGCGCAAGCTGTTACAAAAAAAAATATTTTTTTTTAGCTTTTCCCGGTTGTCAGTGACAAATTTAGTGCATACACGCAAAAAATAAAAAATAAAATGATTGATTTATTTTATTTTTGTTCTAAAAAAAAGCCTTGATGCATTTTTTACACCTGCAAACTTTTTTTACATACGTGAACTAATATTTCAATACAAAACTTTGGTCGCATCTACTTTTGAATGCGAAAGTGTAAATTAGAATCGACTGAAAATAATTGTTTGTGGGTGGGGGTAAAGTAAGGCTCCCTTTATAACCAAAAATGTTAGTAGTGTAACTACTACTACTACTACTACTAACAACAACAACAACAACAACCACAAGAAGAAGAAGAAGAAGAAGAAGAAGAAGAAGAAGAAGAAGAAGAAGAAGAAGAAGAAGAAGAAGAAGAAGAAGAAGAAGAAGAAGAAGAAGAAGAAGAAGAAGAAGAAGATAATTCATAATAACTATTACAATGATGAGAGAGCTGGGGTTGTTGCAAAAATGGGCTAATAAAATATAGTCACTTTTGGAATTCAAACGAAATGTTTTGACATGCTGTGAGTTATGAGCTGAATTCTAAAATAAACATATTTGCTTTGTTGTTTAAAGAAGCATGTGTTAAAACAAAAACAGCTGTGAATGTTTCGTAGCTAGAAATACAAAACTTTAGAATGAACTGAAAAGGTGTTTGTGGCTGGGGGTAAAGAGAGGCTCCCTTCATAACCCCAAATGCTCGTCGCATAACAAAATTACACATGCAGAGTTAGAGAAAGTAATACTCTACTACTACAACGACGACAACTACTACTACTACTACTACTACTACTACTACTACTAATAATAATAATAATAATAATAATAATAATAACTCGTAATAACTATTATAATGACAAGAGAGCTTGGGTTGTTTCAAAATTGGGCTAAAAAATATAGTCATTTTTGGAATTCAGATGAAATGTTTGAGATATGTTGTGAGTTATGAGTTGAATTGATTCATTTTCTTTTTGTCTTTTTGTTCTACAAAAGCTTTGATTCGTTTTTTGCACCTGTGAACTTTTACATATGTGACCTAAGTTTATAACAAAAAATGGTCATAGTGTAAGTACTACTACTACTACTACTACTACTACTACTACTAATAATAATAATAATAATAATAATAATAATAATAATAATAATAACGACTACCAGAACCACAACAAGAAGAAGATAATTCGTAATAACTATTACAATGATGAGGTTGTCGCACAAGTGAGCAAATAAAATATAGTCACTTTTGGAATTCAAATGAAATGTTTTGACATGCTGTGAGTTATGAGTTGAATTCTAAAATAAACATATTTGCTTTGTTGATTAAAAAAAGGTGTTTAAAAACAAAAACAGCTGTGAATGTAGCTAGAAATACAAAACAAGCTTCTGGCAAATCTACTTTTGACGCATCGAGAGTTGAATCGAAATTTAATGCGTCCATGAGTTCCTGAGGATTTTGCGGCATTTCGACCATTTCTTAAGAAGGACGAAGCTGTTGAATTTTTTTGAAAAGCAGTTCATAGGAGGTAGTGTGTACGCTGTTCCATTATTTAGTTATTAGGCGTTTTTTTTTTGTCCTTATAGATTAAATGTCCTCAAGGGAATATTTGCAACAAGTTTGTACCTTCCCTCGGGGAATTTTTGTAAAACAAAATCTTTTCCTTTTGATTTCAAACAAGACTACTTTTAATCGCATTTCTTTCCTCGTCCTCTATTTTATCCATTTATTTTTTTGCGAGTTTTTTCTACCAAATCGTATTAGTCCGAAAACGGATAAATTTCCGACACTATCAAATGCCTTTGATATATCGAGAGCTATTGCTCTAGATATATCAAAGGCCTTTAATATATCGAGAGCTATTGCTCTAGATATATCAAAGGCCTTTAATATATCGAGAGCTATTGCTCTAGATATATCAAAGGCATTTGATATATCGAGAGCTATTGCTCTAGATATATCAAAGGCATTTGATATATCGAGAGCTATTGCTCTAGATATAATCATTGCAGCAAGAGACAACAGAAAAATCAGAATTGAAACTGAAAACAAAAAGATGAGGAAATAAAAAAATTGGAAGAAAAGCTAGATGGAAGATTCATAAGACTGACCAGAGAAGAGACACATCTAGACATGGCTACGAAAAGATCACCTGAACAGAAAAACGGAATCGCTAACGACAGTCACACAGAACAACGTGATCAGAAAAAAAAACGATATCAAAGCTAAGATAGACAAAACTCTAGAAAACAGTAAATGTAGACTCTGTGGACAAAAAGACGAAACAGTAAACCACATAATAAGTGAATGCAGCAAACTAGCCCCCCCCCCCAAGAACACAAAAACAGACATGACTGCATGAGAAAGGCACTCCACTGGGAACTGTGCAAACGTCTCCACTTTGAACATACAGACAAATGGTACAGACACAAATCGGAGACAGTATTGGAAAAAAATCACAAAATCCTCTTGGACATGAAGATACAAATAGACTCATCCAAGCATAAATTCTATTATGGCATGTGTTCTTCAGAATTCTTTGATCTATTCACTGCTTCCTTTGTTTCAGTTCATTTTATTCGTTAGTCTAGTGGTCTCCACCAATTCGCTGTTTTGATACCTCGTTATAATACAGTTTCATATTCCAGTAGCTTCTTTCTAAGAACTGCAAGCTGACTGTTTCCTCTTACCTACAGCCTTGGTCTTTTCCAGGCTAAGGCCAATAGGCATCTCCTGTTTTCTCGATAATCATGTTTCGTTCCTATAATCTGATAGAATAGTTAACGGTGAAAAATAAATAATAGATGACAAAAATATAAGTAAATATTTCTTTTTTATTATCACCACTGCATACTATCAACTCTTCAAATATAACTACATGTTATCTATTTCATTTCGTAAGACATTTTTGAAAACTTTTCTTTCTTTATTTAAACATTTGCCAGATGTGTTATGAAATATAATGCGACCATTATCCCTGTGTATACCAAGTGATTGATGAAAGCTTATTAATTATATATATTCTTGCCAATTCGATACTATCGCACCATCGTTGTAACCCATTGGGACATCAAAATTTTCAGTTTCGTTTTTTTCCCTTCCCATATGTTATTACTATCGAACAGTACTGATTTGCTGCAATGTTTTATGATTTTTATGTTGTAAACAGGAATGTTTACAACATATTAGATATTGCTTAGCAAATTCCAATACGTTATCTAGTGTACATTCTACGATGGAAGGGTAAAATTACTTAAAATTATTAAAGTACTGAGCTCCAATCTCTGGTTCCTTCTTGTAAGACATTCACAGCAAGAACTTGTTTTGTTATCACAACTAAAAAACTCCCATTTCTTCCTCAGTGTACCTAGAATCAGGCGGAATTTCCACGAACAAAGCTTCTTCACAAGAGTTTTCCATTTGTTGAACACATTATCATTGGACTGCTTCTCTACAGATTACAACATTCAATCCAATGTCAACAGATACTTGTTATATTATGTATTCTTTCCTCCTTCGCTCGTTCCTGTTTTATGCTCGTGTTCGAGTTCCCATAATTTCTACTGAATATGACGTTTTCATATTTCGTTTAAATGTTGCTACATTTGCTCTTTCGTTTTTATTTTCATCAATCTCATTTCCATATATTTTACTGTTAACCTTTCCGTTTTAATCTTCTAATGCGCGTTGCTTTTCTCAAATTTGTAAGTGTATCAGATAAAACTCACTCTGAAGTAGTCTTTTGATCAATAAAGACGAAATATTAGGTACCCAAATCGGTTAATTTTTAGGGTGAGAATACCAAGTGTTATCTGTGCTAAATCTACTTGCAAAAGCTAACATTGTCAAAAACTGCAGACCGGTAACTGCAAAATAGAAGTGATCTTCTAAATAATGTCTATATTCTCATTGTGTTGCTACATAATTAAGATCTACTTTCTTTTGCACTTGCATGTTATCACTTGCGGAGTGATTAGTACATGGTTCGATTATAACACACTGGCATGTTCTCACTCGCATAGTGATACTCTACACATGCGCAGCTATTTCCTTTTCCATACAAACTTTTTGTGCCTTTTACGAACAGGCAAAAGGCGGGATAAAAGACCTGAACTTCGTACTCAACGTATTTTCTATTTCTGTTTTCATAACTCTCTTTGGACGAAACTGTTGAATAAAATTGATTTAAATAGTAGAGAAAAAGAAAATAAGGAAAGTTGTGAGACTGAACCCCACACATACACACACAGTCATCCCTCCAGAGAATGTTAAGGAAATGATTCACAAAAAGGAAAAATGATAAGGAAGTAAGATAAATGGAGAAGCCGACGAATTTATTGAACTCCCTAGACGGATGGCGCCCTGGGAGTCAGTTTCTGGGTGGTCAGATAGCGATGGATGTAGTCAGTTTCAGTGAGAGTGACTGAGAAAAAGACCTAACATTTAGGTTTTACGGTCGAAAGTATTGAGGAGACGAGGTAGACGAGGGTCAGTGAGAGTTTGACAGAGATTTTGATTGAGCGAGCAGACAATGACATAAGCTGACAAGTAGATGACCTCGAGTAAACGACAGAAAAATTATCTCAGTTAGTTGATATACTGGGACTTAACTCAAAGGTGGGCGTGGGGGTCCAACAACACACACACACACACACATACGCAAGTCAAATACTCAATGTATATCTCTGTGTTTGTGTTTTTTTATGATGATCGAAAATCTGAAGTTTGTGAAATAAGCCAAAGCCGGTTTTAAATTGCTTTTCAGTCCAAGGTTTAACATTTAACCTGGATCCAAATCTGTGATGATATATATTCGCACTTACCCAGTGTCTGGCGGCCATTTGCAAGAGCTATAAGGTGCATGACCGGAGTCGGGATTATATATAATTTGTATATGAGGAGATCCACCTGCAATAACAGTAGGAGTGACGACGATTATAGTGAGAGCGAAAACATTGCTAGTCAACTGTTAAAAGCGGAATTATTAGAAGGTTGTAAAGAATCAAGAAAAAAGAGAAACTAGAAAAAGGTGCGCTGAATTAATGGTACACAATGAATCGCTTTACGACATTAAAAGCAAATTTGTATGAATCAGCCTGGTACAACTTTTTGGGGGCATTGGAGCCCTTTCTCTTTAATTTCTTTTTTTCTTTATAATCTCTCACGCTAAGTGGTTGTAGCATTACCTACCCTCTACACACTTACACATACACTTACCAAAGGGCGTTTTAAACCTGAATTATCTCCTCTTTAACGATGGTAGATGGTACAGTCCATGATAAAAAAAAGGGATGCACAAGAAATTCACTCTCTTTCTCTCTTTCTACTGGTCTGACCGCTAATGGGCCACACTAATCAGAACATTTGCGCTCAACACACATGCTCTATGGTATGTAAGACATTTCCCTCAACTTACACACACACTCGCACACATCCTTCTCAGACTTTATTGTACACATTTTCATGGACACAATCTAAAAGTGAGCCCTGTCAGTTTGCGGGGAATAAATGTTTCCGAGTTTTTTTCTTTGTTTCATTTGTAAATTTGTATTTGAACGTGTAAAAGGGAACCAACACTGCCCAAGCGTCGGCTAAACTCCCCACATGGTTTTAGGCCTTGTTTCAGATTTTCTAATAAGGAAGAAAAATTATCTAAAGAAAATTGAAACCGCTTACTAAAGGAAAGCGATGGATGTTAAAAATGAAATTTATATCATATGTATAAAATTCTCCAAGAAAGACAATGGAAGTGGTCCCGAATCTCTACGACCCTCTCTCTAAAATGAATAATCATCAGGAAATGCACATCATATCCAGATTTAAATAAAGACTAGCAGGAAGACCCAACGTTGCTCGGGATTGAATGGTGATAACTACTATGTACTTTTTCACTATGCTCATAACACCATATTACTTTCGTTGTTTTTACTGTCCCCTCCCCCTCCTCCTGTTTCGCCCCCTAATAAAGTCGGAAGAAGCTGAAATGTTGGAAAACTCTCTCAATTAGTGTCTTATACACATGGTTTAAATTTAATTAAAATAGAATATACATATTTGAAGTTTCAAGATGGGTTCTATCCTTACGGGGTCGCTTAGAGGTGGGTGGGGGGGTCATAGAGATTCGGGACCACTTCCATTGTCTCCCTCGGATAATTTTATACATATTATATAAATTTCATCAAAATAAGATATATTTGATGTTTTAAAGGAGGTTCATCTTGCATGGCTCTCTTAGGTTAGGAGGGCACTTAGAGATTCTGGACTACTTCCATTGTCTTCCCTAGAAAATTTTATACATATGATTTAAATTTCATAAAATTAGGATATATTTGAAGTTTTAAAGGGGTGATACATTTATAGCCCCTTATAACAGGTACCCCACTCGTCTCTAGCCCCGTGGGGATCGTTGGCCACTCACGCACAGATGTTTGATATCCTGGTTGCGGTGCCACTTATAACAGGCTACCCCACTCGTGTCTCTGTCTCTCTGCTCACACCTCTGATTCTCTACACAGAGATCTTGCCAGACCGTGAACACTCTTCAGCCGATCGTCGTAGTGGCAATAAAAAAATGTCGATCGAAATTCCTCTAGGCCGGGAGGATGACGATGATGATGATGACTTCGTCGATCTCGTATACTTCTCACGTTGAAACTGTTTATATCAGCGAACGATTACTGAGTGATAGCAATCGGCTGACTCTGTGAAGGCAAAGATTATTCAAGCAGAACAAAGCGAAAGGAATAATAGTCAACAACTATGTCGGGTCTTTTTGTATTGAATAGTAATTATTAATAACAATAAAAGAAAAGAATAGATGCTACATTGAATTAATGTCTGCCGTATGATAAATGACTGTTGCGCTAAACTATTTCGTTGTCTCTCTATGTGCGAATACATTCGCAAATAGTTGTTAAAGTCCTAAACTATGAGCGAAACGGCGATGGCGGGAATTCTGTTTTCTCCGGCGATTTTTCTCCGACTCACTTTCTCGCCTGTCTTTGGGGATCTGGTTCTCTCCTGGTTCTGCTTTTCTCTTATTGAAATGTGTATTATCACACCCTCCCTTTCTCTAACATATTTCTCTATGTGTTTCTTCCTATCTCAAGGCTTGGGGGAGGGGCGCGTCCTCCTCCCAACGTTGTCTCTGAAATAAAATGGGGTTTTAGTGTTATCATAAAACAATTACTCTTTATTTTCTCGCCGTGTGGTCATCATCCATCTGCCTCAATTAATGAAGACAAGCTTAGATGATTATCTTGCCCAGCTCGCGATCTCTAAGTTGACTTTTTATTAGCATTTTGGTGATTAAAGATTTTGCCCAAATCCTCGGCAACATCTGTTTTATAACTAGCTGTTGCAACGATTATCAATTTTGACAATTACTTAGCTTTTCGTAGACATTTCGACGCCTGATTCAGCTCTGTTTGGATAGCCGATTCATGTCGAATATATGTACTAGTTTTATATCACCACTTCATTTCTACACAGGGTCTAGCATCATCACTAAGATGCATACTAGCACGTAACTTGGATACCCGATCCCCGTCGGCCCCAGCTACTTTGTCACACCCTTAGAGGTGCACTTAGTGTAGCATCCATCATGCAGGTATACAGTGCAAACGAGTGAGAGTTGTGTCGTGTATTGTCCATCAGGGATTGAACCCAAAGTGTTCCGGTTGCAAAATGAAAATTTGTAACTTTTGTGATGCAACGAGAGTTCACATATGCAAATGAGCATTGTTTTGCATGGCCGAATTCTCGTTGTCATAAAAAGAGTAGAGACTTTGCTCCGGGGAGGAGAAGAGAAAAGTTGACGTTGGGATCACATCGAGTGCTGAGAGAGAAAAAGAAAGAAAAAAGGAATTAAATTTTCGTGACTACAAGCTATTTCGGCTTTTCTGTGCTGTTTATTTGTGACATAATGGCGGACGCAAAGTTTGACCTAAAACTCATCCCTGAGTTTGACGCATCTACGTCTCTGGTGGACTGGGTTGAGAGAATGGAGCTAATGTGTCGTTTGTGTGGGGTCAAGCAGGTCGAGTTGGTCATTCCCCTTCGACTAACATGAGGCGCTCTGGATGTGTACCAGCAGCTAAGTGAGAATGATAAGACCAATGTCGAGCAGACGAAGGCTGCACTCTACAAAGCTTTTGCGATGGACCCCTGCACAGCATGCAGACGTTTTACTACCAGGAAACTATTGGCAGGTGTGACAGTGGATGTCTTCTTTGCTGCATTCAAGAAGCTGACCGTTCTGTTTGGAGAGTTGCCTGAACAGACTTTTGTATACACATTTGTGGCCAGACTCCCCGTTCGAGTGAAGCAACTCCTTAGAGCATCCATATGCATAGAGGCGACACCGATAGAACAGTTACTTGAGCGCGCCTGAGTTATCATCAGGGATGAAGCAGAACTTGAGGAGCAGAATGTGCTTAAAATCTGAAGAAGACGAATCCATAAGCCAAAGTAAATTGTTTCTGCTGTGGCTACATTGCAAAGGATTGCATGGACAGAAAACGGGGATGCATACGGTGCTTTCAATGTGGCGAGATCAGACACATGGCCTCAAGCTCTATGGGAAACGAGTCAGGGGACAAGATGTCAGCGCCGCTTTGCTCCCCAGACAAGATGTAAACAAGGTGCAACCAATCATCAGAGTGCATGTCAACCAGACGCCTTGCTCAGCGCTTCTTGATTCAGGCTGCTGCTGTACCATAGTGAGTGCAAGGTTATGCCATAACTGGAACAAGGGGAGCATTAAAATAACAACGATAAATGGTGATACACAGGCGTGGAGTTCGTAAAGATTTGCACGGACTTTGGTGTATCTGATGAGGTCAATGTCCTTGTGACATGGAAAGACATACTGGGCTTCAACCTACTGCTTAGATATGACGCTATCAAGGCACTGGGTGGTGTTCTCATTACATCAGTTGGGACTGGGAAATTCTCTCAGGCACCGGTGTGTGCCGCACTTTGTATTGATCAGCCAGACTTCAAGGTAGAGTTTGATCAACGTCAAAAGATCTGGACTGCATCATAGAAATGGATGGATGATAAAGTACCAATTGCATCACAGAATACCCTGTAGCCACGAACGTTAGAGCCGCATATGAACAAGAGCTTGACGCCTGGATCAAAGATGGTTGGTTGAACCCGTAGCCTAAACAAGAGCTTGGACCTCCAAAATGGCAGTGGTACAACATAACAAATTAAAGGTGCGACCAGTTATGGACTACTGTGAGCACAATCAATATATAGAGGCTTACACGGCTGATGTTAAGGGAGTGGCACCAGAAAGGATCGAATGTATCATTGCTTGATATGAGGAAGGCCTATCTGCAAGTGAGGGTCTACAAAGCTTTATGGCTATTTCAGATGGTGGTATTTTTGCAGCAAAAGATATTGCCCAACCAGACTTGGTTTTGGGTTGAATGTGGTGCCATAGATCATGAAAACCATCATTGGGGCTGTGTTATCTCAGGAGGAGACCGTCGAAAAGGCAACATCGGCATACCTTGATGACATTTATATCAATGAAGATGTTAAGTCGGCGACGCACATCTGTGCGAAATTGGTAGAATTTGGCCTAACGTGCAAAGACCTAGAGCGGCTTGGAGATGGAGCACGTATCCTGGGTCTGGAAATCAGAGGAGAGGATAACACCCTGCGATGGAGATGAGGAAATGCGATGGAGACGAGGAAATGTGATTACCAGCATCCCTGAAGTTCTCACAAGAAGGACTATTTTTTCCTTGCAGAAAGTGTTGAGAGAGCAACACACGAGGACACGGCCCGAGGAGAGTGGTGTATCAATGGAGAAGAAATGAATGTATGGGTTGACGCTAGTTCACTAGCATTGGGAGTTCTGTTGGAGAAGTATAGAGCCATGTCGAAGGATGCCTGTTGGTTGTGGCCTGCGAACAACACCAAGCACATCGACCTTGCTTAGTTAGATGCTGTGATGAAAGGCGTTAACCTAGCACTACAGTGGCAGGCAATAAGGTTGCACTTGCATACTAACTCCCTTTGCGTCTATCACTGGGTGGCCGACACACTGACTGGGAAAGCAATAACACGCAGCAAGCGAGATGAGATGTTGATAAGACAAAGGTTAGAAGCCTTAAAGAGTCTAGTCTGCGAGTATGACCTGGTTGTCAGCATAATATTGGTCCCGTCATACTGCACCCTTACTGACTAGCTGACACAAGTGCCTCACAAATGGTACGATGCAATAAAGGTGGGTGCCAATCTCGTTCATCAAACATGCGCTGCTATAGTGAACGTGATAAGCCAGCAGCAGATAGAAAACATTCACATACAGAGCGGACATCCAGGCATCAAGAGGACTCTGTATTTCGTGAGACACATAAACCCAGCAGTGGCCAAACCAGTCATCAAGCACTGTGAGATGTGTCAGTCAATTGACCCAGCACCAGCACAGTAGTAAAAAGGACGACTGGATGCAAGTGACGCATGGCAAAGGGTGGGAATGGATATCACACATTATAATGGCAACCACTTTCTTACTCTCATCGACTGTAGAACAACCCGTTTTGCGGTTTGGCGACAAATTGAACGCAAGCGTTATTCGACAACTATTGTCCATCTTTTACAAAAAGGGAGCACCACATGAGATTTGGGCCGATAACGACCCAGCATTTTGCAGCCAGCAAGTAAGCCAGTTTTTTTATGTGAATGGGGAGTTCAATTGCGGTTGCGATGCGCTTACGTACCATCAGGCAAAGGAATCGCGGAAAGAAGCCACCGCAGCATGAAGAGGATTGCTGCCAGGAAGAAGTGCTCTGTTGTAGAAGCAACATACTGGTTCAATGTTATGCCAAAGGATGGCGTGTCTCCGGCAACCGCACCTGCGAATGCTATCTAAACATACCAGACCTGGGTAAAAGGAATCGACATTGTGCAGTCACTTGATGACGATAAGATGGGCGGGCCATATGATGTGGAAGATCATGTCTGAGTAAAATCACTAGGCTGCTGATGTACCACCAAATTCAAACAGGGATGAGTGACTGGCATGGTCAGTCAGAAACCTGTCCTGGTTGATAGAAACCCACGTCACATACGCAATTTCCACCTTGCTTTGGGGGGGGGGGCACCATTCAACCACTGGGGAAAGTAATGAGTCGTCTGGCGCTGAACTATTAATGGGCAGCACCAGTGATCCTCACGAGAATGAAGCCGCGAGTTCGAAAGTAGAAACTATGTCAGACGATTCAGAAGCGGAAACTGAGGTGTATGTCCCACTTTGAAGAAGCGCACGAATCATGTATGATCAAGAGATCAGGGGGAGTGTACCAGCCATCATGCAGGTCCACAGGGAAAACGAGTGAGGGTGGTGCCGTGTATTGTCCATCGGGGATTGAACCCAGAGAGTTCTGGTTGCAAAATGGAAACTTGTAACTTTTTTGATGCGATGAGAATTCACGTATGCAAATTCTCGTTGTCATAAAAAGAGTAGAGACTTTGCTCTGGGGAGGAGAAGAGAAAAGTTGACATTGGGACTACGTCGAGTGGTGAGAGAGAGAAAAAGAAAGAGAAAAAAGGAATTCAATTGTCATGCTAACACTTAGAAATTCGATAGCACTTCCACTGTCTTCCTTGGAAAATTTTACATAAGAATACACTTTTAGATTTTATTTAAATTCTATAACTTTCCTTTCTATAGGGAACACACAAAAATTACACAAACACACACACAGACATTGAGTTTTATATATATAGATAGATAGATTACATAAGTGGCATTTTTGTGTGTGGGGGGAGTCATACCTTGTTTTGGACTTTCTAATTAAAAGCAATTCAGGAGATCAGTGATAAAACACTAAACATTGCCCATGTAAATTTAGCGCTGGTTATCTTGGGTTATCTCCTTTGGATTATATTCACATTACCTCCCTTGAATTATTTTGGCCAAGAAAACTCATTCCACTCACGTACGGAATTTAAGACAAGATTATATTCTCTTTCAGGCGGGTTCTTCAAGACTGTCGAATGTGGTTCGACTTGCTGTCCATCTTTGCATGGCTTTTTTTATATGTTCTTTGAATGAGAGGATACAGTCCAGAGTTACACCAAGGTAAAAAGGGTGTGTGCGGTTCTCATGTTGTATTCTAGACCACGTGATGTTAAGGGGTCTGTTGGTCGCCCGGTTCCTGAGATGGAACGAACAGACTTGAGTTTTCACACGGTTTGGATATTCTTAAGATATGTCTATTTAATTTACACGTTTAGCGATGAAAATACTATTTCAAACTTAAATGCGAGTCTTAAAGACAGGATTAGATCTGATGACCTCAGAGGAAGATTAAATATGGCAACATGTGTTCTTTTCATTATAATTTGGACATTAATCTTTCTTTAGTACTAATGTCTGTTGCTTTTTCCTTTGAGTATTATTATAATAAAGTGTACCACATTACATGTTTCTGCAAACCCTTTTACGTGTGTCTTCGATAAATTGTTTATCTGAGAATAAATGTGCATGTATTGTTTCTGTTGTGTGTTAGCTATGATAACAGAACACACAAAATGGCAGCCTCATGCATGGGAAAAATATATACAATCAGAGGATTGAGGACATACATTGCATGGAGAGAAAGGATACGAGAATGATACGATGGATGTGTAATGTGAGTCTTAAAGACAGGCTTAGATCTTATGACCTCAGATAAAGATTAAGAAAACTTGTCCACGCATGTGCAGAAGTTAGAACAAGATCTTATTTACTTTCTGGCATATCCTTTGAGGCTATTGTGTCAGTCAAGTGCCTTATCTGGTTGCAGTTGCACAGACTCCCAATAAACATTAAACATTAAGTAAGTGCATTACTTATTCATTTCTCATGCATATCTCTATCTCCAACCCTGGCAACATGTGTTCTTTTTATTATAATTGGGACAATAATGTATTCCTTTTTCAGTACTAATGTCTGTTATTCTTTCCTTTGCGTATTATAAAGTTTACCACATTACATGTTTTTGCAAACCCTTTTACATTTGTTTTCGATAAACTGTCTATCCGCGAATCATGGTTTTACAACCTTGCCAGTAGGACTTAAGGTTGCTTTTCTTTTCACAGTAAAACAAATCAATCTAATAATCGACCAAATCTTTATAATTAGGATAAAAATATGAACATTCTTTGATCGAGGGAAGGCACAGAATAGTTAACAAAGCCCCCCCCCGCCCTCCCCATGTTAAAAATGGTTTTCTAAATAGTAACATTATTATTTAAAAACTCCTTCTTAACATGAGGCTTTGTTAACTATTCTGTTGCTATACCATCTTCTTATTTTACATATCAATCGTCGACCATTTTCAATTGTTTATATAAAAAAATTAAAATAGCATTAACGACAAACTAATGAAAAAAAATCTCACAATTTTCATGGAAAACTCTACTCGTGTAATATACGCCCCCCCCCCCCCCCAAGTGTATGTTTTTATGTTTGCAAAAATATATGCGGACATTACACGGGGGGGTTTTACAGTAATTTTAAAATTTAGTAAAAAGCAACAAATCTCTTAATTAGAAATTTTAAAAGAATCAGAATCGGAATCGATAATTGTATCAGAATCGGGAATTTAGAACAGAATCAGTAATTGTATTAGGAATCAGGAATTTAGAACAGAATCGATAATTTTTTTTTTTTTTTGTTTAACATAGTTCACCCCAGACAAGGCAGGCCGCCACTGTAGATGTAAGGGGCTACTGAGAAGAAAGAAAACAGAGAAGGTTGGGAGGGGGGGGGGTCAACCTAAATTGGGATCTGTGCAGCGAGATGTCTGTTTACATTAGTTTTAAATTTCTGCATGTCAGTACCGTTGGGGAAACAGGGGGCAGGGAGGGAGTACAAGAGGCCAGCAGCACGAGGAAAGAAGCTATTTGAGTAAAAAGCTCTCCAGCATCTGGGGACCTCCACAGTGAATGAATGAGATTTAGTTGATTGTCGAGTTAGTCTAGTGAACTTATGACGAGGGGGCACAAGAGCAGCCAATTAATCGGAGCACAATCCATTGAAGTATTTGTAAAACAAGCACAAGGATGCTACATTGCGGCGATGGGACAGGGACTGGAGGTTGCTTGACAGTGAGGGACCTATTAGGTTGGCGATTCTTTTTTGGACCTTGTCAAGGAGGGAGAGACTAGTAGATGATGCACCAGCCCAGATGTGACAACAATACTCCATGCATGGGCGGATGGTGGCTTTTTAGAGATACAGGATAATGTCAGGTGTGAGGAGATTACTAGCATAGTAGAGGGAGCCAACCTTCTTTGCGGCAGCCTTGGCAATGTCTTCAATGTATTTGTTCCAATTCATGTTACCTGTGAAGGTTAGGCCGAGGAGTTTGAATGATGAACTCTCAGGTAGAGTGTTATTTGCCATGACTATTGGTGGTTGGAGCGGTTTCTTGTAGTTATTGAAGGAAAGGCGTTTTGTCTTTGCAGCATTAAAAGTTACCAACCCACTTCAACCTGGAGGTAATTTTCTAAGGATTCAGCCATTGCCTCGGATATGATTGCGTCTGTTTTGCCAATATGGTGAGAGTAAAGCGTGATGTCATCAGCAAATAAACCAATCTCAGACTCTATGTCATCAGGGAGATCGTTTATATAGATCAGGAACAACAAAGGTCCAAGGATAGATCCCTGGGGTACACCAGCATTTATGTCATGTTTCTTAGATGAACGGCCATCGAGGACAACCTGGACTTTTCTTTTGTCTAGGAAGGATCTAATTATATTAAGTAATTAAGTAATTGCCCAGTAATACCATATGAGCGTATTTTCAGTAGAAGCCCTTTGTGCCATACCTTGTCAAAGGCCTTGGATATATCAAGCGCTACTGCCCTAGCTTCTCCTGCCTTGTCGAGTGTATGATACATGCGTTCAGAGATGACCGTTAGGATGTCTGCAGTAGATCGTGATTGTCTAAATCCATACTGGCGGTCAGAAAGAAGTTTAGCATTAACTAAGTGCCGTACTATCGCTAGATTGATTAAGGATTCAAAGAGTTTAGCAAAGATCGGCAGTAGACTGATTGGGCGGTAGTTCAGAGGATCGGTTCTATTCCCAGAATTCTTGTGAACTGGTACCACAGAGGCAATTTTCCAGCTATCGGGGAAGCAAGATTCAGCTAGGAATTTATTGTAGAGTTTGGAGAGGACAGGAGCCAGTTCAGCAGAGCATTTCTTTATTACTATTACTATTACAGGTATAAGATCAGGTCCACAAGCTTTGAATGTGTCAAGGTTTTTATGATGTCTCTGACCTGGGATGGGGTGATGACCAGGTTATCAAGTGTGGCTTCGGTCTGCAAAGGGAATTTGGGGAGGGGGTGGTTATCTGAGTCCAGAGTGGAGCTAGAAGCGAAACGCTGGGCAAGTAGTTCAGCCTTATCAGTGGCCGTGCAAACGACATCATTGTGGGTTGATAGTGGGAGAATCGTTGATTGACCATTGTTCACTACACTATTGTAGATTTTCCAGAAATCACGAGTGTCTAGTTTCTGTGACTCAATGCGTTTTTTTTGTTAACTCATTAAACCTTCTCTTTGCTTCACCTATAACGGCCTTGCAATTATTTCTTGACTCTATAAATTTATGTCTATTAGTAGCTGACTTATGGCGGCCGAATTTACGGAATGCTTGTGGCCTCTCAACAATGGCAGCTGCACATTCCGAGGTGAACCATTGGGGAGAGTGGGGCTTGTTAAAGAATTTTCTTCAATGCCTGCTTTGACCCATTCAGTTAATTCATTTGCACACTGGTCGGCAGGGAGTGAGGTTTCCCTCCTTGGGGCGTCACTGATGTGATCTCTGATTGACTCAAAATCAGCCTGCTCGTAGTATCCTGTTGTTTTGAGCAACGGTTCATCAGCTTTTGGGCGACTTTTTAGGGTGATATGTATCATTAGCACAATGTGATCAGCATTCCCGAGTGGGCTGTGAGCTTTCGTCACACAAGCCTCGGTTATTGAGGTCAAGAAAAGGTCTAGAAGTAAGGCTTGCTGGTCTACTCGATCGGGGACGCGGGTCGGAAAATCGACAGTCTGAGAGAGGGAGTGAGCTAAGGAGAAATTATACGTAGAATTGCCGGCTGCATCAGTAAGGTTGGAGAATCCCAACCAGTCACGGTGGTGGGCATTAAAATCCCCAAATACATGTATTTGGGCATTCGAGTCAATTAAGAGTGTTCTATCTATGCTTTCAGAGACAAAGTTTAGCAGAGTACAGTCCTGGGTCGAAGGGGAACGGTATAAGAAATATAGGTAACTGACGTTGTGATGTAAAGTCAATCTAAAGCACATGTAGTCTTGGTCATCTGATTCTAACCTATGTTCTCTAGTCAGGGGGAGGGTGTTTCGAACATAAACTCCTAGCCTGTGCATATGTTTGTCAGAGTCCTTGCGGTAGAGTGGGAGGTAGTCAGTCATGTCAAAGTGGTGAGAGGAGATTGAGGATTGAAGGTTAGTTTCACTTAGAGCTAGGATATCCGGGGAGTTTGTCAGGAGAAAGGTTTTTATGTCGTTGATGTTGGTTCTAAGTCCCCGGATATTTGCGAATGCGAGCCTCGAGGGCGGATACGAAAGTGTTTCTTGTTGGGTGTCTGGTTTAGGTTTTCTTTTATTTTTTTGTAATGACATGTTTGTTTTGATCATAGAGTGGGTTGGCCAAGGTGGGTCCTTGTTTGGTGCCAATAAGCTCACACAACCAGTCCATTAGTCACGACCTGGTCCATGGGGGTTGTGGCTTTGGTAAAGCCCACAGGAGATAATTGCAGGGTCTCTTTCCATGCGCGACATGGCACATACAACTACCCACGGTATTATCCAACTGATGATGGAGCAGCCGTTCTACCCAAGAATTTAGGCTCCTTCCTGTCAGTCGGAAACAGCAGCCAGATAAGCTGTCTAACCTGTACCCTCAACCTGTCGGAACAAGAGAGACCCAGACTAGTCATGTGAGACTTAGTGACAAAAAACTTTCCCCGAGTTGCCCAGATAGAGAAAGAGAGACGGCGTTCATTGTCCTAGTAAGGAAACAAGGCTAGGCACTGAGTGTTTAGAGGCGTCCCAGCACTGTTACCTCTGCGCCTGGCTAATAGACAAAGAAGGAGTGCAAGGGCCGGCGATAGGCAGAATCTATCTACTCCTTAAACAATTGTAGGTTTGCAAACCAGATATTTTGTTTGAGATTCCAACTCTTGGAAGGTTGTCGATCAGGACTAAGAAGGCCTCCCTCCCCAACGGTTTATTGTCATGGTGTAGGTAGTTGGTAGCAAGGTTTTATTGTCAGAGATTTCCTTCTCTTAGGTGGATAGCCTTACAAGGTCTTACAGGTCCAACACTCCAAAAATAGCCTGCGCCGTGTACTAGTATTTATAAATAAATATTAAATTATTAATACCTACAGACGCTAGCGTTTCAAGCTTATTGCTCTCATCAGTGCAGGAAAGTAACAATTTCAGACGGGCGGGAGGCGCGAACCTGGTTCACAGAGTCAACCTAGAATCTGCAAGCAGTCGCCATATCCACTTGACCAACGGAAACTGTCACGTAATTAAGGGAAATTAAGATCTATATGTACCTGGAAGCGGGCACAGATAGAAGACTATATATATGTAGATAGGGAACAGAAAGTTGGAGATAGGTTTCTCTCTCACAAGTAAGTAAAAATAAGAGAAATAAGAAAGAGAGGCAGAACTTCAGGCCAGCATGAAAGTTCAATAATTTCTTCAGTGGGAAATCAACAGACAGGCAATAGGACAGTATATATCAATAATTAAACACATTTAAGTCAAACACAGAATTAAGTAAATTCATATAAGACATTAAAATTTGGAGATAATGGTATGTGAGTAGCCAAGAATATGGAGAAAAAAAGTTTAAGAAAACACAGGGTAAATACTAATAAGTCTGTTTCAAATTAGTAAAAATGCCAAATACATTTAAGATAGTAAAAGAACAGAAAACTCAACTGAAAACTTTGAGAAGTCTTTCATTCTGGCCGCCATATGGTTGGCATTAATTGAAGTCGGGCTACTTTGCAAATGACCCTTTCAACAAAATCATATCGTGTACATCTGAGGAATGGTGATGGGAGATTTTGAAAGGGGGGGGGCTTGTATGTTGAGGGTTGTTTGAACTTTTTTTTCTTCTAACATGTTGTGCTACCCATTTTTCCATATATTTTTAATAGTTAGCTAGAACATCGAGATTTACAGCCAGTTGAGGGCAATAGTTTGCTATTTATAAGATTAAACGCTAGAGAAGATAGAGTTAGTTGAAGCTCAAAATTAAAAAGGAAAAGAGAAAAAAAATAAAAACATCAAATAAATAAAGAAAGAAAGAAAAAAAGAAAAGAAAATTTTTTAAGAAAACACAGGTTAAATAGTAAGTTTGGTAGCATTGTTTGAAATTAGTAAAAATGCCAAATACATTTAAGATAGTAAAAGAACAGAAAACTCAACTGAAAACTTTGAGAAGTCTTTCAATTTGTATCGGAATCAGTGAAAATTTTGGGAATCGTCCCATCACTAGTCTAGACATTGCAAATTCAAGGCAAGCAATTATAGATAGATCTTTCGTTAAACTTACATATATTTGAATATGCAATTGAGTAAATGCATGTGTGCACTATTGCAAATTTCTCCCCTATAATCTGTGTATGTAAACAATATAATGGGAGATGTATGTGTAATAGTTTGGATGTCTATCTACGTTAGGAAAATCGGTGAATGAACTTGCATTGAATTTGTAATGTCTAGACAGACAATCCTGGGGAAAGGGTAGTAAAGTATTTTCTATGTATATGTTTTGACACTATGGCATGTCCAATGTGTATTTTATTTATTTTACTTTTAATTTATTCACCTCAAACAAGGCAAGTTGCTACTGTAGACGTAAAGGGCTACTGAGAATTAGGGTGAAAGTTTAGGGGGTCATCCTAAATTGGGAACTGTGAATCAAGATGCTTGTTCACGTTAGTTTTAAATTTCTGCATGTCGGTACAGTCGGAAGAAATGGGGAGCAGGGATGGAGTTCCAAAGGCCGGCAGCTCGAGGAAAAGAAGCTATTGGAATAGAAGGCTCTCTGGCATGTGGGGACCTCCACAGTAAATGGGTGGGATCTAGCTGATTGTCTAGTTGGTTGAGTGTATTTACGTTGATAGAGCAACAGAGCAGCAGGTTCATCGGAGTACATTCCATTGAAGTACTTGTAAAACAAGCACACGGACGCAATATTGCGACGATGGCTGGAGCTTGGTGAATAGTGAAGGACCTATTAGATTAAATACTCTTATTTTGACCTTGTCTAAGAGGGAGAGACTAGTGGATGGTGCACCAGTCCAGATATGACAACAATACTCCATGCATGGGCGGATGGTGGCTTGGTAGAGATATAGGATACTATCAAGTGTGAAAAATTTTCTAGCACGGTAGGAGCCCACTTTCTTTGCAGCAGCCTTGACAATGTCTTCTATATATTTGTTCCAATTCATGTTACCTGTGAATGTTAGGCCAAGGAGTTTGAAAGTTGGACTCTCAGGTAGGGTGTTATTTGCCATGACAATCGGTGGTTGAAGAGGTTTCTTGTAGTTGTTGAAGGAAAGGCGCTTTGTCTTTGTGGCATTAAAAGTTATCAACCATTTATGACCCCATTCCACTACAGACTGGAGGTCACTTTTTAAGGATTCAGCCAATAAGGATTTAGCCACTTAATTGATTGTGGGATGTTTAGTTTTTATGTAGAAGGCTAAAATTCTTGAAGCCCTCTACATAAAAACTAAATATCCCACAATAAATAATGTGAATTACGAAACTAGTCACAACATTTTAAAGTGTCTAGCATAGTAATAAACGTTACCAAATTCTTAGTCATTAAGCAATTATACGTTTGAATTTTGAACGCGTTCAAAACGTAATAAAATTCTTAATGGTTAAGCAATCAAACTTTTGAATCTTGCACGCTCTTAGAACGTAATCACGCTCTCATGTAACATCTCAATATTATAGACGCTCCTTTTAAGTTGTAAATTACTGGCCGTTATAATAATAAAAAAAAAACTCAGCAGTAAAAACATATTTTTTAAGAAACAAAAATTAACACCGCCTGAAGATGATTTGACGAATCAAATCGAAAGTACTCGTGAAAAAAGAAAAGAAAATGGAACAAGAAACCCATGGAACTTATATACAGCAATTTGACCGAAACACTAAATGGACCATTCTGAAAATTGAAAAAATTAAAGAAGTCTTATCAAGCAAAAACACTCCGTGTTATTTAATAATATTTGCATCAATGAAAATATGCTGCCTAAATACACACAATATATATCAAGGGAGGCGCGAGAGCACTCTATCCCTTAATAGACTTCACAAATGGCCTATGCTGGAAATCTCATTTCTTTGATCAATCATAACTCAAAAACCAATAAACCAAATTAGTTAAAACTTTGCACAACATTTTTATTTGATAGGTTCTATAAGTGTGCAGAATTTCAGCATCATTAGTCAAGGCAACCCAGAGATCCAGAAAGTTCAATCATCAAATCATGTTATCTGTGTGTACGTACGTACATATGTGCCACCCTTTATCTCATCAACTATTTGATGAATTCAGCTGATTTTTGGCAAAGATAGAGGTTCTAGTGTCTAGTTGATGGCATTTTAATTTCAGTTTACCATATACCTTGATTAGTCAAACTACCAACTATATCAGTTATGAGAAGGCATTGTATTGAGGCATAGCCTTTACAAAAGTAGTGATATTCCATGAAAAATGCCAGTATACTGAAATCATATGCCCTTAATAGGGTTAAGATGAAAATTCATATACACTAAATGTACAAAAGCAAGGAAATTCCCAAATTTTTACACTTTTATTGTCATTAAGGGTATGACTACATATCAACCAAACCATTTCATTATCACATCACTACAGTATAAATCTCTATGCATGAGTCGATGAAGTGTGTGAGGTGCGCTGAAGAAAAATTCCTACCAGTAAAATACATAGCCCTGTTGTGCTCGCATACCTTAATCACAATAAAAGTGTAAATATTTGGGAATTTCCTTGCTTTTGTACATTTAGTGTATCTGAATTTTCATCTTAACCCTATTAAGGGCATATGATTTCAGTATACTGGCATTTTTCATGGAATGTATATATATATATATATATATATATATATATATATATATATATAGACTGAAGAGAGAGAAAGAGAGATAGGGAAAGAAGGATGGTAACTTACTTTTAGGTTGATCATAAATTTGGCAAACTTTCAGAATCAACTGTGAACGCGTTAAAGTTCCAGACGATTTCAATATGTTGTCTTTTTATCATTCGAGATTATTCCAAAATAAAAAAAAACATGAATCGCAAATGTCTTTATCGATCTCCATTAAAGGTTTCTTATTTCTAGCATTGACCATTTTCTTCCCGCCGGAGTTGACTAGAAAGAAACCCATTATTTCAAGATGCGACCATACACGCCATAAAAGGCTCCGTCCACCAGTTGGTTTGTCACGCTAGTTTGAATTATCCATATAACAATGCGCTAAAACAATTTCATACTCGTATGTACGTTATCCCCCTCCACCTCTTTTTTAAGAAATGGGATCGTCCGATCGCCGAAGATACAATGCAAAAAGTTTGTTTTTTTACTTTCATCTGATGGCGCTGTAATGTCGAACTAAAATACACTTTCTTGGTTAGATCAAAGCATAGTATCTGTTCTGTTCAAAGATCGTACAGTAATATCGTGGGGTCTGCATTCATGTTGGACATCCATAGAATGGAAATATGTCACAAACTTCTACAAGGGTTTTAGAGATAGACCCCCATAACCAGATATATTCTGAAACTACATTAACCAGAGTACTTGGTTAAGTATATTTCAGTTTGAACAAAAGTGGTACAATAATATTGTGGGGTCTGCGTTTGCGCTGGACCATCACAGAATGGAAATATGTCACAAACTTCTACAAGGGTTTTGGAGACAGACTCCCATAATCGCAGCAGCATTATACAACAGATTAAGGATACAACTGTGGAATTTCCATGGGTTTCGCTAGTACTTTTTTAATACATCCATGCATTTCTTATAAAAATACCATTTTAAACTTAGACTGACAGACTGACAGACTGATGGACGTACAGACCAACGAATAGACAGAGCTACTTATAGTAGCTACTTATAGTACAGACCAACGAATAGACAGAGCTACTTATAGTAGCTACTATAAGTAGCTCTGTCTATTCGTTGGTCTGTACGTCCATCTGTCTGTCAGGCTGTCAGGCTGACAGACTGACAGCCTGACAGCCTGACAGCCTGACAGACAGATGGACGTACAGACCAACGAATAGACAGAGCTACTATAAGTAGCTACTATAAGTAGCTCTGTCTATTCGTTGGTCTGTACGTCCATCAGTCTGTCAGTCTGTCAGTCTAAGTTTAAAATGGTATTTTTATTGCTAAATAAAGAAATTGAATGGACGTATCATAAAGATATTCATTCTTGTGTTATTTAGATTAAACAGACTACTATCCTCATTTTCGTTGTTAAATTTGCAAAGATTCGGTCGGTGTACCCTCCAAGCTTCTTCAGGGACATCTTTTTGAACTAGAGAAATGTTCCAGTCAAATTCAGGAATGTGTAAAGAATTTCCAACTGAACGCATTAATTAATCCATGTGGCGGGGGTAGATTGTTCTCATTCCGTCATCCATAGCCGGATAAAAATGTTAATTTATGTTATTCTTAGCCATTATTGCCTGTAGGTAGTCTTGAACCGCATCATCGCAACAGACGCTTACCATTGATTTCTTGCTGGAAACAACAATTGGTCTTCTCTGGGATTTATGTGGCATTAAGCTTTCCCAAGGTTCCAGTCCTCTCCACACTCTTCCAGTGGAGGTCTGGGAAGTGCTGTCCCTTCTCGTTCTTTACATCCTCCTTGACCCTTCACGACCATTTTGTGTGGTATCAGCCGAGGCTGGATATATCGCTTTTATTTGAGGGGGGGGTATGAAATTTTATTCATTTTCTGTTCCTTTGTTTCATGTGGTGGTGTTCTTTTCGTGTTTTTATTTTCTTCCTATTGCAACTTCCATGTGACTGGTTAGCCTTCATACCTTATGTGAGTTGGTTTCTGCATTCAAGGATTTTCATTAAGATTTCAACTTTTTTCATCATTGCCCTCCGTTGTATGGTCTCAGTCTTCCCTTTGATTTCAATTTCTCCTAGTCTTTTTTCCAGGTTTTTCAGGATTGTTCCTAGGGCTCCTACGATTATTGGTATTATATTGACATTTTTCATACTCCATATCCCTTTCAATTCTCTGGCGAGTTTCGTGTATTTGCTTCGTTTTTCTGTCTTCTTGATCTTCACCCTGTTGTCTGCTGGTACAGCAAAATCTACGATTTGGCAGGATTTTTCCTTCTTGCCGATTATTATGACATCCGGTCTCCTTGCTTGCACCTCCATATCCCTGAGGATTTTGTGTTCTTTGTTTTCCAGTACTGTCTTTGGTTTATGTTTGTACTATTTGTCCTTGTGTTCGAAATGCAGTCGTTTGCATAGTTCCCAGTGTACTGCTGTCTGCCCACAATCATGTCTGTTCTTATATTCTTTGGGGACTAGTTTGCTGCATCCACTTGTTATATATTTACTGTTTCATCTCTTTGTCCACACAGTCTGCATTTACTGTTTTCCTGTGTTTTATCTATTTTAATGTAGTTTGTCGTAATCGCATTGTTTTGTGCAGCCATTAGTGTCCTTTTCTACGCCATGCCTAGCTATTTTCGTGGGGCTCTTCTCTTGTCAGTCTTATGAAACGTCCATGTAGTTGTTTTTTCCCCCACTTTTCTTTTCTTGTCTTTTTGTTTTTGGTTTTGGTGCTTCCTCGGTTGATCATTGGAACTGTGTCTCTTGCTGCAGTGATTATTCTTTCTGTGTTCTGCGTTACGCATTTCTTCAGCTCTTTTTCGTGTTTTCCACACAGTCTTCTATACTTACTAGTCCTCTTCCTCTTTCGTTTCTTTTCATGTAGTGTCTGTCCTTACAGTCTTTTAGATGTAGTGCGTTGTGCATGGTCATTCATTTTCTAGTCCTCTGGTCAAAGTGCCTGAGTTCTTCTTTAGTCCAGCCTATGAATGGTCCAGAGTATCTTATTAGTGATTATGCCCAGGTGTTTATTCCTTTTACTAGATTTCTACTATATAATTTCGTTTCTAAGAGTTTTCTTTATTATTATTATTATTATTATTGTTATTGTTCTTTTTCTTTTTCTTGTTTCTGCTGCTGCTGCTTTATTGTTGTAGTCGTGGTGGTTGCTGGTGTTATACATTGTAAATTTGCCTTAACCAAAAGACAGAAAAAATCTTCTTTAAATAAGACTTTTAGACTTCAGCCATTTTTGACAAAATGACTCTTTTATGACAAAAAAATCATTACTCAAAAACTGCGTGCATAAAATTAGTGTCATGTGAAATATTGACTTTTACTTGTGCGCATGTGTTTATGTATGTGCGTGTCTACGACCTTTGAGGCTTTAACGCACACACACGCGCACATAGAACTTGAATGCCTACTGAAGAGAATTTGAATGCCTACTTGATACTTACCTCGAGTGTCTAAGGTCTCTCTGTACAGGGGTTTGTCAGGACAACTTGACATGAGGATGCTTTCTCCTACAAGTAAACCCTGACTAAATATACAAAATAACATAATGTTCGAAGCCCAAATAAGATTCCTTCAGTATGGGTACACCACACTGGTTTATACAAGAAATGGCGCACCTTCTCCAAGTGGTGTTGCCTCTAGTAACAGCACTAAGCTGGATACTCCACCAGACAAGATGAATTCTTGTCCTGAAATTCAATAAGACCAAGAGACTACAAGAAAGATATACTATAACAGTTAACTAGTCAATTAGTGAGAGGAAAATAAATATTCTTAACTTCTTTACTAAGTCAACGTTTGAAAGGTAGAGAAGGACTTTAATGGAATATTCGAATATCTAGGGATTTCTGAGAACTTCGACTGAAGTAAAATGAACCAAAAGAGACCATATGCAGCTGCATGCATATTTTTCTGAATCTATTTATATATGTGCATCTTACTCTACATATAAACTTATCAAACCAATGTGAAATAATTTGGTTGGCCTCACCCTTTCTTCTTCTCTATACACTCTATCTCTCTCTCTCTCTCTCTCTCTCTCTCTCTCTCTCTCTCTCTCACACACACACACACACAAACACAAACACACACAGACGTGCTAGTCTCAGTCTTTTTTGATAAATACTATTATGGTATGTGTCTTCAGAATTCCCTGCTTCTTTTGTTCCAGCTCATTTGATTCGCTAGTCTAGTGGTCTTCACAAATTCGCTGTTTTAATACCTCGATATAATACAAATTCATATTCTAGTAGCTTCTTCCCAAGAACTGCAGGCTTGTGGAATTCTCTTCCAACTGACTGCTTTCCTCCTGTTGGTTTTTTCAAGGCTATGGTCAACAGGAATCTGTCTTTGTGATAATCATCTTTCGTTCTTTTTACCTCCTTACATCAAGTGGTTTCATGCTTTGTCTGGAGCTATCCCCCCGCCCCCCATTCTTTTAAAAATTAACTTTTTTTGAGAATCATTAATCAGACATTAGAATTCTGTCTATGGCTATTAAACTTTCATGTATGATTTTTTACAGACATTCAACGTACCTGATCTAACTTGTTCTTGAACCACGTGCCTTCAAGTTGAACTGAATTTCGAAAAGGCCCGTAACGACTAATAATGGAGGCAAAACATATTCCTCGATGTTCCCAACTCTCACAAAAACAAATATAATTGGTCAAATCAAAATTTATGATAATTTATGACAACTTTTCTATTTGTTATCATGAACAAAGAGAACTATGCTTGCTAAGGAAGAACGATAACTTTCTTTCATAATTTTATATTTGAAAAAGACATGTTTATAAACTTGAGTCATCGTTCGTCCTTAGCTAGCCTCTTTTGAGACTTGTTTAAATTGCGGCAATATTTTTAGGACCTAATTTTCATTTTGGCGTTTCATCTGTATGGCATAACAAAAAAAACATTAAAAACTCTAAGTTGTTTTTTTTACTAAGTTTAAGTTAAAAAAAAACAACATAAGTTGTTTATGAGTAATGCCGAAACCTATTTCACTCTAAATAATTTACGTAACTGAAATAGGAATTAATCCCAAATAAAAAGAGTATTTTTAGACTATTGTTGATAGAATAATGTTTTTATTATTATTTATTTATTGGGGGGGGGGGCGAGAAGTGTTGATACCAGGATTTATAAAGAACTGAAAGAAAACTTTAAATAAAAAACTTACAATTTAACATAAAATTCAATTTTATTGGTTTGTATTTTAAGTGAAAGACGTTTTATTTTAAACTATGAATATTTATAATTTTTCAGGAAAAAAAATTATTTTTTTTAATGGAATTAGGAAAACTTTTTATTTTCTTATTTGTAATTAAATTAGGAAAACTTTTATTTTATTTTTTTAAATTGCATTAGTTAATCGACAAATTCTTTATTGGCTACGTAAAAATGTTTAATTTTTTATTGTAAATTCAATCAGGTAAACAACATTTTTTATTGGTTATTGGAATTTAATATATTTGTGATTTCATTAATCATTTTTTGTTCGTTAATTATTATTACTTTTTTATTAACATAACATTGTTTCGTTGTTAAAGTTTTTGTTTGTTAATTAATTAACATTCCTTATATTTTGTTTTAATTGATTAAAGCCCGTTTGATAAATGTTTGATAAATTTGAATAAACAAACTTTTAAAAATGTAAAAAAAAATGTATTTTATTTATTATTAATTATTCAGTTTAAATGAAAACTCAAAATTGAAATTGACTTTTTGTCAGGTTTTGTGAAAAAATAAAATGTAGTTGTCTGGGACACATTCTGCAACTGCGTTCCTTGATATCTATAATGGAGCCGTTCAAAAATTATTTTATGTTGACTTTCTGTTTTATATTGTCTATTAATGCAATTGGAGTTTTCCTAAGTGAATCAATATATGGTTGTATGTTCTCGTTGACAGAGGGTTTCACAGACTAGCGATCTAGGTAGATATGTATAATTTGTTTGGTCATCTTTATCTCTGTTTTCACAAGGGTTTGTTGTACGTTTTCTTTCTTTATTGACTAATTTAATCTGTTCTAACTTTTGGTATTTGTACATTCACTAGAAGATACTGTTGTGTCGGTCTGACTTGTACAGATATGCTGGTGCTGTCATGGCATTTTATCGGAGTGCCGTTGTATGCCACCAGTTTCATTTCACTTGTTTCGTTTTCAATTTTCCAAAACCCATCAGAGTCTAATATTTCCAGAAATATTTTACGGAATATGAAGACTGGTAGTGTGTTTCCTCCAACACTTGTATTTATGTTTATATATGGATAATATATGCGAATATATGCAAAGACTTTTGACGTTTTTTGATGCAGAGGTTATGGGGTTAGTTGATTAGGAAAGAAAGTCAGGATGAAGAACGTAACTTGGTAGAGTTAGCTATGTCTGGCCGCATCTGACCGAAATAGAATATTGAACAAGAAAAATGGTCACCATCTTCCATAAATAAGACCACATCTCCACAACTAAATAGGTATTAACTTTTATTCAAGCAAACACTGGAACATAAAGAGAATTGTTCTGTAGGCTGGCGTTTGTCAATAAACGAATGATGTATCCTGGGAGTTCCATTCTAGCCGGACACTCGTAGTGATACGGCGAGCACAGGATAACATCTTATCAAGAGGCGATTAAAACGGGAACTGATTCGGATTGTCTTTTTCTCCTTCTCTCTTCTTCTCCTTCTTCTTCTTAGTCTTTTTCTTCTTTTTCTTCTTCTTATCTTTCTTTTCCTCTTTCTTCTTCTTTTCCTTCTTAGTCTTTTTCTTCTTATTATTATTCTCCTCTTTCCTCTTCTTCTTCTTCTTCTTCGTCTTATTCTCCCTCTTCTTCTTTTATTCTTCCTCTTTGTTTTCTTCTTTTTCTTCTTCTTCTTCATAACGGTTGTCATCAAAGGTATTTAAAAAATGCTAGCACAAACTACAGGGGTTTTATTGTTCTTCTCAAGTATACAGTATACATCCCCCTGCTAGTTTTACATTTTCAGCGTTATGAAAATAAACCGATATCTTTTTATTGTGTTCTTAAAATCTATCTTCATTGGCGAGGAGAGAGAAAGAGGGATAAAGAGAGAGAGGGGGGGTATAATGTCAAGTTTGTCTCATGATCATACATTTTTATTGGTCCTTTTTTTTTTATTAGTTCTGATTCCATCACTTGGTTTTTAAATGCATTCATTTGTACTCTGTGACTTTATGTTCGTATCATGTTTTATAGGTCAATCTCATATTGTTTTACTTTCCATTTGCACCTGTAGCAGTCTGACTCAAGGCTACTGCCCCCTAGCGCTTTCTTCAAACATGTATAACATAACAAATAGTCTTATTGCGTCCTCAAATTCTATCTTTATTCGAAATAGAGAGAGGGGGGCAGAGGTATAATAGCAAGTCTGTCTCATGGTCAGAGAGAAATACATTTTCTTGGTTCTTTTTTTTTTCCATATGTGTTTTGATTTCATCACTTGGCCTTTAAATTCATTTGTTTGTACTCTGTGACTTTATGTTCGTATCCTGTTTTAAAGGTCAATCTCATATTGCTTCACTTTCCATTTACACCTGCACCAGTCTGGATGAAGACTGCTGCCTCTCTGCAACACATTTATAAAATAAATAATGTTATTGTCATTTATTTGATTTTTCTGTAATCGTATTTCAACCTCCTTAGCCAAGCTTTTATTTTTTAAATCGTGACCCACATATATGTCAGTAGATCAGCACAAGTGTGTTTATGCCTGAATCATTGATTAAGTAGGATAAAACAAATGGCTAATATTTCCTCACATTAATATACTTATTTGACCTTTACAACCAGAATCTTCAAGTAAATGTTGACCCCTGAAGCAACTACCAAAGTTAATTTCACGATTAATTGGCATCTTTTATATCCCTCCCCCTCTCTCTCTCTCTCTTTCTCCCACCCCCACTCTTACCCTTGCTTCTCCCTTCTCTTTCTCTCTCTTTTACCCCAGGAAAGACAGGAATCGGCATACACGTTTCACTCGAAAGGCAGGAGAAATACTATCCAGCATTTCCAACTAGTTCTCACTTTTCAACTGCTAGTTTTATATGTGCGGTATTATGGAAATAAACTGCTATCTTTTTATTGCTTCCTTAAAGTCTATTTTCATGAGAGAGAGAGGGGGGAGGAAGAGAGAGAGAGAGAGCGAGAGATGGAGGGGAGATATAGGGGGGTAATGTCTGGTCTGTATCGTGGTCAGGGAGAAATACATTTTTCTGGTTCTTTTTTTTCTCCATCACTTGGCCTTTACATTCATTCATGTATACTCTGTGACTTTATGTTCGTATCTTGTTTTAAACGTTAATTTCATATTGTTTTACTTTCCATTTGCACCTGTATCCGTCTGGCTCAAGGCTACTGCCTCTCAGCACTCTCTTTTATATGTTCAGTATTATAGAAATAAACTAATATCACTCTTTTGCATTTTAAAGTCTATCTTCATAAGAGAGAGATAGAGAGAGAGAAAGAGAGAGAGAGAGAAGAGGAGGAGGAGGAGGAGGAGGAGAAGAAGAGAAAGAGAGAGAGCAAGCGAGGGAGTATAATGTCTGGCATGTCTCGTGGCCAGGGAGAAATACATTTTTCTTGTTCTTTTTTTTCAACCTATGCGTTCTGACTCTCACTTGGCCTTTACATTCATTCATTTATACTCTGTAACTTTATGTTCGTATCCTGGTTAAAGACCAATCTCATATTGTTTTATCTTTAACTTTTATCTCTCTCCCTTTCTCCCTTTCTCTCTTTCTCTCTCTCACACTCTCTCACTGCTTCCCTCTTCTTCTCCCTCTTTTACCTCACAAAAGACGAGGCATTGTTTTAAGCAAAATCAGAACCGAACATACACAAAAGGGAGAAGAAATACTGTCCACCCATTGCATAGATAGTTAGAAAGATAGACATGAGAATCGGACAAAGAATTCCGATTCAAACCATAAAGATTATTGTCAAACCCTTTTTCTTTGCTGATTGTCTTTATTTCTTTTCTTTTTTCACACCAAAAAAGATAGTCCAGTCAAATTAATGAAAAAGGTCACACTAATTGCAACACAAGGTTGTTTTGCACAATGCATTTCTATAAGGTGTCTCTATAAACATATTAAAAGTTTTAAAAAATCGACCGATGCGAAATATGACAATTTTACATCTATCGATCTGCGAAACTAGTGTGTGTTTATGACAAAGAAATGTACACAACCTCGTTTTCATTTTGCCTATTTAGCTCGAATTTTGGATAAAATTAATTGTTGGGATTAAATGCATTTCCTGTCCTGAAATAAAATTCCAATTTACTTTTTAAAGTTTTGAGAATAGAACTTTAATTCAATGTTTTAATTTCTGGCGGCCATATTGCTTTTCCATACACCAAAATATTTTTATGACGTAAAAGAGGAACACCTACCGACTGAGAAGAGAATGCAATGCTTCGCATGTCACACGTCGCAGATGTAGACTTTTGTTGTTGCAACTAATTAGCACATATAGAGATCAGCTGCGGTAAATGGAAGGACTAAAAAGGAAGGCGGCAGTTGGATTTTGGAGTTGAGATTTGTCGGGTTTTAATTGCGGTGTTGTTGAAGGGGAGTTCCTTTAATTTCATTACAAGATTACAAGGAGCGACGCCCACAGCCAGCCACAACGACCCACACATCCAGTTCCTTCGTGCCTACACACCACTTTCTTTGAACGGGATCTGATTGATGTACTCGGGCAAGTGTGTCTGCTATCATAGATTTCAGAGGAGCAGCGCTAACTTTGTCATCTCAGCCCTGTGTGACAGTTGTAGCACAACGTTTGATAAAGCTTGTCGCCACTCGACAATCGTGTGGGGGCACAATAAATCAGTGTCAGAAAATGTCAATCGTTGTAGTGCATGATGTCCATACCGAGCCGGTTAGGGCTAGGATTAGGGTTAGGGTTCCATACTTGATGCACACAGCAATTACAAGAATTTAATTTGGGGAGATTCTGCTCAAAATAATCTCCATTGGCTAGACCGAGTTCAAAATCGATTTCGAAATCTAGTGGTGGGGATGATCTCATCCGCTCCTTACAGCTTAGAAAAGCGACATCTCTAATCTCTCTCTATCTTTATTTCCATAGAAAATGGCTCGACTGAGCTCAATCTCTGGTTCCTTCTTGTAAGATATTCACATGAAGAACATGTCTTACTGCAAAAACTGCAAAGAACTTTCTTTTCTTCCTCCATGTGCCTAGCGCCAAACCGAATTTCCATGAACAGAATGTTTTCCAAGAAATTCCAGTCTGTAGAACACATCACCACAGGACTGCCTCCCTGCAGATTACAACGTGGTCGTCTTCGAATACAATGTCAACAAATACTTGGCATAAACTGTCCCATAAGTAATCAAACTTGATAAGCTTGCCATCAAACTTAGTTCATTCAATTCATCATTTTCAATCCTCTCATAATATTCTTCATCATTCACAACTGAACATCCATCCATCTCATCAACCCTTATCCTTGAGTGGATTTTAGCCTTGATAAGCTTGTCATCAAATTTTGTTCATTCCATTCATCATTTTCAATCCTCTCATAATATTCTTCATCATTCACAACTGAACATCCATCCATCTCATCAACCCTTATCCTTGAGTGGATTTTAGCCTTGATAAGCTTGTCATCAAACTTTGTTCATTCCATTCATCATTTTCAATCCTCTCATAATATTCTTCATCATTCACAACTGAACATCCATCCATCTCATCAACCCTTATCCTTGAGTGGAGTTTAGCCTTGATAAGCTTGTCATGAAACTTTGTTCATTCCATTCATCATTTTCAATCCTCTCATAATATTCTTCATCATTCACAACTGAACATTCATCTCATCAATCCTTATCCTTGAGGTGATTTTAGCGTTGATAAGCTTGTCATGAAACTTTGTTCATTTCATTCATCATTTTCAATCCTCTCATAATATTCTTCATCATTCACAACTGAACATCCATCCATCTCATCAACCCTTATCCTTGAGTGGATTTTAGCCTTGATAAGCTTGTCATCAAACTTTGTTCATTCCATTCATCATTTTCAATCCTCTCATAATATTCTTCATCATTCACAACTGAACATCCATCCATCTCATTAGTAAAAAAAAAAAAAGAAACAATTTCGATTGAAATCCAAAAAATAATTGCTGAAACCTTTTTATTCGTTGATGGTCTTTTCTTCATTTTGCTGTTCACAACGGAATAGAAAAACGGGGATGATTTTTCTTTTCTTACGATAGGATGATCATGGCACTTCATAGTTTCCCCATCACGTGATTATTCCGCTGTGGTGACTGTGCGGAGAGACCGAAGGATAAACGCCCAAGAAACAGTGACCGCACGTGGGACGAACCTGGAACTGTCTGATTTCGAAGCGACGGTCGAACAAAGCGCTTTTGGCAATCCAAAAGAGCTGGATAAAAGGAGTGACATTTTTGCTCGACACAGAGATCTTTTGGGGACATCACAAAGCTGACATCGTTCGCTTGTGTTTAGACTGTCGTCGGCAACATTATTTCGTTTTGGGATGTCGCTCTATTTGTCTAAGGGCTCACACAACCACTTACTTGAATTGAGACGAGTACTGCTGCTACTAAGAATGAACGTCTTATCTGGTGTTGGTGAAGAGAAGAAAGAAGAAAATAACCCGGCACCCAAACAAAAGCAAATAAACTCAGAGCTGGCATTCTGTGTGTTCATTCATCTGCATATTTAATATTATGCAGGTGCCTCGATCCAATGGAGGGAAACTCATGTAAACCAAGACGCCTTTCCAAGAATTAGAAAAAAAACTTAATTTCTCACATGTTTGAATGAATGAACATCTCACAATTTTTTACATGCTGTTTCAACAGCGTTAATCCTGGTCGGGTTGAGCCGACTTCTTCCCTGGCCTACACTACATCCCGGTGGCCCATGAGCAAGGTCGCATGAGATGGCTAACCAATTGAGATTCAACCGTCAAAGGAAGAGCTCAGCCAAGTTCTCCGTGATGGTTGTTGGCCAGGTCCTCAGCTGCCCACCGATACGCTTACACCACCCATGAATTATCTCTCCTTCGATACGTTTACACCACCCATGAATTATCTCTCCTTCGATACGCTTACACCACCCAGGAATTATCTCTCCTTCGATATGCTTACACCACCCAGATAAAGAGGCAGGAAGAATTACATCATGAATTAGCTCTCGCTTCGGGCGACGAGCCACATGTCCAAACCATCGAAGACATTGCTGCAACATAACATATGGCAGAGACTTAAGATTGAGGTGTTGGCAGAAAACAGCAGTTGGGATACAGCAAGATGCGGTGGAGGCAGTCATTGTCAAAGACTTCTAACTTCCGCCGATCAGCCACCCTCATTGGTCATGTATCGCAGCCATAGAGGAGGATCGACCGGATGACAGATGGCTAAATACCCCTTTTTGTCATTATCTAAATCTCTCTATGCCCCCACGAGGACCACTGGAGGCATATAAAAGCAGATCTAGCGGTACCAATTCGACAATCGACCTCAGCTGAAATAATAGTGGAATCAAGGTACACAAATGACACCACGTCCTCCAATGCAATGTCATTCAGAGAAAGCGGTCTCCAATCCTCAGGAGAGACCAAGGAAGAGAGAATATTAGTCTTTGATGTGTTGATGCAGATACTCGCACAAAGCGTGACCTCCTGCAGCCTGTTCAGCATTTCTGCACCTCATTTCCGATCGACCCCAGCAATATAGTGTCATCGGCATAAGCTAAGTCCGACACATTCACCTCCCATCGAACTGTCACCCACTGAGAGCATGATCAAGGATGTAGTCAATAGTGTAATTGAAGAGAATTGAAGAGAGTGCACATCCCGGTCTTCATCTAGAAGGTCCTCGTCTCGGGGTAAAAGGGATCTATTTAAAGCGGTAGTACTCTTCCAAGATGGCCTTCTGTGGCACCTATGACTGGTCCCAATGCACCCAGCACTGTATGATGCATCCCAAAGCACTCTTGTGCAGCTACAGGCTGTAGTTAGCCTCTCTATACCGAATGACCGTCCGTAGATGCTAGTTTAATATATATATATATATATATATATATATATATATATATATATATATATATATATATATATATATATATATAATAATGGATTAAATGAAAGACTAAAATGAGAAATTAATCAAACTTTATTACATATCAAAGTTCAAGCAAAAAGTACTGTAAAGTCCTTAATCCACGGATTTTTAAAGAAAATCTTCTCTTCAGAGGACTATTACCACACTGACATCACTGAGAGTAAAAGTTTCGCTTTGAAAATATATAAAAATATATAACACAAAATATAATTAATTATATATATATATATATATATATATATATATATATATATATATATATATATATATATATAGAACAGTTTTTTATTATATTCCAATAACCATGGTTTGTTTTATTACTTTTATTTTTATTTTTTTTCACATTTCCAAAAATTCCAAATTTCTGTGAGATATATTTAACGGTCCGTTTCATTTGTTTTGTGCCAAACAACATTTGTATGTCAATATCGTCTCTGCAACACTACAAAATCATCAGAAAAAGTTCACAAATAATAAGAGTTCTTAGATTAGAGTGTCTTGAAAAACACCCACATCATACATCAGTTTCATTTTAAGGTGAAAATAAACAAAAGAACAAACAAAATTTTTTAGAGCAAACACTCACACGTGTGCGATCAAACTAATCCGCCATTTTGATTTGGACGGACCGTTAAATATATCTCACAGAAATTTGGAATTTTTGGAAATGTGAAAAAAAATAAAAATAAAAGTAATAAAACAAACCATGGTTATTGGAATATAATAAAAAAAAAACTGTTCTATATTTTGCTCTGTTATCAATAATTGACAAACATTGAGCTGAATCTTCAAAGGAGACTACAGAGTAAAAGGATCTGATGATATATGATAGTACATATATTGTCTTTAATAATTATATATATATATATATATATATATATATATATATATATATATATATATTTAAAGAATTGTGGTTACCAACGCTAGTAAAAAAACTTTTTCAATAATTATTTATTATCTTATCATTTTAACATTTTAAGTTTTTTTTAAATATAATTTCATAACGCGTTTCGAGCGTTTATCGTTTATCCATTATGCTCTCTTCAGATGTAAATTCCATTTGATAAAAGTGTTTCATTTGAGAAAACATTTCATTTTTCTTTCATTTAAAAGTGTCTGTTGACATATCGTAAGTTGTTGCTTAATGGATAGTGACGTCTCTCGACTTCTTTCTCTCTTTCTTCATGTTGCAGTCTTAATAACAACGGTTGCAAAAAAATTTAAAATGACAGCACACGATCCTTTGTGGCTTAACAATTGTTTAGAGGTTTTTAGCATAATGGATAAACGATAAATGTTCGAAACGTGTTATGAAATTATATTTTAAAAAAACTTAAAATGTTAAAATGATAAGATAATAAATAATTATTGAAAAAGTTTTTATACTAGCGTTGGTAACCACAATTCTTTAAATATACTTTTTTCTCTCGTTGGAACTGCACTGATGCTACACAACCCCTTCTCTCTCTCATATATATATATATATATATATATATATATATATATATATATAATGCCGCAAAAGAGCAGGTCAAATCAACGTGGCGACGGTAGAGAGAGATAAAGAAAAAATATATTCACAAAATCTCAGTATTCTTTAGTAAATAATGGCGCGACCATGAATTTTTCGTTTGTCTTTCTCTCATGTCTATGTTTTTTCTCACTCCCCTCCTTTTAACAAATTTTTTCTTATTTACAAGTTTGCTCTATGCCCCTGTTTTTTAGGTCTTCTACGGCCAGAAACCCGCTAATTAAATACCCATAAGAAAAATAAATATTGAGAAAATAAAATGGTTGAATATGGCCGGGAGTATTTGTTTATAAATATTAATAAACCCAAAGAAACATTATTTCTCTGACCTGGGTCAGCTCAAAGCTTAAAACGAATGGTACGATGTTGATTTCAGCTGATGTTATTAATAAATAAATATTATGAGGTAACTCTGTTAATGCACTTGGGCATAGACAGAACACGGCGGATCTAGAGGAATCAAACCATAATAAAAAAGACTCCCTCTATCCGTAATGGGGAGTTATAGTTCGTGTGGCGATCATTGACGAACAGATGCCTCGGCAAAGAGAACATGGCAGAAAATTCCAAAAAACCTCTGTACCGGAAACTGGCGGTTACTTTTGGTTCTTTTGTCCCTCGTTTGTTGGATATATATTGCCGCTGTCTTCTTGTAAATAACAGCAGTTGTAAAAGTTGATAATAAAAATGACAGAACACGATAATTTGTGGTTTAACAATTGTTTTGAGATTTTTAGTATACAGTATACATACATAACACACCAACCCATCACCAATAAGGGGTGGGATTAGATGTTCACAAAAAAGACCGTGTCCTCTTTCTCTCTCGTCGACAGAAACAGCCGTTCGTCTCGTTGACATATCGTAAGTTGTTGCTCAATGGATAGTGACGTCTCTCGACTTCTTTCTCTCTTTCTTCATGTTACAGTCTTAATAACAACGGTTGTAAAAAAATTAAAAATGACAGCACACGATCCTTTGTGGCTTAACAATTGTTTAGAGGTTTTTAGCATACAGTATACAGACATAACACCCCAACCCATCCCCGAGAAGGGTGCTGTATCTCCCTTTATTAAAACCTAGGTTCTTTAAAGCAAAAATTTTAAACACTTTATCTCATAATCAAATCACAAGTGTTACTTAAATCAAATGTTTTTAAAAGTTCTTACTTAAAATCAAATGTTCTTACTATCACTTGTTCTCCAACAATTTGTGACTAAACGTTCTTACGTAACTCGTTTTGCACGTTCCGCAATATGTCTGTCTATCTATCTATTTATCATATTTTTCTCTTTCATTAGATTGCATTCGTAGGACACCTTTTCTTTTCAGCGTACCGTCTCTCTCTCTCTCTCTCTCTCTCTCTCTCTCTCTCTCTCTCTCTCTCTCTCTCTCTCTTTTATTTCCTTGTCGATCTTAGCTGTGTGTGCATATGTCACCTACTTTGTCATTTCTTCCGTCATCATTATCATTATCGCCGTCTGGTGTGTTGCGTTGCCTCTTCGTTGTGGCAAACCGTATTTCATCATCAAATGGTTCTGGGCCCCCCTACTTGTTGTGTCTGTGTTAAGAGACCTTTTATCTTATGCGGAAAGCAATCAAGCTAGGTCGGTGGCGAGTTCGATTTTTTTTTTTATTTTAGAGAGAAATTACGATCAATAATAATTCACATTAAAATGGAGAGAGACACAAAACTGTTAACCCTACTTAATACTAGCTAAAGGAACGGATGAAGGGGTATATTACAAGAGACAGACAATAAATCTTGGGCTCCTTCTTTGCGCCCAACGCGCTATTGGTTTCTTTAAGAATTACATCTTAATTGCGACTGTCTCGTACGAGCTCCCAACGACAACTGCTTAAAAACCCCTTCCTTTGTTCTCATCACAGGCGTGACGTCATTCTTCCCAGCTTGTCACTTAACTTTTGTGTCTGATCTTTTCGTGACCCTCCATTTTGAATCTGACCCATAGACTCTAATTTCAAAGTAACATGCACTGATTTTACCGAGCGCACATATTCAAACTAGTTGATTTCATTGAGCAGGGCCCCTCATAATGTAACAAGAGGTGGGATTAGGTGTTCACAAACAAGACAACGCTCTCTTTCTCTCTCGTCGACAGAAACAGCTGTTCGCCCCGTTGACATATCGTAAGTTGTTGCTCAGTGGATAGTGACGTCTCTCTGCTTCTTTCTCTCTTTCTTCATGTTGCAGTCTTAATAACAGCGGTTAAAGGTTACTAAAATGAGAGCACGTGATCATTTGTGGTTTAACAATTGTTTAGGGGGTTTTAGTATACAGCATACATACATAACAAACAAAGCCATCCCCAAATGGGGATGGGAATAGCTGTCCACAAACGAGACCGCTCCCTCTCTATCTTGATACCCAGTGGATAGTGACGCATCTTTCTCTCTTACTTCTTGTTGCCATCATTTCCTTCATAATGAAACCGGTTGTAAAAGTTTTTTTACAATGACAGCACAAAATCATTTGGGGTTTTATTTGTACATACATAATATCTCCGACCCATCCCCAATAAGGGGTATAAGTAGCTGTTAAACAACAAGACCACTCTCCCCTCTCTCTTTCTCTCTCCCTCTCTCTCTCTCTCTCTATCTCTCTCTCTCTCTCTATCTATCTCTCTCTCTTTTACTTAATTGATCTAATGAGCAGTAATTTACAATTTATAGAGTATCTAAAACTCTCGATCCCGTCTCTCCTTGTTCCGTCTCTTAATTGGTTTAATGAGCAGTAATTTACAATTTATACTGTATCTACAACTCTCGCTTCCGTCTCTCTTGTTCCTTCTCTTAATTGGTCTAATGAGCAGTAATTTACAATTTATAGAGTATCTAAAACTCTCGCTTCCGTCTCTCTTTGTTCCTTCTTTTAATTGGTCTAATGAGCAGTAATTTACAATTTATAGAGTATCAAAAACTCTCGCTTCCGTCTCTCTTTGTTCCTTCTCTTAATTGGTGTAAGTAGCCGCAATTTACAATTTATAGAGTATCTAAAACTCTCGCTTCCGTCTCTCTTTGTTCTTTCTCTTAATTAGTCTAATGAGCAGTAATTTGCAATTTATAGAGTATCTTCAACTCTCGCTTCCGTCTCTCCTTGTTCCTTCTCTTAATTGGTCTAATGAGCAGTAATTTACAATTTATACAGTATCGAAAACTCTCGCTTTCGTCTCACCTTGTTCCTTCTCTTAATTGGTCAAATAAGCAGTAATTTACAATTTATAGAGTATCTAAAACCCTCACTTTCGTCTCTTTTTGTTCCTTCTATTAATTGGTCTAATGAACAGTAATTTACAATTTATAAAGTATCTAAAACTCTCACTTCCGTCTCTCCTTGTTCCTTCTATTAATTAATCAAATTAGCAGTAATTTACAATTAACAAATTATTTACAACTCTCGCTTTCGTCTCTCCTTCTTCCTACTCTTCATTCGTCTAATGAGGAATAATTTACAATTTATAGAGTATCTAAAACTCTCGCTTCCGTCTCTCCTTGTTCCTTCCTTTAATTGGTCTAATGAGCAGTAATTTACAATTTATACAGTATAAAAAGATCTCGCTTCCGTCTCTCCTTGTTCCGTCTCTTAATTGGTCTAATGAGCAGTAATTTAAAATTTATAGAGTATCTTAAACTCTCGCTTCCGTCTCTCCTTGTTCCGTCTCTTAATTGGTCTAATGAGCAGTAATTTACAATTTATACAGTATCTAAACCTCTCGCTTCTGTCTCTCCTTGTTCCTTCTTTTAATTGGTCTAATGAGCAGTAATTTACAATTCATAGAGTATCTAACACTCTCGCTTCCGTCTCTCCTTGTTCCGTTTCTTAATTGGTATAATGAGCAGTAATTTACAATTTATAGAGTATCTAAAACTCTCGCTGCTGTCACTCCTTGTTCCGTCTCTTAATTGGTCTAATTAGCAGTAATTTACAATGTATAGAGTATCTAAAACTCTCGCTTCCGTCTCTCCTTGTACCTTCTCTTAATTGGTCTAATGAGCAGTAATGTAGAATTTCTACTGTATCTAAAACCCTCGCTTTCGTCTCTTTTGGTTCCTTCTCTTAATTGGTCAAATTACCAGTAATTTACAATTTATAGAGTATCTAAAACTCTCGCTTCCGTCTCTCTATGTCTCTTCAATTAATTGGTCTAATGAGCAGTAATTTACAATTTATACAGTATCTAAACCTCTCGCTTCCGAGACTCCTTGTTCCGTCTCTTAATTGGTCTAATGAGCAGTAATTTACAATTTATAGAGTATCTAAAACTCTCGCTTCCGTCTCTCCTGGTTCCCTCTCTTAATTAGTCTAATAAGCCGTAATTTACAATTTACAGAGTATCTAAAACTCTCGCTTCCCTATCTTCTTGGCTCTTCTCTTAATTAGTCTAATGAGCAGTAATTACAATTTATAAGGTATCTAAACCTCTTGCTTCCGTCTCTCTTGTTCCGTCTCTTAATTGGTCTAATGAGCAGTAATTTACAATGTATAGAGTATCTAAAACTCTCGCTTTCGTCTCTACTTGTTCCTTCTCTTAATTGGTCTAATGAGCAGTAATTTACAATTTATAGAGTATCTAAAACTCTCGCTTTCGTTTCTACTTGTTTCTTCTCTTGATTAGTCTAATGAGCAGTAATTTACAATTTATAGAGTATCTTAAACTCTCGCTTCCGTCTCTACTTGTTCCTTCTCTTAATTGGTCTAATGAGCAGTAATTTACAATTTATAGAGTATCTAAAACTCTCGCTTTCGTCTCTACTTGTTCCTTCTCTTAATTGGTCTAATGAGCAGTAATTTACAATTTATAGAGTATCTAAAACTCTCGCTTTCGTCTCTCCTTGTTGTTTCTCTTAATTGGTCTAATGAGCAGTAATTTACAATTTATAGAGTATCTTAAACTCTCGCTTCCGTCTCTTCTTGTTCCTTCTCTTCATTAGTCTAATAAGAAGTAATTACAATTTTAAGAGTATCTAAAACTCTTCCTTCCGTCTCTCCTTTTTCCTTCTCTTAATTGGTCTAATGAGCAGTAATTTACTATGTATAGAGTATCTAAAACTCTCGCTTTCGTCTCTACTTGTTCCTTCTCTCAATTGGTCTAATGAGCAGTAATTTACAATTTATAGAGTATCTTAAACTCTCGCTTCCGTCTCTTCTTGTTCCTTCTCTTGATTAGTCTAATGAGAAGTAATTACAATTTATAGAGTATCTAAAACTCTTGCTTCCGTCTCTCCTTTTTCCTTCTCTTAATTGGTCTAATGAGCAGTAATTTGCAATTTATAAAGTATCTAACACTCTCGCTTCCGTCTCTCTTTGTTCCTTCTCTTAATTGGTGTAAGTAGCCGCAATTTACAATTTAAAGAGTATCTAAAACTCTCGCTTCCGTTTTTCTTTGTTTTTTCTCTTAATTGGTCTAATGAGCAGTACTTTACAATTTACAGAGTCTCTAAAACTCTCGATTCCGTCTCTCCTTGTTCCTTCTCTTAATTGGTCTAATGAGCAGTAATTTACAATTTATACAGTATCGAAAACTCTCGCTTTCGTCTCACCTTGTTCCTTCTCTTAATTGGTCAAATAAGCAGTAATTTACAATTTATAGAGTATCTAAAACCCTCACTTTCGTCTCTTTTTGTTCCTTCTATTAATTGGTCTAATGAACAGTAATTTACAATTTATAAAGTATCTAAAACTCTCACTTCCGTCTCTCCTTGTTCCTTCTATTAATTAATCAAATTAGCAGTAATTTACAATTAACAAATTATTTACAACTCTCGCTTTCGTCTCTCCTTCTTCCTACTCTTAATTCGTCTAATGAGCAATAATTTACAATTTATAGAGTATCTAAAACTCTCGCTTCCGTCTCTCCTTGTTCCTTCCTTTAATTGGTCTAATGAGCAGTAATTTACAATTTATACAGTATAAAAAGATCTCGCTTCCGTCTCTCCTTGTTCCGTCTCTTAATTGGTCTAATGAGCAGTAATTTAAAATTTATAGAGTATCTTAAACTCTCGCTTCCGTCTCTCCTTGTTCCGTCTCTTAATTGGTCTAATGAGCAGTAATTTACAATTTATACAGTATCTAAACCTCTCGCTTCTGTCTCTCCTTGTTCCTTCTTTTAATTGGTCTAATGAGCAGTAATTTACAATTCATAGAGTATCTAACACTCTCGCTTCCGTCTCTCCTTGTTCCGTTTCTTAATTGGTATAATGAGCAGTAATTTACAATTTATAGAGTATCTAAAACTGTCGCTGCTGTCACTCCTTGTTCCGTCTCTTAATTGGTCTAATTAGCAGTAATTTACAATGTATAGAGTATCTAAAACTCTCGCTTCCGTCTCTCCTTGTACCTTCTCTTAATTGGTCTAATGAGCAGTAATGTACAATTTATAGAGTATCTAAAACTCTCGCTTTCGTCTCTTTTGGTTCCGTCTCTTAATTGGTCAAATTACCAGTAATTTACAATTTATAGAGTATCTAAAACTCTCGCTTCTGTCTCTCTATGTTTCTTCAATTAATTGGTCTAATGAGTAGTAATTTACAATTTATACAGTATCTAAACCTCTCGCTTCCGAGACTCCTTGTTCCGTCTCTTAATTGGTCTAATGAGCAGTAATTTACAATTTATAGAGTATCTAAAACTCTCGCTTCCGTCTCTCCTGGTTCCCTCTCTTAATTAGTCTAATGAGCCGTAATTTACAATTTACAGAGTATCTAAAACTCTCGCTTCCCTATCTTCTTGGCTCTTCTCTTAATTAGTCTAATGAGCAGTAATTACAATTTATAAGGTATCTAAACCTCTTGCTTCCGTCTCTCTTGTTCCGTCTCTTAATTGGTCTAATTAACAGTAATTTACAATTTATAGAGTATCTAAAACTCTCGCTTCCGTCTCTCTTTGTTCTTTCTCTTAAATGGTGTAAGTAGCCGCAATTTACAATTTATAGAGTATCTAAATCTCACGCTTCCGTCTTTCTTTGTACTTTCTCTTAATTTGTCTAATGAGCAGTAATTTACAATTTATAGAGTATCTAAAACTCTCGCTTCCGTCTCTCCTTGTTCCTTCTCTTAATTGGTCTAATGAGCAGTAATTTACAATTTATAGAGTATCTAAAACTCTCGCTTCCGTCTCTCCTTGTTCCTTCTCTTAATTGGTCTAATGAGCAGTAATTTACAATTTAAAGAGTATCTAAAACTCTCGCTTCCGTCTCTTCCTGTTCCTTCTCTTAATTGGTCTAATAAGCAGAAATTTACAATTTATACTGTATCTAAAACTTTCGCTTCCGTCTCTCCTTGTTCCGTCTCCTAATTGGTCTAATGAGCAGTAATTTACAATTTATAGAGTATCAAAAACTCTCCCTTCCGTCTCTCCTTGTTCCTTCTCTTTATTGGTCTAATGAGCAGTAATGTACAATTTATACTGTATCTAAAACCCTCGCTTTCGTCTCTTTTGGTTCCTTCTCTTAATTGGTCTAATGAACAGTAATTTACAATTTATAGAGTATCTACAACTCTCGCTTCCGTCTCTCCTTGTTCCGTCTCTTAATTGGTCTTATGAGCAGTAATTTACAATTTATAGAGTATCTAAAACTCTCGCTTTTGTCTGTCCTTGTTCCTTCTCTTAATTAGTCAAATGAGCAGTAATTTATAATTACTACCGTATGTAAAACTCTCGCTTCCGTCTCTCCTTGTTTCTTTCTCTTAATTGGTCTAATGAGCAGTAATTCGCAATTTATAGAGTATCTAAAACTTTCACGTCCGTCTCTTCTTGCTCCGTTTCTTAATTGGTCTAATGAACAGTAATTTACAATTTATAGAGTATCTAAAACTCTCGCTTCCGTCTCTCTTTCTTCCTTCTCTTAATTGGTCTAATGAGCAGTAATTCACAATTCATAGAGTATCTAAAACTCTTGCTTCCGTCTCTGTTTGTTCCTTCTCTTAATTGGTCTAATGAGCAGTAATTTACAATTTATAGAGTATCTAAAACTCTCGGTTCCGTCTCTTCTTGTTCCTTATCTTAATTAGTCTAATGAGCAGTAATTTACAATTTATAGAGTATCTTAAACTCTCACTTTCGTCTCTCCTTGTTCCTTCTCTTAATTGGTCTAATGAGTCATAATTTACAATTTATAGAGTATCTAAAACTCTCGCTTTCGTCTCTCCTTGTTCTTTCTCTTAATTGGCCTAATGGGTAGTAATTTGCAATTTATAGAGTATCTAACACTCTCGCTTCCGTCTCTCTTTGGCCATTCTCTTAATTGGTGTAAGTAGCCGCAATTTACAATTTAAAGAGTATCTAAAACTCTCGCTTCCGTTTGTCTTTGTTTTTTCTCTTAATTGGTCTAATGAGCAGTACTTTACAATTTACAGAGTATCTAAAACTCTCGCTTCCGTCTCTCCTTGTTCCTTCTCTTAATTGGTCTAATGAGCAGTAATTTACAATTTATACAGTATCAAAAGATCTTGCTTCCGTCTCTCCTTTTTCCTTCTCTTAATTGGTCTAATGAGCATTAATTTACAATTTATAGAGTATCTAAAACTCTCGCTTCCGTCTCTCTTTGTTCCGTCTCTTAATTGGTCTAATGAGCAGTACTTTACAATTTATAGAGTATCTAAAACTCTCGGTTCCGTCTCTTCTTGTTCCTTCTCTTAATTAGTCTAATGAGCAGTAATTTACAATTGATAGAGTATCTAAAACTCTTGCTTCCGTCTCTCCTTGTTCCGTCTCTTAATTGGTCTAATGAGCAGAAATTTAACATTAATAGAGTATCTAAAACTCTCGCTTCCGTCTCTCCTTGTTCGTTCTATAAATTAATCTAATGAGCAGTAATTTACAATTTATAGAGTATCTAAAACTCTCGGTTCCGTCTCTTCTTGTTCCTTCTCTTAATTAGTCTAATGAGCAGTAATTTACAATTGATAGAGTATCTAAAACTCTTGCTTCCGTCTCTCCTTGTTCCGTTTCTTAATTGGTCTAATGAGCAGAAATTTAACATTAATAGAGTATCTAAAACTCTCGCTTCCGTCTCTCCTCGTTCGTTCTATAAATTAATCTAATGAGCAGTAATTTACAATTTATAGAGTATCTAAAACTCTCGCTTCCGTCTCTCTTTGTTCTTTCTCTTAATTGGTCTAATAGGCAGTAATTTACAATTTATAGAGTATTTAAAACTCTCGCTTCCGTCTCTCCTTGTTCCTTCTCTTAATTCGTCTAATGAGCAAAAATATACAATTTATAGAGTATCTAAAACTCTGGCTTCCGTCTCTCCTTGTTCCGTCTCCTAATGTGTTTAATGAGCAGTAATTTACAATTTATACAGTATCAAAAATTCTCGCTTCACTCTCTCTTTGTTCCTTCTCTTAATTGGTCTAATAAGCAGTAATTTACAATTTATAGATTATCTAAAACTCTCGCATCCGTCTCTCCTTGTTCCGTCTCCTAGTTGGTCTAATGAGCAGTAATTTACAATTTATAGCGTATCTAAAACTTACGCTTCCGTCTCTCCTTGTTTCTTCTCTGTATTGGTCTAATGAGCAGTAATGTACAATTTCTACTGTATCTAAAACTCTCGCTTTCGTCTCTCCTTGTTACGTCTCTTAATTGGTCTAATTAACAGTAATTTACAATTCATAGAGTATTTAAAACTCTCGCTTCCGTCTCTCTTTGTTCTTTCTCTTAATTTGTCTAATGAGCAGTAATTTACAATTTATAGAGTATCTAAAACTCTCGCTTCCGTCTCTCCTTGTTCCTTCTCTTAATTGGTCTAATGAGCAGTAATTTACAATTTATACAGTATCTAACACTCTCGCTTCCGTCTCTCTTTGTTCTTTCTCTTAATTGGTGTAAGTAGCCGCAATTTACAATTTATAGAGTATCTAAAACTCTCGTTTCCGTCTCTCTTTGTTCTTTCTCGTAATTAGTCTAATGAGCAGTAATTTGCAATTTATAGAGTATCTTCAACTCTCGCTTCCGTCTCTCCTTGTTCCTTCTCTTAATTGGTCTAATGAGCAGTAATTTACAATTTATACAGTATCGAAAACTCTCGCTTTCGTCTCACCTTGATCCTCTTCTTAATTGGTCAAATAAGCAGTAATTTACAGTTTATAGAGTATCTAAAACCCTCACTTTCGTCTCTTTTTGTTCCTTCTATTAATTGGTCTAATGAGCAGTAATTTACAATTTATAGAGTATCTAAAACTCTCACTTCCGTCTCTCCTTGTTCCTTCTATTAATTAATCAAATTAGCAGTAATTTACAATGAACAAATTATTTACAACTCTCGCTTTCGTCTCTCCTTCTTCCTACTCTTAATTCGTCTAATGAGCAATAATTTACAATTTATAGAGTATCTAAAACTCTCGCTTCCGTCTCTCCTTGTTCCTTCCTTTAATTGGTCTAATGAGCAGTAATTTACAATTTATACAGTATAAAACGATCTCGCTTCCGTCTCTCCTTGTTCCGTCTCTTAATTGGTCTAATGAGCAGTAATTTAAAATTTATAGAGTATCTTAAACTCTCGCTTCCGTATCTCCTTGTTCCGTCTCTTAATTGGTCTAATGAGCAGTAATTTACAATTTATACAGTATCTAAACCTCTCGCTTCTGTCTCTCCTTGTTCCTTCTTTTAATTGGTCTAATGAGCAGTAATTTACAATTCATAGAGTATCTAACACTCTCGCTTCCGTCTCTCCTTGTTCCGTTTCTTAATTGGTATAATGAGCAGTAATTTACAATTTATAGAGTATCTAAAACTCTCGCTGCTGTCACTCCTTGTTCCGTCTCTTAATTGGTCTAATTAGCAGTAATTTACAATGTATAGAGTATCTAAAACTCTCGCTTCCGTCTCTCCTTGTTCCTTCTCTTAATTGGTCTAATGAGCAGTAATGTACAATTTATACTGTATCTAAAACCCTCGCTTTTGTCTCTTTTGGTTCCTTCTCTTAATGGGTTAAATTACCAGTAATTTACAATTTATAGAGTATCTAAAACTCTCGCTTCCGTCTCTCTATGTTTCTTCAATTAATTGGTCTAATGAGCAGTAATTTACAATTTATACAGTATCTAAAACTATCGCTTCCGAGACTCCTTGTTCCGTCTCTTAATTGGTCTAATGAGCAGTAATTTACAATTTATAGAGTATCTAAAACTCTCGCTTCCGTCTCTCCTGGTTCCCTCTCTTAATTAGTCTAATGAGCCGTAATTTACAAGTTATAGAGTATCTAAAACTCTCGCTTTCGTCTCTACTTGTTCCTTCTCTTGATTGGTCTAATGAGCAGTAATTTACAATGTATAGAGTATCTTAAACTCTCGCTTCCGTCTCTACTTGTTCCTTCTCTTAATTGGTCTAATGAGCAGTAATTTACAATTTAGAGAGTATCTAAAACTCTCGCTTTCGTCTCTCTTTGTTGTTTCTCTTAATTGGTCTAATGAGCAGTAATTTACAATTTATAGAGTATCTTAAACTCTCGCTTTCGTCTCTTCTTGTTCCTTCTCTTGATTAGTCTAATGAGAAGTAATTACAATTTTAAGAGTATCTAAAACTCTTGCTTCCGTCTCTCTTTTTTCCTTCTCTTAATTGGTCTAATGAGCAGTAATTTACTATGTATAGAGTATCTAAACTCTCGCTTTCGTCTCTACTTGTTCCTTCTCTCAATTGGTCTAATGAGCAGTAATTTACAATTTATAGAGTATCTTAAACTCTCGCTTCCGTCTCTTCTTGTTCCTTCTCTTGATTAGTCTAATGAGAAGTAATTACAATTCATAGAGTATCTAAAACTCTTGCTTCCGTCTCTCCTTTTTACTTCTCTTAATTGGTCTAATGAGCAGTAATTTGCAATTTATAGAGTATCTAACACTCTCGCTTCCGCCTCTCTTTGTTCCTTCTCTTAATTGGTGTAAGTAGCCGCAATTTACAATTTAAAGAGTATCTAAATCTCTCGCTTCCGTTTTTCTTTGTTTTTTCTCTTAATTGGTCTAATGGGCAGTACTTTACAATTTACAGAGTATCTAAAACTCTCGATTCCGTCTCTCCTTGTTCCTTCTCTTAATTGGTCTAATGAGCAGTAATTTACAATTTATACAGTATCAAAAGATCTTGCTTCCGTCTATCCTTTTTACTTCTCTTAATTGGTCTAATGAGCATTAATTTACAATTTATACAGTATCTAAAACTCTCGCTTCCGTCTCTCCTTGTTCCGTCTCTTAATTGGTCTAATGAGCAGTACTTTACAATTTATAGAGTATCTAAAACTCTCGCTTCCGTCTCTCCTGGTTCCCTCTCTTAATTAGTCTAATGAGCCGTAATTTACAATTTACAGAGTATCTAAAACTCTCGCTTCCCTATCTTCTTGGCTCTTTTCTTAATTAGTCTAATGAGCAGTAATTACAATTTATAAGGTATCTAAACCTCTTGCGTCTGTCTCTCTTGTTCCGTCTCTTAATTGGTCTAATGAGCAGTAATTTACAATGTATAGAGTATCTAAAACTCTCGCTTTCGTCTCTACTTGTTCCTTCTCTTAATTGGTCTAATGAGCAGTAATTTACAATTTATAGAGTATCTAAAACTCTCGCTTTCGTCTCCACTTGTTCCTTCTCTTGATTGGTCTAATGAGCAGTAATTTACAATTTATAGAGTATCTAACTCTCGCTTTCGTCTCTCTTTGTTGTTTCTCTTAATTGGTCTAATGAGCAGTAATTTACAATTTATAGAGTATCTTAAACTCTCGATCCGTCTCTTCTTGTTCCTTCTCATGATTAGTCTAATGAGAAGTAATTACAATTTTAAGAGTATCTAAAACTCTTGCTTCCGTCTCTCTTTTTTCCGTCTCTTAATTGGTCTAATGAGCAGAAATTTAACATTAATAGAGTATCTAAAACCCTCGCTTCCGTCTCTCCTTGTTTGTTCTATAAATTAATCTAATGAGCAGTAATTTACAATTTATAGAGTATCTAAAACTCTCGCTTCCGTCTCTCTTTGTTCTTTCTCTTAATTGGTCTAATGAGAAGTAATTACAATTTATAGAGTATCTAAAACTCTTGCTTCCGTTTCTCCTTTTTCCTTCTCTTAATTGGTCTAATGAGCAGTAATTTGCAATTTATAGAGTATCCAACACTCTCGCTTCCGTCTCTCTTTGTTCCTTCTCTTAATTGGTGTAAGTAGCCGCAATTTACAATTTATACAGTATCTAAAACTCTCGCTTCCGTTTTTCTTTGTTTTTTCTCTTAATTGGTCTAATGAGCAGTACTTTACAATTTACAGAGTATCTAAAACTCTCGATTCCGTCTCTCCTTGTTCCTTCTCTTAATTGGTCTAATGAGCAGTAATTTACAATTTATACAGTATCAAAAGATCTTGCTTCCGTCTCTCCTTTTTCCTTCTCTTAATTGGTCTAATGAGCATTTATTTACAATTTATAGAGTATCTAAAACTCTCGTTTCCGTCTCTCCTTGTTATGTCTCTTAATTGGTCTAATGAGCAGTACTTCACAATTGATAGAGTATCTAAAACTCTTGCTTCCGTCTCTCCTTGTTCCGTCTCTTAATTGGTCTAATGAGCAGAAATTTAACATTAATAGAGTATCTAAAACTCTCGCTTCCGTCTCTCCTTGTTCCGTCTCCTAATGTGTTTAATGAGCAGTAATTTACAATTTATACAGTATCAAAAACTCTCGCTTCACTCTCTCTTTGTTCCTTCTCTTAATTGGTCTAATAAGCAGTAATTTACAATTTATAGAGTATCTAAAACTGTCGCATCCGTCTCTCCCTGTTCCGTCTCCTAGTTGGTCTAATGAGCAGTAATTTACAATTTATAGAGTATCTAAAACTCCTGCTTCCGTCTCTCCTGGTTCCCTCTCTTAATTAGTCTAATGAGCCGTAATTTACAATTTACAGAGTATCTAAAACTCTCGCTTCCGTTTATCTATGTTCCTTCTCTTATTTGGTCTAATGAGCAGTAATTTACAATTTATAGAGTATCTAAAACTGTCGCTTTCGATCTCTCTTGTTCCTTCTCTTAATTGGTCTAATAGGCAGTAATTTACAATTTATAGAGTATTTAAAACTCTCGCTTCCGTCTCTCCTTGTTCCTTCTCTGAATTCGTCTAATGAGCAAAAATATACACTTTTATAGAGTATCTAAAACTCTCCCTTCCGTCTCTCCTTGTTCCGTCTCCTAATGTGTTTAATGAGCAGTAATTTACAATTTATACAGTATCAAAAACTCTCGCTTCACTCTCTCTTTGTTCCTTCTCTTAATTGGTCTAATAAGCAGTAATTTACAATTTATAGAGTATCTAAAACTGTCGCATCCGTCTCTCCCTGTTCCGTCTCCTAGTTGGTCTAATGAGCAGTAATTTACAATTTATAGAGTATCTAAAACTCCTGCTTCCGTCTCTCCTGGTTCCCTCTCTTAATTAGTCTAATGAGCCGTAATTTACAATTTACAGAGTATCTAAAACTCTCGCTTCCGTTTATCTATGTTCCTTCTCTTATTTGGTCTAATGAGCAGTAATTTACAATTTATAGAGTATCTAAAACTGTCGCTTTCGATCTCTCTTGTTCCTTCTCTTAATTGGTCTAATGAGCAGTAATTTACAATTCATAGAGTATCTAAATCTCTCGCTTTCATCTCTCTTTGTTTCTTCTCTTAATTGGTCTAATGAGCAGTAATTTAGAATTCATACAGTATCTAAAACTCTCGCTTTCGTCTCTCCTTGTTCCGTCTCTTAATTGGTTTAATGAGCAGTAATTTACAATTTATAGAGTATCTAAAACTCTCGCTTCCGTCTTTCTTTGTACTTTCTCTTAATTTGCCTAATGAGCCGTAATTTACAATTTATAGAGTATCTAAAACTCTCGCTTTCGTCTCTCCTTGTTCCTTCTCTTAATTGGTCTAATGAGGAGTAATTTACAATTTATAGAGTATCTAAAACTCTCGCTTCCGTCTCTCCTTGTTCCTTCTCTTTATTGGTCTAATGAGCAGTAATTTACAATTTATAGAATATCTAAAACTTTCGCTTCCGTTTCTCCTGGTTCCCTCTCTTAATTAGTCTAATGAGCCGTAATTTACAATTTACAGAGTATCTAAAACTCTCGCTTCCGTTTATCTATGTTCCTTCTCTTAATTGGTCTAATGAGAAGTAATTTACAATTTATTGAGTATCTAAAACTCTCGCTTCCGTCTCTACTTGTTCTTACTCTAAATTGGTCTAATGAGCAGTAATTTGCAATTTATAGAGTATCTAAAACTCTCGCTTCCGTCTCTCCTTGTTCCGTCTCTTAATTGGTCTAATGAGCAGTAATTTACAATTTACAGAGTATCTAAAACTCTCGCTTCTGTCTCTCCTTGTTCCTTCTCTTATTTGGTCTAATGGGCAGTAATTTGCAATTTATAGAGTATCTAAAACTCTCGCTTCCGTCTCTCCTTGTTCCGTCTCTTAATTGGTCTAATGAGCAGTAATTTACAATTCATACAGTATCTAAAACTCTCGCTGCTGTCACTCCTGGTTCCTTCTCTTAATTGGTCTAATGAGCAGTAATTTACAATTTATAGAGTATCTAAAACTATCGCTTCCGTCTCTCCTTGTTCCGTCTCCCTTATACAGGTAGAGGATTGCATCAGGAGTCAGTTACTTTCTGGAGCGGTAGAATGATCCAACTATTTTTCCAACTTAAACCAAATCTGGCTCTTATACAGGTATAGGATTGCATCAGGAGTCAGGTACTTTCTGGAGCGGTAGAATGATCCAACTATTTTTCCAACTTAAACCAAAACCAGAAAGTACCTGACTCCTGATGCAATCCTCTACCTGTATAAGAGCCAGATTTGGTTTAAGTTGGAAAAATAGTTGGATCATTCTACCGCTCCAGAAAGTACCTGACTCCTGATGCAATCCTCTACCTGTATAATAGCCAGATTTGGTTTAAGTTGGAAAAATAGTTGGATCATTCTACCGCTCCAGAAAGTACCTGACTCCTGATGCAATCCTCTACCTGTATAAGAGCAAGATTTGGTTTAAGTTGGAAAAATAGTTGGATCATTCTACCGCTCCAGAAAGTACCTGACTCCTGATGCAATCCTCTACCTGTATAAGAGCCAGATTTGGTTTAAGTTGGAAAAATAGTTGGATCATTCTACCGCTCCAGAAAGTACCTGACTCCTGATGCAATCCTCTACCTGTATAATAGCCAGATTTGGTTTAAGTTGGAAAAATAGTTGGATCATTCTACCGCTCCAGAAAGTACCTGACTCCTGATGCAATCCTCTACCTGTATAAGAGCAAGATTTGGTTTAAGTTGGAAAAATAGTTGGATCATTCTACCGCTCCAGAAAGTACCTGACTCCTGATGCAATCCTCTACCTGTATAAGAGCCAGATTTGGTTTAAGTTGGAAAAATAGTTGGATCATTCTACCGCTTAAGAAAGTACCTGACTCCTGATGCAATCCTCTACCTGTATAAGAGCCAGATTTGGTTTAAGTTGGAAAAATAGTTGGATTATTCTACCGTTCCAGAATGTACCTGACTCCTGATGCAATCCTCTACCTGTATAAGAGCCAGATTTGGTTTAAGTTGGAAAAATAGTTGGATCATTCTACCGCTCCAGAAAGTACCTGACTCCTGATGCAATCCTCTACCTGTATAAGAGCCAGATTTGGTTTAAGTTGGAAAAATAGTTGGATCATTCTACCGCTCCAGAAAGTACCTGACTCCTGATGCAATCCTCTACCTGTATAAGAGCCAGATTTGGTTTAAGTTGGAAAAATAGTTGGATCATTCTACCGCTCCAGAAAGTAACTGACTCCTGATGCAATCCTCTACCTGTATAATAGCCAGATTTGGTTTAAGTTGGAAAAATAGTTTGATCATTCTACCGCTCCAGAAAGTAACTGACTCCTGATGCAATCCTCTACCTGTATAAGAGCCAGATTTGGTTTAAGTTGGAAAAATAGTTGGATCATTCTACCGCTCCAGAAAGTAACTGACTCCTGATGCAATCCTCTACCTGTATAATAGCCAGATTTGGTTTAAGTTGGAAAAATAGTTGGATCATTCTACCGCTCCAGAAAGTACCTGACTCCTGATGCAATCCTCTACCTGTATAAGAGCCAGATTTGGTTTAAGTTGGAAAAATAGTTGGATCATTCTACCGCTCCAGAAAGTACCTGACTCCTGATGCAATCCTCTACCTGTATAAGAGCCAGATTTGGTTTAAGTTGGAAAAATAGTTGGATCATTCTACCGCTCCAGAAAGTAACTGACTCCTGATGCAATCCTCTACCTGTATAATAGCCAGATTTGGTTTAAGTTGGAAAAATAGTTGGATCATTCTACCGCTCTAGAAAGTACCTGACTCCTGATGCAATCCTCTACCTGTATAAGAGCCAGATTTGGTTTAAGTTGGAAAAATAGTTGGATCATTCTACCGCTCCAGAAAGTAACTGACTCCTGATGCAATCCTCTACCTGTATAATAGCCAGATTTGGTTTAAGTTGGAAAAATAGTTGGATCATTCTACCGCTCCAGAAAGTAACTGACTCCTGATGCAATCCTCTACCTGTATAAGAGCCAGATTTGGTTTAAGTTGGAAAAATAGTTGAATCATTCTACCGCTCCAGAAAGTAACTGACTCCTGATGCAATCCTCTACCTGTATAAGAGCCAGATTTGGTTTAAGTTGGAAAAATAGTTTGATCATTCTACCGCTCCAGAAAGTAACTGACTCCTGATGCAATCCTCTACCTGTATAAGAGCCAGATTTGGTTTAAGTTGGAAAAATAGTTGGATCATTCTACCGCTCCAGAAAGTAACTGACTCCTGATGCAATCCTCTACCTGTATAAGAGCCAGATTTGGTTTAAGTTGGAAAAATAGTTGGATCATTCTACCGCTCCAGAAAGTAACTGACTCCTGATGCAATCCTCTACCTGTATAAGAGTCAGATTCGGCTTAAGATGGAAAAATAGTTGGATGATTCTACCGCTCCAGAAAGTACCTGACTCCTGATGCAATCCTCTACCTGTATAAGAGTCAGATGAGGTACTGCTGCCCGATTTGGAGAGGTGCGGCTCAGAGCACTCTTCCTTACTTTGACAGGGCACAAAATCGACCGTTACAATCTCGTGTGGAATGAACTCTTCTCTTCCCTACAGCCCCTTTTCTCATGGAAGAGACGTTGCTAGTCTTTCTCTACTCTCTCAGTATTTCTATGAAAAGTGGTCGACTGAGCTCCAATCTTTGGTTTCTCCATGTAAAACATTCACAGCAAGAACTCGTCTAGTTACCACCACTGCAAAGAACTTTCATTTCTTCCTTTGTGTGCCAAAACCAAACGGACTTTTTCCTGAACAGAGTTTCTTTTTTAAAAATTCCCCCATCTTTGGAACACATTACCGTGAGATTGCTTCCCTATGGACTACAACGTGGTCGTCTTCAAGTCTAATGTCAACAGAATATTTGTCAAGCCGTCATCTTATGTAATCAAATTTTGTCCATTCCGTTCATTGTTTTTAATCCTCTCATAGTATTGTTCATCATTCAATTAACCCTTATCCTCTAGTGGCTTTTGGCCTTGGTATATGCTGACTTGTTAACATAAAAAAGCAGGTGCAACATCTGACGATTTTCTCTGTAACTTGAAGAATTATTCTAAGAATGAGTTCGAAATATTTTCATACTCTCAACTTTAACATTAATTCTTCGTGTTTTTTTCTTCAATCAATCCATATCCATGTAATAAAGTAAAGTCATTCTGAATAGCCATTTTATTTTGTTGAACGTTTGTCCATGTTGTTAAAAACAATAAAATGCAATTCAAATTTATTCCTTCCAGAGAATAATTTATCTCTATAATAAAGTAAAGTTAGTTGGATTCTCAATTTTTGTCATCGGTGCATTCCTGCCTACAAAATCAATATTTCATTCTGAATAGCCATTTTATTTTGTTGAACGTTGGTTCCTGCTGTTAAGAACAATGGAATGTAATTTGTGTTAATTCCTTCCAGAGAATAATTTATCTGGTCGGATTTATTTCCGTATAGCCGCCATTTTGAAGTAAAAGAGAGGGAACTTTGTATTCGTCTATTACAAAATTCCTTTTGTTTGGAGGAGAAAAATAATAATTTGAAAAAAATACGGACGTACCTCTGTCGTAGAAACAAAGAAAGAAAAATTGTAATACAACCAATCCCGATCTTAGAAGGCCAAAATCAATTGATTATCCAGTATGTGTTACAGACTTTCCTTTGTTTCATGCTTGGTTAATTACTGCCGGTCAAAGGATTCACACCCTTGCTACAAAGCTACCTTTGACTCTGCAGTCTGGTATTCAACCTCATATATATATATGAGACTGAGATAGGAATATTTGCTGATGACACTACGCTCTACTCTCGTCATGCGGGTAAAACAGACGCACACATATCTGAGGCAATGGCTGAATCCTTAGAAAATGACGTCCAGTCTGTAGTGGATTGAGGTCAAAAATGGATGGCAACTTTTAATGCCCAAAGACAAAGCTACTTTCCTTCAATAACTACAAGAAACCTCTTCGACCACCGATTGTCATGGCAAATAACACCCTACCTGAGAGTACATCATTAAAACTCCTTGGCCTAACTTTCACAGATAGCATGAATTGGAACAAATACATAGAAGACATTTCCAGGGCTGCAGTAAAGAAGGTGGGCTCACTCTACCGTGCTAGTAAACTCTTCATACCTGACATTATCCTGTATCTCTACAAAGCCACCATCCGCCCATGCATGGAATATTGTTGCCACATCTGGGCTGGTGCATCATCCACTAGTCTCTCCCTCTTAGACAAGGTCCAAAAAAGAGTTGCCAACTTAATAGGTCCCTCACTATCCATCAAGCTCCAGCCCCTGTCCCATCGCCACAATGTTGCATCCTTGTACCTGTTTTACAAGTACTTCAATGGATTGTGCTCTAATGAGCTTGCTGCTCTTGTAACCCCACTACGCAAATTCACTAGTCCAACCCGACAATCTGCCAAATCCCATACATTCACTGTGGAGGTCCCCAGATGCCGAAGAGCTTTCTACTCCAAAAGCTTCTTTCCTCGTGCTGCTGGACTCTGGAACTCCCTCCCTACTCCCTGTTTTCCTGACGGTACTGACATGCAGAAATTTAAAACTAATGTAAACAGAATCTCGCTGCACAACTCCCAATTTAGGTTGAACCCCCCCCCCCCCATCCAAAAACTTTCACCCTTTTTTCTCAGTAGCCCCTTACGTCTACAGTGGCGGCCTGCCTTGTTTGGGGTGAACTATGTAAAATATATATATATATATATATATATATATATATATATATATATATATATATATATATATACTGACGATTCTTAAAGGGATGAAACGTATACATATTTAGATAAACAAATATTTATAATTATTTGTCGCACTCAATCTAGGCAGGGCACTGTAGTAGGTAATATTAACACAGCCGTCGTCGTAGCTTTAATGCATGTTCTTTCATTAGTTGAACACTGTTGATGACAGCTGTTTATAATAGGTTTAAACTCTCGCTGATTTATAAGGTTTTTCATAGTGGCCTAGTGGGTTAAGACGTCAGAATTTGAGTCACGGAGTTTCGAATCCTGCACCCATTATGAATAATTATCTCTACATGGACGATTCCCAAAATGATGAAACGTATATGTATGTAGATAAACAAATATTTATAATTATATATATATATATATATATATATATATATATATATATTTTAAATGCTTAACATAATGCGATTTTATTCTGTTATGTCACTCTAAATTTAAATTGGCAACATCTTTCCTGAAACGATGCGAAAACGTTCTCTGCGTGTTTCTATGCTCTCTTTTAAATATTCTCTTCTTTCTCCAGCTTTTTTGTTCATTTGCTTTTGACACCTGAAGATGATTCAAAGAAGAATCAAAAACGTCCGTGATACCTATCGGACATTTATTAATTTTTTTGATTTTAATACATTTTTGTGCATTAGAAAAATTGAGGTATAGCTAAAGAGACGAATTCTGTTATTTTTAACAATGTTTGCATAAATATATATATATATATATATATATATATATATATATATATATATACACATTTATCTATCTGTCTATCTATCTATCTATATATATATATATATATATATATATATATATATATATATATATATATATATATATATATAGTCAAACCTCTACATACGAATTTAAATCGTTCCAGGACAGAACTCTCCACCCCATCTTAAGTGCTTCTGCATAGCAGGCTAACCATGAAACTTTGATGACGTATGTTGGATTTTCCATCGGTTGTAGAGTCGATAATTTGATCGAATTTCATGTCATATGTTGAAAAGATTTGTATGGATAGGCAATCGTATGTAAAGGTTTGACTGTATATAGTTTTGTCTCCCCGACGTGCTATTTTGTATTCAATATTTCTGTACAAGGTCGTTTTAATTTGATATATTAAATCTCCTATCTGGTTGCCAAGATATTCAATATTTCTATTCTTTTTAAATTTTAAGTGCGCTTTTATTATTTTATTATGTTCTTCGAGAACGAATTGTGGCCATTAGAGCAGGAAATGAGAAATTAACCAAGAGAGAAATCGCTGAGAAACTTGGTGTATCTCACCGTACAATGCAAAGATGGTGGAAGAAGCACAATACAGATCTCCGGGATCACAAAAATATCTGGTAGACCAAGTAAACTGACACCAGAGCAGAACAACTCATCGAGATTGAGATGAAGGTAACTTTTGCATAAGACTTATTTTTTTACTTACATATCAGCTATTTTTAACTAGTTCACATGTTAAACTTATTTAGTGTAGTTAATATCATTAATAATCATCTTTTAATTTGACTATTTAGAATATATAACATTTAAATAAGTATTAAGGGAGTTATAAAGAACTTTTTGTATTTTGCTGACCCAAAAGTCTTGTCTTCCTATTGAATTTTTAAAGGAAAACTTGGTGCTGGTATTCGTCGAACAGCAATTTTGGTTGGTGATCCTCGTGAAACAGTGAGAAGGCTTGTAAAGCGTCAATCCTGGGGTTAAAATAGCATACAGGATTTCAAAAGCCAACATGCTTACAAGCAAAAACATCACCGATCGAATGAAATTTTGTAGATTGATGATTTCGAAGGGTTTTGTTAGCATGGATCGTGAGAGTATTGATTTACTCCTCTCCAGGAGTTAGGCACAAGGCCAGTTTTTATCTTACTCCCACAAGTAAGATGTGACCCAAGGTCGGGTTGGGAAAGTGGGGTTTAAAAATTGCCTGGGCAGCCCCGTCGGCATTCCCCGGTAGGGGCGCCTCAGGCAGTAAGCAATAAACTTACTCCTCCCCAAAGAGGGGAGGCGAAGCCTGGGAGGGTGGACCTCCTAGAACTGCACAGGACAGACTCATAGACCGGCGTAAATCAAGCCCCGAAGGCCAAGACAATACCAGTCTATGGGGTGCAGTATCCATTGGAACAGATACTACACTTTGATCTTAGCCAAAAGGCGAAGAACAGGATCGTGAGAGTAGACTGAAGAGATATCATATTTTATGGACAGATGAGAGTCCTGTATGTTTATTTCCGATACCAAATCCTTAAAACTGTAGAATACGTGTCGAAAATCCAAGTGATGTTCCAAAAGTTCCAGTGCCAAAATTTTCACTGGAAATTTTGGTAGCTGGAGGGATAACCAGATTTAGTACAACTGAATTATTTATTTGTGATGATAAGGAAACTGTCAATTCTGATGTTTATATTTAAAAAAAATGCTACCATTATATCGGAAAAGTGCAGAAAGCAGGCACATTGTACCAAATATTAACAAATTTGCACCCCAACAAGATGGTGCCCCGGCACACACATGGAAGCGTCCTATCGAAGCTGCTAATGGTTTATTTGGTGGTTGATTGTTGCAAATGTGGCCCGGTAACTATCCTAACCTAAACATGATCGAGCATCTATGGAGAAGTCTGCAAGAAAGTATATTTGAGGAACCCTAACCGAGAAATCGAAAAGAGTTGATCAACAAGGTTCAATCAGAATGGGGAAAAATTATGAGGACAAGCAGTATCTCAATAATCTCGTAGAATCATTTCCAAAAAGGATTATGGAATGTCTGGAATGAAAAGGATAAAGTGTTAATTTGATCGTTGAACTTTATTTATAAACGAGAAAAGATTTTTTCAGTTCAATTTTTCCCGTTTTTCTTTTAATAAATTTCTAATTGTAATGCTTAAATTTGTTCTTCTGAGTTAATTGAGACTTATTGATATTACAATCAATCTGTTGGAAAAAAAATTATAAAGAGATTCCCATAATGCTGTGAAATGGAAACATCTTATAGTTCTAAATTTGGGGAGACAAAACTTTTGGGTCACCATATATATATATATATATAATAAAAGTTTTAAAAAGGTTGAAGGCAATGCGAAGTTCCGGATCGCTGGAAGCTGTGAAGAACAAAAACAAAACAAAACCGAAATATATATATATATATATATATATATATATATATATATATATATATATATATATATATATATATATATATATATATCAATGCTACTTTATTTGTTATTTATCTTGTTGATTGACCCATCATATTATTCGCTACTAAAGTCGTCCTTTTGTCTGGAATTGGAACATGCCAACTAAAACATAACCTTGTTATCTCCTGTCTCCTACTCTAACTCCATCATGTAACAAAGTGATGAAAATTAATTTCTTGCCGCCTCCAAAATGGCAGTCGCTAAACTTCATTGTTGTCTCAGTGTAAAATAAGAGCAAGTTTCACCCAGTACTTCGATTCGTCTTCTTGCAAAATCCACTGGACGAGAAATAATTGGTCGAGTATTTGATAAACCGGATCTGGCTTTTGCTGCTTTTCATGCGGGTGGGCAGGAATAGACAGGCCGCTTCCCTACAAGAATTTGATTCCGGTCATCAAATTGTCACTCAACTGTATTTTGTCTGTCTTGGTGATGTAGAAAAAATACTAACACCCCTTTCTTCATACAATGAACTATTCCAAGTAGCATATCAAAGACAACGATGCAAGCCTAGATGAGTACGGCTGTAGTACAAGTACAACTGGGTCGTTCTTCGTTACCCAATTTGTAACTACTTATTGCATTGCGACAAAAATGCTATTTCAAACTTAAGCATGACAGACCAATGAAAATGTTATTTAAAACTTAAGCAAGACTGACCAATAAAATGCTATTTCAAACTTAAGCATGACAGACTAATGAAAATGCCATTTACAACTTAAGCATGACGGACCAATAAAAATGCCATTTCAAACTTAAGCATGACAGACTAATGAAAATGCTATTTCAAACTTAGGCATGACAGACCAATAAAAATGCTATTTCAAACTTAAACATGACAGACCAATGAAAATGCCATTTCAAACTTAAGCATGACGGACCAATAAAAATGCCATTTCAAACTTAAGCATGACAGACTAATGAAAATGCTATTTCAAACTTAAGCATGACAGACCAATAAAATGCTATTTCAAACTTAAGCAAGATGAACTAATAAAATGCCATTTCAAACTTAAGCATGACGGACCAATGAAAATGCTATTTAAAACTTAAGCAAGACAGACCAATAAAAATGATATTTCAAACTTAAGCATGACAGCCCAATGAAAATGCTATTTAAACCTTAAGCAAGACGGACCAATAAAATGCTATTTCAAACTTAGGCATGACAGACCAATGAAAATGATATTTAAAATTAAAACATGACAGACCAATGTAATTTCTATTTCAAACTTAAGCATGACAGCTTAATTTATGAAAAGACCACCAGACAACCTCTCTTTATACTCTGTCAAAATTTTTCTCCGGATCCACAAAACAAGATACAGGTTCTTATTCTTATCAAGGTATATCTCTTGAATTCAATGCTTTTAAGACACAACTGAAAAGTAACAGGATCAGTAAAGATATAGGATTTGCATGCAGGTCTGAGTGGGCCTGGGAGTAATGTGACACCACACTCCCTAAATCTCCCAAAATGGGACCTCACCACCAGATTGTGGCTTGAGGTCATGCCAAATATTGCTATAGATCATTCTTTTTTCTTTTTTTTTAAAATATATTTGCATTTTAATTTGAAAAATCAAAAGTTGCTGAAAGAGGAAAATGGATTTTTTTCCGAGTGAAAAGTGAATTAAGTTAATACTGTAATTTTCAAGTGAAAAATATCCAATTATTGGAATTTTCAATTATTTGATTGCAATTGTGTTTTCTGGGAGGAAAAAACATAAATGTATCATTTTGTTTTTATTCAAGAAATATTGTTTTTTATTTCAACAAACCTTCACACTATTAGTGAATCTGAATGTTGGGTTAAGCAGAGAAAGACTGTTATTATTTCAGAGTTCTACTTGACTAGTTGACTACCAGGAGTTTCAAGTCCAGTCTACTCTACTATTTCACAAATAGTTAGAGGAAAGAAGCGATTGATTAGTAAGGTATTAGAAAACGTTACTTTTCAGCTATTTCCACTTTCAAACTTACGGCATCTATTACTACCAAAGCGTCACTCATCTTATTACTGACCAGGTTTGATGTTACTTAACTTTGGTGATCTGCCGTAACATATATTATGCAATTTGTAATATACGGTACGTTGTTTGAAAAGTCATGGGACTGGTGTTTATTTAAATTGCAAACAGCAAACTACATGGATCTCTCCTTCAAAGCAATTCCTCCCCTCTCGTGTCTAATAGACTTTCCCATTCTTCTCTGGTGTTACATAGCAAGGGCCGTGTTTCAGTGGGAAAGTTTGAGGGACACTTTTAAAGGTCATTGGAGTCCTCACAGGCGGAGATCAATGAAACCACGTGATTTCCGGCCAGGCATTTTCTATCTCTTTTCTGGCGATATTTCAAGCAGAGAAGACGTGTCCATCTGCTGTCCTCAATGGGGGGGAGGGGAGCAATGTATCTAGGTGTAGCAAGATGAGCTATCCGTCTATCTCTCTCTCTATCTCTCTCTCTCTCTCTCTCTCACACACACACACACACACACACACACATACACAGCAACCTGGGTTCGACGACGACGACAACGACAACGACATGATGAGTGTATAATGGTTTTATACACCCATCAGTAAGTGAAAATATAACACTGAACGGATTCTTCAGCTTCGTCGTTATGGCTTTCTTAATAGTCCCCTCACCTTCAAAATAAAACCCCTTCATGATCCCCTTGAGCTGGGAGTGAGGGGAGAAAAAATTCAAATGGAGCGAAATCAAGTGAGTAGGAAGGTTTCTTCAGTACAGTGATGTTCTTCTCAACCAATAATTACCGGATGCTCAGGGCAATGTGAATAATGTGCTTTCAGACTATATAAGGTTATGAGGGCCTATCTCTAAAAACCCAATTGGTAGAGTTCATGAACAGCCAGACAGGAATTGCAACTTTATTATATAGATATACACAAGGTGTGTCTGAAAAGTAAGGGGACTAGTGTCACAAACAATTTCAATTCCAAACTATATGCCGCCTCTCAATGTAATCCTCCAACAGGTTTAATGGACTTTCCAATTTTTCTCTGCCATGCTGCAAGGATCTGTTTCAGATGCCCTTAGCTCCCTTGTTAGGGATTTCTTAATGCAACAAAAACTGTTGGATATCCACCACTGAATTTTGGAGGAGTTCATGAACAGGCAGAGAGGGACTACAACTTTATTATATTCATGGTTTCCCCTTCAACTGTACTCCCCCCTCGAGTTTAATCAACTTTCCCATCCTTCTCGGCCAAGCTTCTATGCACCGGAAGGATTCTCATCTCTGTCATTATGGCACTCTTGATTGCCTCATCACCTTCAAAATGATGATCTTCTTAGGCTTGAGGAAAAAAAAAATCACATGAAGCAAAGTCAAGTGAGTATGGAGGTTATTCCAGTACGATGTTGTTGTCGGCTGGATGTGCATTTAGTTGGAGGGTGATTGGTCTGAAAGAACGTCAGGATGAAGAAAGTCTCCTAGTAGAGTTGGTGCATCTGACTGGAATTGAATATTGAATAAGAAAAGGGTCAAGTTGGCTGGCTTTTGTCACAGACAGAATGTGGTATCCTGGAGTTCCATCTTGCCTACTCGCTTCTGACGCAAGATGAGAACAGGATAGGAGGGACGTTTTGCCCTGACGAAATCTACTTGATTTGTATCTTACCACCGACGAGGTGGGCGGAAATCAGTAGGCTTTGAGTGCGAATGTCAGTGGTATGCTAATCGTCTGTGTATCAATACGCCGACCAAATTACAACTCGACACAACGCAAGATATAGCGCACACATATAAACAAAAATAGATCTCTCATATAACTGCTACAGACATGTACAATACAATAATAATGAAATGGAATGGAATGGAGAGTACTGGAAATTTGGGAATACTTGCTGTCACTCAATGCGAAATCACTGGTAACAACTGGTTTGAGAACAATAATAAGAAATAATAATCGATTTAACAATTACTTGCCATTAATTCATTCCTTGTCTTGCGAATCCCACTGTAGCTCGGGATTAACGCATAAGAAAAAAAGAAGAATTCATTCTTAGTCTAACTTTACGACTGACGCCAATGATAATTGATGGATTGGCCAGCATGTCAACTTGCCCGATGATGAAGTGGGCCTAAAAGAAAACATAAAAGTAAACAAATACAGACAACTGGATTAATAATAAAAAGGAATGATGAGAAGAAAAAAGAACAGGACACAAGTAAGCAGTGCATGAAAAGAAACAAAGCAGAGTAGAAAGTGGACTTTCGGTTTACTTTCGTCAGCCTCGTAACTCTCGCTTCCCTTATTTTGTCCTGAGCAATGTTTCTGAAAAAGGGGGAAGAATTGCTGTTTTCTGGGTATGAATCTAACACTTATCGTTGGCTAGTTTTTTACCTTGAAGTATTATTGTTTTAGCTCCTTACATCAAGTGGCTTCATGCCTTGTCCGGAGCGATTTCCATTAAAAGAAAATTAGTGGATGGATGTGAATTAGAAGGTCAGACATAATTTTGTTTACAAACATTTTAATTGTACCCTTTTTTCCATATATATATATATATATATATATATATATATATCGTGGAGGAAATTATGGTTGTCACTTAGCATAATGTAATACTCTTCCATAAAAAGAATTGAGTCCTCTCGGTTATTAGTATCATAAAATATAAACAAATGAATAAATTCATTTAAAAACGATATAATTTCTTCTACTGACGGAAGTAGATCAGATGATAAAGTGTCCGACACCAATGGTCACGGTTAGTGGCATCTGAATTTTGAATCTCAGGGTTGATCTCGCTATATCTAGCTATACTGATCAGTCGTGAAATGACGAAATTGTTGTCTGTGGACGACTATATATATATATATATATGACGTTTATGTAGTTTGCTTGAAGCATTGTTTATTTGTATATAGAAATGTGATACTTAGAAAGCAATACAATGCAGAAGTGTGACGGATAGACACAAGTTGGAGCAAATAAGACATATAATGGTGGAACAAGTAAAATAGTTTCATCCTTAATACAATGTATACATACACATATATATATTTTTTTCACAAACACACATATATCTGTTTATCTACGCAATGTTACAATGTTATGTAATACCTGTATTAAGATGGTCTGGTGGAAACTCCGTATGATATAATATTTCAGTCAGGAACTCTTCCCTTCTTCAGGAAAAAATAAATGAATATATATATATATATATATATATATATATATACATTGTATTAAGGGTGAAACTATTTAATTTGTGACTTATATTTGTTTGTCCTTCTACTCTAGAGGACATTTCCCTTTCAATATCTTTGATCCATTCTGCATCATCTTGATGCTTTACTTCCTTTTCCCAAATGCCTTTCCAGAATGCACTAAATTGGTCAGCATCAGGTATAACGTCATTCCCTCTTTCAATTCCTTCTAGTTGTTCAAAAAGGAGTTTCTGGTTGTTCTCAAACAGTCTGTTTTGTCGATACTGCTCAATTCTGTCGCTGTAACGTTTAACTTTGGCAGTCTTAGCTACGACCTGCTGTTTCAGTTCTTCAATTACACACTTGAAACCTTTTTGGTGTATGTAAAACTTACGGATTAGTCTTCCACTAGCGCTCTGACTTTTCAGTTCGCCATTTTCGACAGCTTGCACTTTACTTAAATCCTTTCTAAGTTGTTTTATCTGACCATTTAAACGTTTCCTAATCCAGGGTTCCTTCTTTACTTCTTTTTTACCGTTTTTCTATTCCGAGTAGATTTGATACAATATTGGCAGCAGCTTTAATAACTTTATTACACTGATCAAGATTATTTATTAATAAAAATGGCAAGACATCATTTACTTTGGTTAATTATTAGTTTATTATTATTATCATTATTATTATTATTATTATTATTATTATTATTATTATTATTATTATAATTATTATTATTATTATTATTATATTGTACTCACTAGGAGTTCTCACACAGGTCATCAGTGATTGCTGACCGACAACCGGGGGTATTCCCTGGAGTGTGATTGACAACAAGTCTCCCCAAATTTCCAGTATTCTTTACTTCTTTTCTATAGCCACCGCAAATAAACTTGCAGGATCACAACAGCCGTTTACCATTGATTTCTCGCTGGTAAGGACCATTGGTCTTCTCTGGGATTTGGGTGGCAATAAGCCTTTCCAAGATCCCAGTAATCTCTGCATTCTTCCAGTGGAGGTCTGGCTAGTGCTATCCTTCTTCGGTCTTCGCATCCTCCTTGACCCTTCACGACTATTTTGTGTGGTATCGGCCGAGGCTGGTGCACTCACTTTTTTTTTTGGGGGGGGGGGGGTTATGAGATTGGTTGCAGTTTCTTTTCCTTGGTTTGTGTTGTAGTGTTCTTCCTGTGGTTTTGTTTTCTTCCTATTGTAACTTCCATGTGATTAGTTACCGTTCGTAGCTTATGCGGGTGGGTTTCCGCATTCGAGGATTTTCCTTAAGATTGAAGCTGTTTTGATCATTGCCGTCTTTGTACGATCTCAGTGATCCCTTTGATTCAAATTTCTTCCAGTCTTTTCTCCAGTTTTTTGGGGGGACTGTTCCTAATGCTCCTACGATTATTGGTATTATATTGACTTTCTTCATGCTCCATATCCCTTTCAGTTCTCTGGCAAGTTCTGTGTATTTGCTGTGGTCTGCTGGAACGGCAAAGTCTACGATTTGGCAGGATTTTTCCTTCTTGTCGATTATTATGACATCCGGTCTCCTTGCTTGTATGAGTTTATCAGTTTGTACATCTGTTGTGACCCTATTAGGGGCCGAAATAAAGACACACAGGGTTACAGGAACAAAGATATATTATTTAAGAAAAAGAATATATATACAAGAAGTGGTATTCTGGACTGCCAGTATAGAACTGGGGTGGAAGAAGACAGTGAGTTGGAATGCTTCTCGCATTTTATTATGGATGGACGAGTCCATTAGTTCTTCGTACAAGTACGGCACCGTAACAATATCCCAGAAGATTTTGTGTTTTTCTGTTTTCCAGTACTGTCTGGTTTATATTTGTACCATTTGTCTGTGTGTTCGAAATCCATTCTGAGGTTCAGAGTATCTTATTAATGATACTGCCCAGATGTTTATCCCTTTTACTAAGTTTCTGCTATATAATTTCGTTTCTAACAGTTTTCTTGTCCTTCACAAATATTCTTTTCCAATCTTCTCTTTTATTTCTGTAGATTTGATGGTGTCTGCTTCCAGAACTCCCAAATATTTATAGCTCTCCTGTTTACGTAACACCCTTATCGCCTCTTGGTTGGGCAGTTCCATGCCCTCCGTCGTCTCCAGTTTTCCCCTCCTCATCTCTAGCAGTGCACACGTTTTCATTCCGAATTCCATTTGAATGTCCTGGCTAAAGATTCTGGTCATATTTATCAGCTTTTCCAGTTCCTTTTTGCTTTTTGCAAATAGCTTCAGGTCGTCCATGTACATGAGGTGGTTTATTCTTTGTTCTGTGTCTGTAAACTTGTATCTGGCATCACATTTTCTGAGTATGTAGTTGAGTGGCATCATAGCTATTATAAACAGTAGTGGTGATAAAGAGTCTCCTTGGAAGATGCCTCTCTGTATCTTTATCTCAGTCAAGTGTTGTCCTCCAGCTGTTGGTTCTAGTTTCTATGTTTCCATTGCTTTCTTAATAAGATTAATAATCCTGTTGTTGTTATTATTATTATTATTATTATTATTATTATTATTATTATTATTATTATGTACTCACAAGGAGTTCTCACACACGAGTAATCAGTGATTACTCACTGATAATCACCAGTGATGTTCCCTGGAGTCTGAGTGACAACGAGTTTCCCCAAATTTCTAGTGCTCTCCACCTCTTTCGATAACTACTGTAAATGAATTTGCGTTATCGCAACAGATGCTTACCATCGGTTTCTTCGTTGGTAACAACCATTGGCCTTCATTGGGATTTAGATGGCAATAAGCCTCCCCAATATCCCAGTGCTCTCTGCACTCCAGCGGAGGTCTAGTTAGTGATATCCCTCCTCGGTCTTTCCATCCTCCTTGACCTTTCACGACTGTTTTGTGTGGTATCAGCCAGGGCTAATGCCATCACTTTGGGAGGGGGGATTGGGCATAGTTTATGAAATTTCTTGCAGTTTCTGTTCCCTTGGTTCTTGTGGTGCTCTTTATGTTATTTTGTTTTCTTCCTATTGCACCTTGCATGTGATTGGTTAGTCTTCGTAGCTTTTGTGGAAAGGTTTCTGCATTCAAGGATTTTCCTTAAGATGTCAGCTGTTTTTATCATTGCCATCCATTGTATGGTCTCAGTCTTCTCTTTGATTCCAATTTCTCCCAGTCTTTTTTCCATGTCCTTCGGGTCTGTTCCTAGTGCTCCTACGATTACTGGTATTATATTTACTTTCTTCATGCTCCATATCACTTTCAATTCTCTTATATTTACTTTCTTCATATTCCATATCACTTTCAATTCTCTGTCAAGTTCTGTGTATTAGCTTCGTTTCTCTGTCTCATTGGTCTTCACCCTGTGGTCAGCTGGGACGGCAAAATCTACGATTTGGCAGGATTTTTCTTTCTTGTTGACTATTATGACATCCGGTCTTCTTGCTTGTATGAGTTTTTCTGTTTGTACCTCCATATCCCAGAGGATTTTGTATTTTTCGTTTTCGACTACTATCTCTGGTTTATGTTTGTACCATTTGTCCGAGTGTTCGAAATGCATTTGTTTGCATAGCTCCCAGTGTACTGCTTTCCCCACGCAATCATGCTTATTTTTGTATTCTTTTTAGGCCAGTTTTTTGCATTAACTTATTATGTGATTTACTGTTCCGTCTCTTTGTTCGCACAATCTGCATTTACTGTTTTCCTGGATTTTATCTATTTTAGCTTTAATTTAGTTAGTCTTAATCGCATTGTTTTGTATAGTCGTCAGTAGAGATTCCGTTTCTTTGTTCAGGTGTCCTTTTCTCAGCCATGCCTAACTATTTATGTGCCTCTCTTCTGTTGTCATTCTTATGAAACGCCCATGTAGTTGTTTTTTCCAACTTTTCTTTTCTTGTCTGTTTGTGTCTGTTTTCAGTGATTCATGAGTTGTTCATTGGGACGGTGTCTCTTGCTGCAGTGATAAGGATTTCCGTGTGTTGAGTTATGTATTTCTCCAGCTCTTTTTTTGAGTCTTCCACACAATCTTCTATACTTACCAGTCCTCTTCTCCCTTCGTTTCTCTTCATGTAAAGTCTGTCTTTATCGTCTGTTGGATGTGGTACATTGTGCATGGTTATTAATTTTCTAGTCCTCTGGTCCAGGTGCCTGAGTTCTTCTTTAGTCCAGCTTATGAATGGTCCAGAGTATCTTATTAGTTATACTGCCCGGGTATTTTTCCTTTAATACTGCCCAGGTTATTATTATTATTATTATTATTATTATTATTATTATTATTATTATTATTATTATTATTATCATCATCATTGTTATGGTGCCGTACCTGTACGAAGAACAAATCGACTCGTCCATCCATAATAAAATGCGAGAAGCACTTCAACTCACAGTCTTTCTTCCACCCCAGTTCTATACTGGCAGTTCCGAATACCACTTCTTGTATATATATTCTTTTTCTTAAATAATATATCTTTGTTCCTGTAACCCCGTGTTTCCGTGTCTTTAAACACAAAGTACCCACACTTATACGTGAAACCACAACGAAACTATCGACGAGTTACAACAGAAAAAAAAACAACAAAGGATTTTGCCGGAACCTAAAAAAAAACCGACGTTGGATTTTAAAAGGAACAAAACTTGATGAAATCGAATACACATTGTCTAGTTTTGAAAACAAGTTATCGACGAAGAAAAAAATAGACGATAAACCAAATTGATTATTTTCTTAATTGAAAAAAAAAGGTCAGTTTTTTTCTCTCTCTCCCTACATTGTTATTCCGACTCTGTTAGAATATGTTACAAATAAGGGAATATATGATTTTATTTCCACCGAAAAGAAAAAAATTGTGAAACAGTATTTTTTTTTCTTTCTAAAACTAAAACACATGAAGCGTAGTAAAAAAAAAAGGTTTCATAATCTTTTCACAACTAAGATGGCGTCTAGCAAGCGCTAATCTAAGGAAAAAACCTCCTTACAAAGCCATACTAAAAAGAAAATATTCATTTTCTAAAAAAAAAATTAGAAAATAAAAATGGAAGACCTTAAGTCAATCATCGCCGAATTAACCAGATTTCAAATCTCCCAACAACAACAGGCTGAGGAGAAATTTCAAAAATGAAAAACAACAGCAAACTGAAGAAAAGTTTCAAAAGCTTCTCCTCGAGCAACATATAAAGATGTGTCAGCAAAAGAAAGAAAATGACGACAGATTGGAAACACTTATACAAACAATATCGCGTAGAGAACAAGGGAATGAAAGTGACAACGCGTTTTTGCAGAATACCATGTGGAACGCCATCGATAATGTCACATATTCGGAAGAAAATATGTTCGCAGCATATTTCGAAGATATGAAGATTTATATAGAAAGTTGGGCTGACTCAAAAAAGGTTCGTCTGCTACTTAGGAAACTAGGTACGAAATTCGTGGATTTCATTTTGTCTTGGAAAACTAGCAATTTAACATCTATAGAAGTGGTAAAATTATTAACGGAATTGTTCAGTTCCAAGACCACGTTATTTCACAAACGCTGGAAGTGCATAAACCTGGTAAAAAAAGACGAGGAAGATTACACTACTTTTGCATCGATAGTAAACAAACATTGTGACGACTTTAAACTAGCTGAATTGAGTGCCGATAATTTCAAGTGTTTGATTTTCGTACAAGGGTTAGTCTCAGGAAATGACATGAAGATAATGTGTAGAGTCCTAAATAAATTAGAGAATGAACCAAGCCTTACACTGCAAAAGTTGGCCGAGGACTGTCAAATATTTATCAATGTAAAACAGGACTCAAAAGACATTGAATTATCGGGCATTGCGCATATAAAAAAGTACATCAAAAAACAAAAGTTCAACAAAATAAGTCAAAACAGAAATAGTGATTTTTATGCAGCAAAGACAAGTCGATCAGGTAAAAAGACAAATAAATGGCCACCGAGCCCTTGTTCACGCTGTGGTAGCCACATTGGTACTATGACTGTCCTTTTCGTTTTAAATCCTGTATGAATTGCAAAAAGGTCGGACATAAAAGTTCGCACTGCAGAACAGGTAGAGGAAATAAAAGGCGGGTTCAAGCCACTAGGACAAAGAATGCAAAATGCATTAACATAAGAAAATTTGTACAGGTGAAAATCCTGGATAAAAACATAAAATTTCAATTGAATTCGGGTTCAGATGTCTCCATAATAAATTTACATATGTGGAGAATCTTAAATAAACCCACTTTATTAAGAACAAACAGGCTGGCCAGCACAGTGACTGGGGAAATAATTAAATTTGAAGGAGAATTCATCACAAATGTGTCCCTAATGGGAAATACTAAAAAACTAAAAATACTGGTGCTGAAGGATCAAATAATCTTTTCGGTTCGGATTGGAAGCAGGCATTTGATTTATGGAAATTGCCAATAAATACATTTTGTAAAAAAATAAATGGTCGAGCAATGGAATCAGAAAAACTGCTACGAGAATTAAAAAAATCTTTTCCCAAGGTTTTTTCTGGCGGTTTTGGGCACTGCACTAAGATGGCTGCCAAATTTCAACTTAAATAAAATGTACAGCCGATATTTAAAAAAGAAAGAAAAGTATCCTTCGCCTCGATAGAAAAAATAAACGAGGAACTAGACCGACTTGTAGAGACTGACATTTTATCACAAGTACAACACAGCCAGTGGGCAGCACCCACGGTTTATGTAAAGAAAAAATCAAATGAGATTTGCGTATGTGCAGACTTTTCAACGGGTTTGAATACAGCTCTAGAAGACTATCACTACCCACTGCACAGCCCCGAGGAAGTGTTCTCAAGTTTAAATGGAGGAAGATTTTTTTCTAAAATAGACCTAAGTGAGGCATACCTCCAAATACCGGTTGATGAGGATAGTTCGAAGCTGTTATGTATAAACACACATCGTGGTTTATATAAATTCAAAAGGTTAGCTTTCGGAGTGAAAGTCGCGCCAGCCATTTTCCAACAAGTAATGGATACAATGCTGGGCGGACTGGATTTTGCGATAGCGTATCTTGATGACATTTTGATTAACAGCAAAGATATCGAACAACACCAGAAACATGTAAATCAAGTGTTTGTGAGAATCCAAGATTATGGGTTCAAAGTAAAAGAGGAAAAATGTGATTTTTTCCTGGAGTAAATAAAATACCTGGGTCATGTTATCGACAAGGACAGAAGAAGGCCTGACCCAGAAAGGGCTACCATGATAAAAAAACATGCCGGCCCAGAAAATGTCACGACATTACAGAGTTTCCTGGGGCTAGCAAATTACTACCAGGCCTTTATCCCAGAAATGCATAATTTGCGCGCTCTATTAAATGAGTTATCAAAAAAAGATAAAGCCTGGGTGTGGACACCTGAACGCCAGGATGCATTTAATAAAATTATAGAAAGCCTTACATCAGAGTTATTTCTAACACATTACAACCCAGAATTGGACATAATCGTGGCTAGCGACGCTTGTTCATATGGTTTAGGAGCATGTATCCTACATATAATGCCGGATGGGACCCATAAACCCATTGCACATGCATCTAGGACCTTGCTCCCGGCGGAAAAACAGTATTCTCAAATCGAGAAAGAGGCCCTAGCAATAATATTTGCAGTAACAAAGTTTCACCGATACATACATGGTAGACGATTTAATTTACAGACAGACCATAAGCCGCTAATTACAATTAATGGATCTAAAAAAGGCCTACTGGTATATACGGCTAATAGGCTACAAAGATGGGGAACTATCTTATTAAATTACAACTTCAAAATGCAGCATTTGCCTTCAAATAAAATCTATTATGCAGATGGGTTGTCGAGACTAGCGCCAAAACAGAGTGACTCTAAAAGACACAGTGATCGCGTCCCTTCAAACAGAAGCAGATTTCAAAGAGATTTTGTGCAACGCAGTGAGAGAGCTCCCGGTGACGCTATACGAAATAAAAAAAGAAGCTCACGAGGATGAATTTATCACCAGTACCCCAGGTAGTCACACAGAAACGACAGCCAAAAAGAAAACGAATGGCTGCAGACTACATAGAGATAAATCCAAAAAGAAAATGTTACTAAGACCTCTGAGGGGGTAAGGCTTGGAAGGGGGGTGTTATAGTGCTGTACCTGTACGAAGTACAAATCGACTCGTCCATCCATAATAAAATGCGAGAAGCATTTCAACTCACAGTCTTTCTTCCACCCCAGTTCTATACTGGCAGTCCAGAATACCACTTCTTGTATATATATTCTTTTTCTTCAATAATATATTTTTGTTCCTGTAACCCTGTGTTTCCATGTCTTTATTTCGGCCCCTAACAGGGTCACAACAATTATTATTATTATTATTATTATTATTATTATTATTATTATTATTATTATTATTATTATTATTATTATGTGTACTCACTAGGAGTTCTCACACAGGTCATCATCAGTGACTGCTCACTGATAATCATCGCTGGTGTTCCCTGGAGTCTGAGTGACAATAAGTCTCCTCAGGTTTCCAATACTCTCTGCTTCTTTCGATAACTATTGCAAATGACTTTGTGTTATCACAACAGTCGCTTACCATCGATTTCTTGCTGATCGCAACCATTGGTCTTTCCATCATCATCATCATCATCATCATCATCATCATCATCATCATCATCATCATAATAATAATAATAGTCAAAATTTAAAAATAGCATTAATTGCGATATTAAACTTTTTAACTTCCAGTTTATTTAAATAATAATATATATGATAGATCCAATATTTCTACAATCGGAAAGCATCGCTGTATGAAAAGTATAAAAAATCATTTTGAAACCAATTCGATGCTTGAAGATTTTTTTCAATAAATAAAACGAGATATATATATATATATATATATATATATATATATATATATACAATAACAAATTCCTCAAATGAAACATTTGCTCAAATCGAAAGACATTTCTTCAAATGGATTTTCATATCTGATGAAAGCGGAACACCGCTTGAAACGCGTTATATAACATTATAAAATGGTAAAACAACAAAATAATAAATAAATGTTGAAAAAAAGATTCTACAAATGTTGGTAGCCTTACTCCTTTACATATATACTTTTCTCTCGTTGGAACTGCACTAATACTGCACTACCCTCTTTTCTATATATATATATATATATATATATATATATATATATATATATATATATATAATGTTCCCATATAGGTGCAGCACTCTGTTGAAGGAAACGATAATTTATACATGGTCTAACACAATGTTCTTCCGTAAAATGAATTGAGTCCTTTCAGTCATCAGTATCGTAAAAAAAAAACGATATAATTAGCTCATATGGTAGAGCATTGGACCACAGTAGTCACGGCTGGTAATGACTGGCATCTGGGTTTCAAATATCGAGGTCGATTGCGCTCACTATCTCTCGCCACATTGATGAGTCATGAAACTGCGAAATAGTATTATGTAGATGATTATATTTTATATACATATAAACTCCCCTATGTGTTGAGCTCTCTGGTAGAGGAAAATTATGGTTTACACTTAGCATAATGTAATACTCTACTATAAAAAGAATAGAGTCCTCTCGGCTATCAGTATCGTAAAATGTAAATGCATGAATAAATTCGTTTAAAAATTATATAATTTCTTCCACTTACAGTAGCGGGTTCATTGAAGAGCATCGAATGCCAGTGGTCACGGTTGGTAGAGACTGACATCCAGGTTTCGAATCTCGTCTAGCCACGCCCTTTCTCTATGTACATGGCACTAGTTGCAAGAAGAGACAAACGCTGAAATGAACCGAAGCCTAATCTCTCCCTAATATTTCCTCCTCTGAAAGTGAACATATGAATTGTCTGTACATATGACTTGTCTGACAGGTCAATTAAAAAAACAATGTAAACTTTTCCTTTCAATAATAAATGCTATTTTATCACAAATGATTACTTAATTTTGGACCACCCTGTATTTCCTCTGCCGAGAGTGAACATATGAATTGTCTGTACATATGACTTGTCTGACAGGTCGATTGAAAAAACAATGTACAGTTTTCCTTTCAATAATAAATGCTATTTTATCACAAATCGTTACCTCATTTTAGGACCACCCTGTATTTCCTCAGCCGAGTGTGAACATATGAATTGTCTGTACATATGACTTGTCTGACAGGTCGATTAAAAAAACAATGTAAACTTTTCCTTTCAATAATAAATGCTATTTTATCACAAATCGTTACCTCATTTTAGGACCACCCTGTATTTCCTCAGCCGAGTGTGAACATATGAATTGTCTGTACATATGACTTGTCTGACAGGTCGATTAAAAAAACAATGTAAACTTTTCCTTTCGATAATAAATGCTATTTTATCACAAATCGTTACCTCATTTTGGACCACCATGTATTTCCTCTGCCGAGAGTGAACATATGCATCTCTAGCCTTTCATCCTCCACATCAACAAGTGAACGAAAAGAGTTGATCCCAACTGTCCAATACGCAAGTCGGCAACCGTTGCGCAAGCCGCATATCCATCTTTTGTTGCTAATTTTAATTAAATGTCGTAAAAAAATATAAAAGCAGTAAAAATGGCTGATGGGTACATTGAATTAATTGAATAACCCTAAAATGCACTTAGAGAACAGATACAAATTGATTTGCAGCTCAAGAATAATGGCAGCATTTACACTCAAAGACAAAAAAATGCCATGACGCCAATAAAGATGTGTCCAATTAGAAAGCTGAATCAATGAAAAAAAGAGCAAGTAAGGAACGGTAACTCTTACTAAAGGAATAAGAATTATTTTTCTGAGATGATATTTTTAAAGTGGCTAATTAAAAATTTCTTACATATTAGAAAACTGCTGGATCAGATAAAGTATTTCTTGTGGCTTTAAAGTGCCAGAAGAAATAACACGAACAGAAGGTAATTAACAAGAAATTGTATTAAGAGAAAGTACAGAAGTAATGGGTTGACAGAGGCCGCTTCCTCACTTCTCTTCTCTTCTCACTTTTACTTATTAGTAAGAACCGTATTCATATTTAGGAAAGTCCATACAGTGACAGAATCGAGTAGATCACGATAACAGTATATTTTTTTAATTGTTGCGAAGTGCGTTAGTCTATAAAACATGGTACAACGATAACAACTGAAAGTTGGCTAGTCCAAATCAAATTTTGATTTGTCAGCTTAAATGTTATTTAAATCCAACTTTTAAAATCCGGCCAATATAATTTTATATCTTTTATATACAAAATAAATACTATCTCCCTCCCTATTTTTGTGATTGATGGCCTTTGTAACAAAAGGCACATACATGAATCTGTTTAGTGGGCGATTTCTGGCAAATATTGGTCTCTGTTGTATGAATCAAAGTTTGATTCGTCAGCTTAAATGCTATTTAGGTCCAACTTTAAAATCCGGTCAACGTAATTTTATAGAATAGATTTCCTGGTTAATTAATTGTATGGGAGGGGGTTGCACCCCAGGTTAGCTCCATTGAGACAATGGTTACTTAATATAAGAAGCAATTATATCTGAGGAGTATGTGTTGTATTTACCTCCCTCCCACCCCAGGAAGATGTGACACAAAGTCGGAAGCTGGAGATTAAAAATCCAGAGCACAAGAGGAAGTGCACTCTGACCTACAAAAAATGCCTGAGCAGCCTCATCGGCATTCCCAAGTAGGAGTGCCTCAGTCAATTAGCAATAAACTAACTCCATTTAAGCCTGAGAAGGTGGACCTCCTAGAATTGTGCAGAACTATAGCCCGGCCCGACAGAAGGAAGGCCACTTAGATTCAAAATGTCCCAGACTCTGCCAAATTTATCGAGAACATATAATTGAGGGGTATGAACAGCCTAGCCTCCATAGGCATCTTTATTTAATACTTTGATATTAACAAACAAACAGAAAAATATTACATGTCGAATTAGAAACCACTTTTTTATATATCAAAATGTGTCCGAATGTACCCCATGGACGGTGCACAATGATATAACCCATCGACATATTGGGACTGAAACATAAAACCTAATTCTCAAATATCAACAATCACATTTCACCGATCTGATAATTAATATTTGATATTCCAATCTTAACGTTTGTGTAGCGACCACATGTTGGAGTATCTTCTCCAAGCAGGGGGTCATCATATTGAATATGTTTTTTTCTTGAGAACACGGAAATAAAGAGGAAAATAACAATTATTAAGAAATGGTAATAATAAAGAGACGGTGAATTTGCATACATATATGCATACATTTATTTCTCACAGAGAAAGGTTTGTTAAAGACAATGTAAGAGGGGCATAGTAAAACATGATGCATAAAAGGAGGTGAAAATTACAGACATAATTACTAAAGGTAATTCTAAGTGTTATATAGTGAGGGGTGCAGAGAGTAGGAGAGCTCCCTGAAAGGGGGTAGGAGCCAAAACGGAAGTCGGAATGGATGTCATGATGGTGAGAGGCTTAGTCGATCTCTTTGTTCCTGACCGGCGGCCCATGCAGATGTGAGAGCCAGTCGCCCCATTGCCAGTAGGCACAGGCCGGAAGGGGTGGCATGCAGTAGCCCAGAATGACTTAAGTAAACCTCTCCCAGTAACTCCTTTCTTATCTCTCTCTCTCTCTCCTGTGCAAACAAACCCCTAAATTTCTGTATGTTTAATGTTGAATAAAACCTCTAAAAACCCAGCCGCCATTCCCTGTGTTGTTGTTCAGAAGACGAGACACACCAAACCACTAGACGAAATCCGGGTACCCATGGCAAAGGTAAGCAGAAGGTAAGCGAGGATCCTACATAAGTAACACAATCGAAATGTATGTATTACCAGGGCAAAAAAATTGTAGAGAATGTATGGGGCATATAAAGTACTTTGATATCCAGGTTTAAAGTCACCTTGGGCAAACATTCAGACGGTATATAGATGCAATATCTTCTTACTTTCTTTTTACATGGCTTGATGCACTTTGTCTTTTTTATTTGACCCAATAAAATTGATTGAAGAATTCCGCGACCAGTATAAAAGGACCATGGTTGAATATCTGTTTGTGAACGACAGTTGCAATCCATGAATAGGACATCTGACTGTAAACGTATCAGAGTCGTGAAAACCATGTCAAAACATAGAGCTAAGTGGAACACATCCAACCAGCTCAAAGCTCACATTAGAAAGAGATCAAGCCTCGATTTCGAATCTTGCACTATGCATGTGCAAGTCTTTTATTTTTACTTCAAAATTGAAGAGTCCATTCTCACTTTGGCAAATAATAATTCAGAGTAGATAACTTGAATATCGTTCAAGGGACGTAATTCTGAATATACTGCACCAATAGACTGAAGTCAACTCCCTGAAATACCAACAACTTTGCTGCCATAGATAGTTGTGTCGTCATAAATGTCAACGAATAATCTCAAAATGTCATTTAGGAAGAGGGTTGGGCCCAGAATGGATAATTCAGGCATGCTGGTATTGATACTATGTGCTTCAGACTTCTGTCTGTCAACAACTACTTTTGTAGACCTATCGGAGTGAAAGGATTTGATGGTTGAGAGGACATTACCAGATATTTCATGACTGACAAGCTTGTGAAGCAACCTTCGTGCCAAACCCTATCGAAGACCTTTGATTTTTCAAGAGCTATCACCTTAGAAACGAAGCCCCCATAGATAGATTCACTGATCCTGTGCAATAACACAGTCAGCACGTCAGCTGTTGATCTGGTAGGACAAAATCCGTATTGTCACTAAGTGATTGACAACTTGATTTATTACATTATTGATGATGATGATGATGATGATGATGATGATGATGATGATGATGATGATGATGATGATGATGATGATGATGATGATGGCGGCAGTGACAACAACAATGATAACGACGACGAAATGATGATGATGATGATGATGATGATGATGATGATGATGACGACAATGGCGACGCTTCCGATGATGACGTTGATGATGATGTGTATGGTGGCAGTGCCGGTGGTGGCGGTGACGATGACGACGACAACAATGATAATGATGATGGCGGTGGGCAAGGTCACAACACTGACGTTGAGGTTCGAGACTTACATCGCCACAACACTGGCTGCGAGGATTTATTTGAACATTACCGAAAGCTGTGTTGCACAACACTGGAAGTAAGGATTCAAAACTTACATCCCACAACACTGGAGACAATGTACTCGGATTATTCGGACCAACATTTTTTATTCGAACGTATGTCGCACAACTTTGACGACACGAAATTCGAATTTATTCAAACACAAAAATAACTTAAGTTACACACAAACACTTGCAACAGAAAATTTGGATTTATGTCTACAATTGAAATGATGATGATGTTGGGAGCCGAGGGGCCGGTGGCAGCGACGATGATGATGATGATGATGATGGCAGCGCGATGATGACAATGATGACAATGATGACAATGGTGACAATGATGATGACAGCAGCGACGGTGACATAGATGATGATGGCAGCGACTACGACAATGATGATTATGGTGGCAAAGGCGACGACGATGATGATGATGATGGTGTCAGAGGTGATGATGACGATGACAATACTGATGATGATGATGATGATGATGATGATGATGATGATGATGATGATGATGATGATGATGATGATGATTCTCACGATCATTTCTATCAGGAACAAACGAAGACAGAAACTCTTTTTCTCCGTCATATGATAATAATATACCAGACATCTGAAACCCTGAATTCTCAACTAAAATGCATATCCTAAAATATCTCATAAATGGACAGTGTCCCAATGTACTCAACTCAGATTGTCCCAATGTACCCCATGTTCATATGTCATAAAAACTAGATCATAACTCGTGATTCTGGAAAAATTCTCAAGAGAAATGACCTCTATACCTTCAAAAGAGTTGAGCCATGGACTTTCAAGATTCATTCCTAAGTACTGGAAGATGCAGTCATTCCGGCTTTAAATTCTTTTTAATTAAAACTGTACATGAATTGCAGTGTCGGAAAATAAAATAATAGTCACAAAGAGACGATTTTATAAGGAAAATGAAAAAGCAAGCGAGGAAGAATAGGACAAATTTGATGGGACGCAATTTTTAGTCCATTTGTAATGAAATGTTCATTTATGCAGAACGTGTTATTCCGTAGTTAGTGGTGGTTGATAGCTTCACTAAGTGGGAAGAAATTTCTAAGTGTCGCAAACCTCTACAGTAGCAATTAATTTCTTGCAGGAATTGTTTGCAAGATTTGGACTTGCCGATGAAATTGTTAGTGATAATGGAAGTCAGTTCAACGCAGAATAATCCAAAGAATTTGACAATTAAAATTTTTATGCTTCTTGGAAGACATGCACAAGTGAAATATGGCAGTTCAAAATAAATTAACAGGAAAACATTTTGATATACTTGCGTATCAGGCAAAAATAGATATCTACATCAAAAATGATGGAGAATTATCGAATGGAATTTTACTTTTTAAAAAAAGTCAGTTTGATTGTATATTTCCGATTCTACGTTGGCCCGAACCCATTTGACTGACTTATCTCCTTTTTTCTCCCTTTTACGTAACTCCTCTAAATCAAAGACATATAATAGGTCCGGGCCAATGTAAATATACGATAAAACTGATTTTTATTTTTTATTAAAATTCTGCTCGCGGCTGTACCACATGTGACCATTTCTTCAGATATTGGCTTATATCTGATGCTCTGCCCTGGGAATGTATTAAATTACTGGCCCAATTTATTTTAATGTCTGGCAACAGGACACTTGTGGTTTGGATAAACTTTAACAGCCTAAAAGTCTGACTGTGACTCTTGCTGTTTCAGGCTAATGTGCCAGCTGCAACTAGTTCCTCTATTCCTTCTGACGTCTCAGTTACTTCGATTTGCTGTCCATGCTGTTGATTATCTCCTGCTAGTTCAGCCACTGACTCGACCAGCTCTTGACCCGAGCAGAGCAACTGATTTCCCTATTTCCTGACTAGACGCTGGCTTTCTATTCATCTGTCCCAAGGATAAACAGTGTCCTTTTCAGAGCAAAGCACTCACTATAAAGCATGCGTTTCTACCTGTCCTCTTCAGGACAACTTACTGACTAGAATTTAATGCCTAAACCATCCATTCCCTGAACAGATTCAAATTTCAACCTTCCTTACAGTCATCTAACCCAGCTGTAATGTCCACACTTGATCGGCATCGATTGCAGAGAGCAATTAGATCTTCCCAGTTGTTTCTTCTTCGTCTACGTTTTGACCACTGTCGTTGAAGAAGTAATCCGACTAGATACTCGTTAGATCCAATTCGCTTACGGCCAAATAAACCGGTCATTTCATTTACAAATTTTGTGTGTGTCCTCCTACTTTGCAATTGCCGTATTTGTCTTGAGTCTCTACCAATTTGTAAAACAGATCACCATCTGCCACAGATTAAGGAACAATTAACAGATCCTCCTAATCCATTGTCCTTGTGCCTAATTGCATATACATGTTATACATATAGACTAGAATCCCCACTGCTTATACTATGGCCTCTTACTTTTGTGAAGTTACGTAATTCAAGTAATCGAACTCCAATAATGAGTATTTAATTCATCATCATCATCATCAGCAGCAGCAGCAGCAGCAGCAGCAACAGCAGCAGCAGCATCGGTCTGACGTCAATTGTTCATGCTGGCATGTGTTGGACGCTTTTTAAAAATTGACTTCCAAACTCTCCTATCTCTGGCCAGGTCTTTATGTATCCCTCAGGTCCATTTTTATCACTTCGACCCATGTTTTCCCTGGCCTTCTGCTGTGAATTGAACTTGCGGGCATTTATAATGACAGCTAACAGTGTCGGAACGTCACGTGATCAAATGGGTCCATTTTGTTTTTTCAATGTTAACATGTCGTCCAGATACTAGTTTTAAATCGAACTAAAAAACGCATTAAAATGAGTTAAAACACAAAGGTAGGTAGAAGAGTAACTTATTTTGCTTTTGGCGCCATTTATTTATTGCCTTTTTTTTTCACCTCTTTTTCGTTCTGTTAGCTGTCGTTATAAATGCCCGAACCTGTTACCTCAACTGTTCTACATCTACTAACCCAGGAACCAGACACTCTCGCCAATGACCCACTCCTCGTCCTCTGGATATAGAAAAAGTGGACCTCTCTTCCGACCTACCAGACGTCTCTCAACTGGCAGCAAGAACACAAAAAAACCTGCCACTCGTCTCGTTGGTTAACAGCAACAACAACATCATCAGCAGCAGCAGCAGCAGCAGCATATTCAGTTTAACATCTGTTTTACATGTTGACATGTGTTGGACGACTTTCAGAAATTTACTTCCAAACTAACTTATCTCTGGCCAAATCTTTTTTACCTCATTTTCTCTCAGGTCCATCCTTATTACTTCCTCCCATGTTTCCCTTGGCCTTCCATTGTCAACTGTTCTACATCTAGTAACTAAAGAACTCTCATCCATTCTTTCAACGTTGTCATACCATTAAAGTCTACTCTTCTACACACATCTTCCTCTACTGTCCAGATTTAATCTTCCTCTCAGGTCATCAGAACTAAGCCTATCTTTAAGACTCACATTACACATCCATCATATCATTCTCATATCATTTCTCTCCATGCAACACATGTCCTTAACCCTCACTGGCCAGGTTTCATTTACATACATCATCACACTGCATACACATGTCTGATAGACTTTTCCTTTTGTCGGCAGTCGTAATGCTCTGCTAGTTAGTAATGGCAGAAGTTCCCTGAACTTATTCTATCCACTCCTAATTCTTGCACTCACACTAGCACCTGCTCCATCCTGTGCTCCACTGGTATCACAAACGTAACGAAACATATTGACAACCTCAATAGCTTCTCCATCCAGATATACTTTCTCCACATCTGAGTTCTCATCCATCTTTATTGTCTTACACTTCTTGCACACAAATTGGTTATCCTCTCTCAACTTATCAGAAATTCCAGTACACTTCTTGTGCACCCAATGCTTACAAGTACACAAAACGTTGAATTGTACCCGACTCTCTTTCCACAAATGGAGCAGGAGAACTTTCTCCGTTTGGGGAGCTTTCCCACGCAACAAAAATTAAGATACGTTATACAAACGAAAATAGAAATCAACAAAAACAATTATTGATTACCTATCAGTTAGTATGCATTATGCATAGAGTTACTAAGAAGTACTAATTGTACTGAATCGTCCTGGAACAGGTGGCACTCAACTTAATTATTCGGGTTAACACAATAGTCAAATCTGTAATGAACACACCCAGTCAGTTGCATGGTATTTCTATTCATAGTTAACTATCAGGAAGACCCGACGTTGCTCGGGATTGAATGTGAATCACTACAATGTACTTTTTACCTATACTCATAACGCCATATCACTTTCTTTGTTTTACTCCCCCCCCTCTCCCGTTTCGTCCCCTAATAGTCGAAAGAAGCTGAAATGTTGGAAAACTCTCTGAATTAGCATCTTATACATATGGTTTAAATTTCATTGAAATCAGATATATGTATTTGAAGTGTTAAGGAGGTTTTGTCCCCATCAATCACTTAGAGGTGGGACACGTAGAGGGTAACGTAGAGATTTGAGACCACTTCCATTGTCTACCGTAGAGAATTTGATACATATGATATAAATTTCATCAATATATGATATATTTGAAGTTTTAAAGAAGGTTCGACCTCTCCCTTCCCCCCCTTAGCTCCTTTGAGTCAGGACGGCACTTCGAGACACAGGACCACTTCCATTGTCTTTCCCAGAGAATTTTATGCATATGATTTAAATTTCATTGAAGTTTTAAGGGGGTTATGCCTTCATAGCCCTCTCAAGAGTGCACTTAGAGATTCAAGAACACCTTCATTGTCTTCCCCAGTAAATTTTACATAAGACAAGAATACACTTTTAGATTTTCTAACTTTTCTTTCTATAGGGAATACACAAACATCACATACACACAGACATTGAGTTTTATATATATACATAGATGAGGGATGTCCATTTTATTATTTAGAGAGCATTTAGCAAAACAATGACTCTCTTTTTTTAGCGTTGCAAACTAAGTTACATACATGTGGTTGTACACACCAGAAATAATAAGATACTCGATGCCTACGGCTGTTGTATTTCTGCTGTGCTTAAAAGAATGATGATACACTGAAATATAAAAAATATAATGATATATCTTTATTGTCAGTGGCGGTGAAGGAGTGTGGGTTAGTGAGGAAGGGCGACACACGCACAGGAATTCAACGGGTCAACTGACGATCAATTTTGGGCTGTTATTATATAACAATTTGTGACATTCTCGCCTCCACCTGCAAATGCTCACTGTGGGACTTCGCTTTCAATGTAGCCACGCTCCATGGCGTTTTATCTAGTGACAGAGTATTTCCTTCTACCACTAACTTTCACGGGTGGTTTCAATCAATCAATTATTTTATTTGTGACAATCCGTCATGTTTGTTTTTCCTAACCAGGTGGCTTGACTTCAACCAACGATTATTTTATTTTCGATAACCAATCGTGTTATGTTGTTTTTTCCGGCCAAGTGCGTGTCTGTGTCAAGTGCGCCTATTCCTGTCAAATTACATTTTCGGTACATCCAGCCTGGATAAATTTTATTCCTGTGTTCATCATCTGTCTCGTGTCTCCCAAAAGTTGTTATGACGGCCTCCACAGACAATGCCTGACAACACTATTACAGCAAGTCGTACAAGTGACTACTACAGAGAAATGGATTACACTACGAGATAGTGATAAGGTAGTTTCTAAATCCTGTTAGAAAGGTAAAAGTTTGGGACAAGATGTTGTTATCACAAAAGTATTGTAAAGTTTACAATAAAATAAATAATGTGTCGACGTTACTCACCATGTTTCCTAAAATACATATTCCACAATTCATAATAAGTTCAATAGTTTAGGATTTTATCAAGCACATACATATTATTAACACGGGTGCACCGATCCTTTGAAAATTTATAACTAAACATTTGATGTAAAGTAATTCCTTTTACTACTAAAGTTTTTGTATCTAACTGATTTTAAAAGTTGTTTTTGGTCGGGTGCTTTAAATGGTAAAGTTTATCAAAAAAATAATGTGCCCAATGTTACTCACCGGTTGCCGAAGAAAATCTATTCCAAAATTCATAATGATCGTTTTTTTTTTAAATAAAATAAAAAATAAAAATAAAAACCTTATATAGATGCACCCCCTAAATGTTAACATTTACAAAAAATAATGCAGCCATGTTACATGCCAGTTGCCGAGAATATGTCTCCAAAAATTGATAATCATCGGTTTATATGTGATCCAAAATGAGAAACCAAGCGTCATATGAACTAATTGCGACGAAGATATGTTGAAAGCAGGAAGAAAAGATGGAAGTGGTTGAATCTAGTGGTCAATGCTCAGCTGCCTGAACAGATGGAAGTGGTTGAATCTAGTGGTCAATGCTCAGCTGCCTGAACAGATGGTAGTGGTTGAATCTAGTGGTCAATGCTCAGCTGCTTGACCAGTTGAGCTACAAACAAATAAACTTGAAAAAGAAAAACACTAAAAAGCCGGTTTATAAAAAGGCTCAAATGTTTCATTATGGGCAAATCCATTCTCCGAGTTCTGATTGGCCGCAAGTCCATGAGTGGATAATCCAACTATGAAATTTCTTGCTTCAATTAAGCAATATTTGCATATCAACTATCGTTACAAAATATTATAGGAGTTGGTCTTACCGTCACTGAAAAGATAGGCTTCAGTTGTCATATCTCGTCTTTTAAAACAGATATGTGTCCATGCATGTATATCATTAACACGTACAAAAGCCCACAACTCTGAGCATACACATTTTCTATCTTACAAATGGCTGCTCGACAAGCAAAACATCGTGATCGCTTTGAATTCAATGAGTGTTCACCTCTATCATCACAGTATTGTTGCCAACATGTTAGACATGAGAATCCGCATTTGTATGCTTCCTCACGCCCCACAACCAGGGTTCCAGGTAGTTTGTATCAACTAGCAGTCAAGTATGCTGTCTAATCCATTATCTGAAGGTTATGCTCATTCTCTAAGGTGCTTGTCTGTCGTCTGAACATCGCATCCGTTATCTGAAAATTCTGTGAATTGTCTGAAGGTTTGGTTCGTTCGCCTTCTTTTACAATGTTCAGAAGTGTTGGGATTTTTCCTGTTCAAATAAAGGACGAACAAAGGCTTAAAACGTAACTTGACAAGAAAGAGAACAAACAATATAGAGATTTTATATAACTAAAGGAAAAGGGAGAATGAAGAAGAAAAGTTTTGCTTGCAAAAAAGGTGGTATTTTTGCGGACTTAACTGGACTTTCATCTGTTATCTTCTCTCTTGGTTTGTGTGGGCTTAGTAGAAAAAAGTATATTCAAAGTACTTTTGAATATGGGGCTTCGGAATCCTCTATGTGCGTAAAATACACAGAAATACATGCCTGCTGGTAGAGGAATGGAGTTGTTGTTCAGACACAGAAGTGTCATCTTGTTCAGTCAGCAGCCAAGGAAAAAAAGAGACTGATGCTTTGAAAACCCCGCTCATGTGGGTTCGACAGTAGTAGGGAAAGGTGGTCTGTGAATGGTTGTTTTTCATCCAATCACAGGGCACATAAAAAAACTACTGCGCTATAATAATTTTCAATATAATATACAAACTTCTCTGTTAAAACGAAATGGTTTCTCAGATGAGAGAAGACTTCTCCTTTCACCACCAACGCACAAATCCTCGTTTTGCCTCAGTTGAAATGAATCGCTCTCTCCTTGGGGAAGACCCTGGCTTTGACAATCTCTTAGGATTGACTTTCACTCCGGATCTGAAATGGAAGACCTATATCAAATCCGTTGCCAAGGTCGCTGGAAAAATGGTTGGATCATTCTACCGTTCCAGAAAGTATCTCACTCCTGATGCAATCCCCTACCTGTATAAGAGTCAAATTCGGCCCAAAATGGAGTACTGCTGCCACATCTGGGGAGGTGCCACTCAGAGCACTTTTTACGCTTTTCACAGTGATCTTGCCGTGACAGAGTACAAAATCGACTTCACAATCTAGTGGGTGATTATCTTTTCTCTTCCCTGCAGCCTCTTTCTCACAGAAGAAATGGTGATAGTCTTTTTCTACTCTGTCGGTATTTTCATGGTAGGTGCTCGACCAAGCTTCAAACTCTGCCCTCTCCCCCCAAAAAATCTTCTCAGCAAAAACTCATCTTCTACAAACAGTGCAAAGAAATGTCTTTTCTTCCTCCGTCTATCTAAAATCAAATAGAACCTTCATTAACAAAGTTTCTTTCCAAGAACTTCCCACCTGATGGACACGTTACCACAGGAATGTTTCCCTAGAGACTACAACATGGTTGTTTTCGAGTCCAATGTCAACAAATATCTGTTATGGCATCCTGTAAATAAATCATAGTTCTCTTTTTGTAGCAGTTATACGTGACAAAGTATTTTCTTTTGCGCAAGTGATTGATGCATTATCCAATTAGAACATTTTGCATGGGAGGCACTTCTGTTGAACTGTTTGTACACTGTTTTCCCGCTTTTCAGATCGTCGGATTTTTTTATGTCAAGCTGAAGAGACATGCAATGTTCCTGTCTCAGCTGAATCAAAGACTTGACACGTGCGAGACAAGTGGATGCAAGACCCAACCCATTGAGCAGATGTACACATGACCACTGACTCAGCCTTATTACTTAAGCTAGTTCCTGGTTGTTCGTTGGTGGAGCGATGGTAAAACAGATTTAAAATGTGGAGGAAGAGTTTGTCTTTATATTCGAGCTAATGGTAACCCCTAACAACGGTAATCCAACAGTAACCCCTACCAACGATAACATAATGGTAACCCCTTTGTTCTTACTAACAGAACCCTACACTTTTTCCTCTTACAAAATGGAGACTTCCAACTTCGAACTTTGCACCTTTTTCGAGTAGTGGCATCTTGTATTTTCTTACAGTTTCATCCTGGATTATAGAACGGCAAATATGTTGGAACTGTTGATACCATTGGGGCACAGGGAGTATCTGGTGCTAATGAGATAACAAGAGTTAAGAGTGGATGGAATAGGTTCAGGGAACTTCTGCTATTACTAACCATCAAAGTGATACCACTGTCAACCAAAGGAAGAGTCTATCAGATATGTGTATGCAGTTTGTTGATGTATGAATGTGAAACCTGGTCAGTGAAAATTCAGGACATGTGTTTCATGGAGAGAAATGATATGAGAATGATACGGTAGATGTGTAATGTGAGTTTTAAAGACAGAATTAGATCTGATGACCTCAGAGGAAGATTAAATCCGGACAGTATAGGAAGATATGTGCAGAAGAGGAGACTACTTGTTTGATCAAATTGAAAGAATGGATGAGAGTTCTTAGTGTAACGTAATTTCCAAACTAGATTTGGTTGCAAATAAAATATCATCGAGTGAAAATATATTCTCTTTTAAAATTTTATTTGTTTCTCAGCTTGGGAGATGGGGAAAAAAAGAGAGAAAAAATGGAGAACGAAAGGACTTACGAAGAGTATATTGCAGCGAGCCAGACTCTTCCCCTTTACCACTTTTTAAATCTCCCGCACTTGAAGGCATAGTGGTTGGGGAAGGGAATTAGTCATCTCTTTATCTCTATGAAAGGTCACGGGAGAACAGGCGACCTGCCAAATCATTTGGTATCGATACTGACATCGACATAAAGAAAACGCCTTGGATATATCTTGCTGAATGCCAAAGGCATATTGAAAAATAGTCAATTGACGAGATAGCCAGTTAGCAAAATCAAGGAGAATTATTTGAATTATTCCCACCGTGACCGATAACGGCACGCCGACTACAATTGTTTACAGGTGCCAAAGACATGTGAACGTTTCTTCTCATGAACCTTGAAGGTACATCGGCAAATTGTAAGTTCAGACTCTTTCTTTCTCTCGGGCTGATGTTTTTATATTGTACATGTATTTTTCGCTCAGTCTCGCTGCATATTTATTAAGACCCTGTCCCTGCTACTTTTTTTAAAATCTGATTCCTCCCTATACTTTTTGTAAATCAACATTTTTTTTAACTCCTTTACTTCTGTTGTTTGTATATCCTCATTTTTACAGGTACTTCAGAAAGAGTCCCCATTCCTCTTTTGTTCAGTGTGTATGCATACTTGAATCGGAGAAGCTATATCTTTTCTATTTTTTTTTCTGTTGCATGACCGTCTTGTCGCTCCCAACGAGACGCGAGTGTAACATTAGGCTAGTAGATCTAGAACAGTTGAGGTAACAGGTCCAGTTAACAGTGGAAGGACAAGGAAAACATGGGAGAAAATGATAAGGATGGACCTGAAAGAAAGAGAGATAAAAAAGATTTGGCCAGAGATAAGTTTGGAAGTCAATTTCTGAAAACAGTTCAACACATGATGTAAAACAGATGTTAAATTGAATATGTTGCTGCTGCTGCTGATGATGATGATGATGTTGTTGTTGTTGTTGTTAACCAATGAGACGAGTTCTTTGTGTCTGGTTGAGAGACGTCTGGTAGGTCAGAAGTGGAGGCCCACTTTTTCTATATTCAAAGGACAAGGAGTAGGTTATTGGCTAGAGTGTCTGGTGGGTGTTACGGCGGTCAATGGATCCGAAGACAGTTGTAGACGACGTGTTCTGTTGTCTCCTCTCTCTCTCTCCACACTTTTTGCACACACGATTTATAGTGTGTCCAATCTTCTCCAGCCAGTATTTGAGGTCTGGGTGGTGACCACTTCTGAAACGACTGAGGGTGACTTGCTGCTGTCTTCTAAAAGACTCTTCAGCTAATCGGTTCAGTTTCTCTCCGTGAATATCTGTAGATTCTTTTGACTCATGCTTGTATGGAAGTGGTTTTGTCACCTCAGTGATCCTCACTTTTGCTGCATTATATAGTGATTTCGGGCTTTTGATTTGTGCTCTTCCATTCTTTCTTTGGCCTTCTCATTATCTAAGTCGAGTAGAAAGTGGACTTTGGGTTTACTTTCGACAGCCTCATAACTCTCGCTTCCCTTATTTGGTTATTTAATCCTCAGATTCCATGAGCAATGTTTCTCATAAAGGGAAAAGAATTGATGTTTTCATCTAACACTTATTGTTGGCTAGTTTTTAACCTTGAAGTAGTATTTTTTTTTTAGCTCCTTACATCAAGTGGCTTCATGTCTTGTCTGGAGCAATTTCCATTAAAAAAAAATTATCATCTCATTGTCAAGCATGACGCAGTAACTAGAACATCATGTAAAAGTGACTTGGAAACTGATATCAATGAGGCTTGAAAGAAGAGTCAGGATGTTTCGCTCATCTTCAGTCGATGGTGGAATGTGCTACTTAAAGTCTCCACAAAGTGAAGAAGCTATCATTGACCAGTCGTATTCTTGATACACCTTCTCTGGTCAAGATTTCTTGGAGAAACTTCTTAATTGCTTTTTAGCTCAAATTAGAAGAAGGAAAACCATTTGCCTGTTGATCTGGGGATCACTTAAGAGGCAGGTGGTGACTATGACCTACTGCGTTATGTTGACCCGTCAATGTAGATTGTGGAGTCAAAGGTGTTCCACTACCTTTCTAACTGTTGTATCACCCATTTTTTATCAGCGGCCTCATCCCCTGTCTTCTCTTTCGGATAACCTTGAAGATGTGATCTCCAACTTGAAGTCATGGCAGTAGCAGTGCAGGTGAGATTTGGGGCTGCGTCCTCTCAGAAATGGAGGTTCGAGTTTGTTGCACCGTTTCACTCCAGTTCAATTTGCTTGTACATTACCTGACTAACTTTGTAGCTGGTCGGCAAAGCAATTTCTCCATTGCAATTATCGTTAATTTGGAGGCCTTTGATGTCAGCAGATCAAGGTAGGCTTCTGTTAATATAGCCTCATGTGGGGTAGTCTTTACTTGGCCTGTTATTGCTCCGTCTGCAAAGAACTGACAGTTTCTTATCTGATGCCCACAGCATCCACGTCATTGTTGTGTATTCTGCTACAGCTCGCCCAGGTCAATCTCAACGTCTGCTTATCGTAACCTAATTCAGTAGATGCGAGGCACTTCATCGTTTCCATGATTCTCCAGATCTTTCTACCGACAATGGCTGCATGTTGGATAAAGGTGAGTTGAAGGTTGAAGGTAACACTGAAGAATTTCGCCATTTTATTGTATTTGATAAGCAGGCCGTTTAATGTCAAGGATGGATGCCATTTCTGGTGGAGAAAAAGGAACATTCTGACTTCTTTGCGAACAATTCCATTTTCCATTTGCAGCTCCACTCACCAATGCAGGTCAACGTTTGTTGCAATCTCCCCTCTGCCTTATTCACATCATTGAAGGCTACTGTAGATGCCATTTGAGTTTCACTGCAGGATGCAGATTCAAGGCTGTCGGGTCTCAGTAAGATTGGGGTCAATTTGAAGAATATTGTCATAGCCAGAGGCTGATGGGGTATTTTGATGGACACACTTGGTGCAGCGCCAGATGTGTGATTGTTGGCGGTTGGCAGCTTCATCATTTTTTTTTCATTTTTTTAAAGATATTTCATCCAAAACAAAGCAGGCCGCCACTGTAAATGTAAGGGGCTACTGAGAAATAGGGTGTAGGTTTTGTGGGTCATCCTAAGTTGGAAGCTGTGCAGCGAAATATCTGTTTACATTTGTTTTAAACCTCTGCATGTCGGTACAGTCGGGGAAACAGGGAGCAGGGAGGGAGTTCCAGAGGCCGGCAGAACTAGGAAAGAAGCTATTGAAGTAGAATGCTCTCCGGAATCTGGGGACCTCCACAGTGAATGGATGGGATTTAGCTGATTGTCGGGTTGGTTTAGTGTATTTGTAGCGGTCATAAACATAGACCTATTTTCTCCCTCCAAAAAATGTCCCCATTGAGTGAACGGGTCACACACTGACCAATAAACCTGCAGGGCGCATTGATTCCTTCTGTCAGCTGAAGAACTACTTCAGTCCCTTTGGGAATCACAGGCAATCCCCAGAGAGACCCCTGCAAGCAATGAGGAAACACTTCTGTGACTATTTCTCCTGCTTCTGTCCACTGGACGCTCACAGCAAATAGTATCTTCGCCTGAATATAGTTGCTGACAGACCTTAGGCAGCTCTAAGAACTCTTACCTTCCTTTTTCTCTCTCGGACACTGTTAAAGTTTATTTCTGCCTATACTAAACGGTATAGCTAACCTTTGTGAATAAAACCCTTTTCGTTGTTGTTATGAAAAGGTTTCTTTACATATTTATGTTGAGGGGGCACTATAGCAGCTAGTTCATCGGAGCACAATCCATTGAAGTATTTATAAAACAAGCACAAGGATGCAACATTACGGTGATGGGACATCATCATGAGTCGTTATCATACAGCTGAAGTGGAATTGTCTCTTGCATAAGCATAAGCGTCAGGCCCCTCTTCTAATGCAGCCCTCGAATTAAGCACAGGCAGCACCTTCTAGATTGTTTTTGTCTTCTTTGGGGGCAAGCTGAACAGGAGTTGGAGGGGAAATATACTGTTCATCTTGTGTGCCACCGTTAGGGTTAGGGTGCCACCATCCTCATTGCAACTGGTCCAGTCCTTCGTCCTGTCTCGTATTTCTGGTTTTTGGGGGAAAGCCCTGTGTACCCATAGTGGAAAGGAGACCCACACTTGGCATACCTCACCATCAAGCTATTTTCCTTGATGCTTTGGCAGTTGGGAGGCTCTGCTTCAATCACTCTTCCCAGCATCTAGACCGTTGACTCAAGGTGCAGCATACCCAGGCTTTCAATCCTGGCTTCATTTTCTCTCATTCCCATTGCGTCAGGATTCTGACTGGTATTTTTAAGTGCAGAAATTCAGACGGAAGCCTCGGCATCTCCGTCCATGTCAAGCCGTTGCAGCACTGGTGGATAGGTTGGTCACAACGTCTACACCTGAGGGCCTTTGATGTAGTCGGTCGTCCACAGACAGAGCAGAGTAACGTAGCTCCACAATTTCTCTCCACATCTCCAGCTCTCAGCAGAAGGTCGCAAAGGACTTCAGCAGGCATCCAACGGCGGAGGATAGATGACCCTGTGGGTGACGGTCTGGGTCTTAGGGATGGAGAACACAGACTTTGATTTTTTTTTAAACCTTGCTTATCTTGTGATCAAGGGCTCTTCATTGATGCCTGACACCACTGGGAGGTGGCTACTGAAAAAAATAAATTTGAACATGTTTCCCAGTTACCAGACTCCGGCTATGTATAGAAATCATATCAAGAAGATTTCATTCAAGGAAGATCAAGAAGAAAACCACCAAAGAGATGGGTCGACCAGATAAAGGTTGAGACTGACATGCCGCTCCTGACAGCTAAAATACTGACCCAAGACCGTAAGAGAAGGTGGGAGCAATGTGGCGGTAGCCCCAGGCATCCAAATTGAATTGTTATCCAATCATATTCAAACTATCTCTCCTTTTCATTGTATTTTTGAGTAATAGAACATATACTTGAGTCTTTTCAGCATGCCATCAAGGAGTTGGCCCACAGATATCACCAGCGCATCCCAGACCTTTGCACATGACTGTCGGTAGGGGTGGGTCAGGCGATCGGTAAATAAAAGGAGGTGGTAATACCTGAAAGGATTGCCGTCCTAGGGGTGTTTAGTTCCTTCTCACTACAGCAAAATGTGGCACAAAGCCAGAAGGTGGGAAAACCAGCTCCCCGAAGAGGGCATCTGGGTCAGGAACAAAAATTGCTGAAAACAACCCATGTCGCTATTCCCCAGTAAGGGCAGCTCAGGTGTTTAGCAATAAACCAATCCTTCTCCAGAAGGAGGATGTAATTCCTGGGAGGGTGGCCTCCTAGGAATAAGCAGAACCATACTGTAATCTGATTTTTGCTCATAAGGTCAAGGCAAAAAAAAAGAAAAGAAAACGAAATTAATGTGGTTTAGGCATGTTTCCCGGTTACCAGACTCCAGCTATGTATAAAAATCATATCAAGAAGATTTCATTCAAGAAAGATCAAGAAGACCACGAAAGAGATCGGTCAACTAAATAATGGTTGAAACTGGCATGCTGCTCCTGACAGCTGAAATACTTTCCCAAGACCGTAATAAGTGGCGAAATTTTGTTTTCCAGCATGTGGTGAAGCTCTCCGGGGTATGCGCATAAGTCAAGTCAGTTTCAATGATTCAAGACACTAAAGAAGAATTATGACAACTACATTGCTTAATATATTTTAAGTAATAATGATTTTAAAATGAATTAAAATTGTTAATTAATAGTTTATTAAATTAAAGATGGGGGGGGGATAAATAATTTTAAAAAGGTGTTGTTAGCAGCATGGTGTTCATAAGGGCAGCCACTGCTGCTGCTGTTTGACGCGCGTCCCGCTCGCGAGCGACATCTGGCGGTCACATGATCAAACATTCAAAGCAAATGGCGGCTTTGTACAGTCGAATAAATGGCGGGAATATTGTCTCTAAACTCTTATTCAGGGAGGTAAGAAGAGAGCATTTTTTGCTATTTATCATTTCGATTCCTCCCTTTCTTCAGTTGGACGTGGATTATTGTCTTTAAAAAAAATGTTTCGTCGAAAAAAATCAGAGCGGTTGAAAAGATTAAAAAACAAAAAACAAATGGCCAGACAGGAATTGACAAGAAGGAGTGAGAATTAGGAAAGAAGAGAGAGGAAAGAATGAAAAAATGTGGCCGGCCGGGCCGACTTTATTTTTCTGATTACTTTTTGTTCTTTCGGCTTTTTTTCTTACCATTTTTAACTTGGATAATTTATTAAGAAAAAAAGACACTAGTCTATTCTTATATTCATTTAAATCTTGTATCTTTTAATAATCGCTTGATTTTTCTTGGGAAATAAAACGCTTACGTTTAATAACTTGACGTCTCGTATATAAAAACAAAATGTCTTTCTTTTGACATAAAAACTATAAGAAAAAGAAAACAACTTTTTATCTACAAAACATAAATATTATATTTCCTATTTTTTAATTAAATTATTAGTTCGTTGTTTCTTTTTATTTGATTACGAAATCAAATAAAACCAACCTTAAATCTGAATAATAACTTGTTTAGTCATGGAAATGACTTTCTTTTTGTTTCTTTAAAAATAAAACCAATTGTATCTAATTAATAAATATACTTCCATATTTTATGTTGTATATTTAATCTGTTTTTAATATTTGTCTTCAAAAATAAACGAATCTAAAATGGAAATAACTTAAATATCTAAATTCGCCTCAAAAATGTCTTCCTCCTTTTTTCCACTTTGTTTTTCTTTCTTCCTTCATTTGAAACTATTTTTTGTTTTTTATCTCGTCTTAATTTTATTTTTAAATCCGAACACAAATAAACTCTTTAAATATATTTTATATTTGTTTAATATTTGTTTATTTTAAATAAAAATCGTCCAAAAAGACTGAAAAAAAATCGGTTTTTTATTTTTTCCTTTGTCGTTTAAGAATTTCCTGTTGTAAAAAAAACAACAAAAAACAGAAAAACTGACATTTTTGTTTTTATTTACAATTCGGATTTTAACTGACATTTTTCATCTGATCTTTTATTTATTTTTCTAAAATAATAAATATTTTATTAAAAACAATTACAAATCGTTTTAATTCTGTCAAAATAATGAAGGTCATTTATTTTCTGTTTGCAACTTGTCTACTTTTTCCTACAGCCATTTCTTTTTTCTTAAATAATTTTTTGTAAAATCTTTATTTTTAAATTAAATATTTGCAAAATTTAAATTAAAAATGATCTTATTAAAAAAAAAAAAAAATCTGGATTTAAAAAAAATATATATATATATTTTCGTAATTAAATTCATTAAAAAAGTTGTTACTATATTAAAATTTATTGTAATGTTTTTGTTTTTTTATTGTAAATATTTTATAAAAGACATTTAAATTCCAATTTAAAAAAAAATAATTTTCAATTAAAATAAAATATTAAAGTTTTGTTTTGTTACTATATTCAATATATATATATATATATATATATATATCACACACACATATATGTATATAATTAAACTGCTAAAGTTTAATTACTTAAAAACAATTTTATTTCATATTTTGTAAAAATATTATTTTTTTTGATAAAAGTCGAAGTAAAAAATAAAATTTAAAAATCCCATCTTCCATTTTATCTTCGTGTTCGTTATTACAATAACATTTTTAGATAAAAATAAAAAATCAAATATATTTTTAGTTTTTGATGTAAATATTAAATATTTGAATAAATATTGTTCAGTTTCGATCAAATTTATTTTCTCACTCATTTTTTTGTCCATTTTTACTCGTTTTTCGCCCAAATTCCACCTTTTTTGTGTCTTCTGCTCGTAAAACTGTTCAGTTTTCAAACCTCATTACAATGTTTATTTGTCATCCGTGCAATTCGGTTTTCACACACACAAAAATATCCGCTTACAAATATTTTCGGTTTTTTACATTAAATTTAAGATTTTAACTTTAAAAGCGAATAATTTTAATAAATATTTATTTCTAAAATGGCTTTATTTAAAACCTTATTACAAAAAGAAAGGAAAATGCCTTTTTTTCGCTGGCAATATTTTCATTTTTAATAATTTCAAACTTCAAATAAGTTTAAAATTGTGGTAAAATTGTCTATTCCCAACCAAAGTGGCAAACAATAAATCGTCTGCAGTTTTCTGGGGGTTTTCGATCTCAAAAATAAGTAAACCCAAATAAATTGTTTTGGACTAATTCCAAATTTACCTTAAATATTTTAAAGGAAAGACAGTTGGAAAATTAGTCCAAAACAATTTGTTTGGGTTTACTTACTCATTTTTGAGATCGAAAAAAACAAACTGCAGACGATTTATTGTCTGCCAATTTGGTTGGGAAACGACAATTTTACCAAAATTGTTTGTTCAGATAAATATTTAAAATCTAATTTCCGTAATTTTAATTTTTTAATATCACCTCAAGGCGATGTTTGAAATCTTTTAAAATGCCCCCCCCCAAAAAAAAAAACTCTTAAATAAACATTTTTTTATTTTTAAATAAAATATTCACATAAATTTTCAAATTTAGAAACTTAAAGAATATCAACCATATTATAAAAATGTTTTTCTTTACCTCAAATTTGATTTTGCTGGGAAAATGTTGTTTTTTTTAAGTTGCAAACAAGATCCACATGTGTTGCCTTTTTTGTAATGAATTTGACATTAAAAATAGAAAAAAAGGCGGTCGTAAAGACGTGTTAAACATAAATTTTTAAGTACTTTTAAAATTGAAAAAAAAAACATTAAAATGTTGCTTATCTTGAACTTTTCAGCTTTAAAATGGCTGCCATCGAAACATTTTAACCAAATTGGTTCTCGTCTTATAAGAATTTGATTGATTCAATTTGTGGTTGTAATGGCTAAACAATATCGTAATAATTAGATTTAACTTTTATAATCGTTACAGTATTGTTTGGTCGTTAAATTATTAATTGAATGAAATTGTTATAAAACTTGGACTAATTTCGTTAAGATAATGTTGTTTCAAAATAGCAGCCATCTTAAAGCTGAAAACTTCAACATAACAATGTTTTATTTCTTTCCTCATTTTCTGACTTCCTCATAAATGTCAAAATTATTAAAGAAAAAGGGAATCTCTTAATCTTGACTATAACTTTTACTCCTACGTTATTTTAGTATTTCCCACTTTTGGACGACTACAATTCATTTTCACAGAATGAAAAAAAAAAAAAACACACTTATATTTTATATATATATATATATATATATATAATGTGTGTGTGGTTTATGTACGTTTTTAGCGTCCCAAATTCTCTTTTTCAAAAAAGACGTCTTTTCGTATTCGATTTAGTTTTTTGTTTTTAGGTTTGACAGATATTCATAAAAATGAGTCGAATATTCGATTTTTTTAAGAGGACTTAATATTCTAAGTTTATTATCAGAAAAAAATTTACTGTTAAGTAACAGGAAAAGACGATAGATACAAATCATAAACTTAGTAATATAAAATATATATATAACTTTTTTTATACATAAGGGACAATTAATATTCCTACACGTCAAAATATAGAAAATAAATAAGATATATTAAAATATATACCTTTTACAGTGATTTTGCATACATATATATATATATATATATGTATATATATGTATATAATGTGTGTGTAATTTCATATTATAGGAGAGAAAAACTGCTCAATTGTGCAAGAGCGTGTATATATATTTATTTGAATTTACATTATACATTAATATGATCTTCCATCGATACCTTCGGTTTTTTTTTACGAAAACACTGGACACTCCGGTCGCAAAGCAAAAGCTACCTGCGGGCTGAGTGTCCAGTCTTTTCGTGAAAAAAAACCCCCGGAGGTATCGATGGAAGATCATATTAATGTCAATTCAAATAAAATAAAATGAATCGATAATAAATCTAATCTTTATGAATATTTGTTACATCTTAAATTGCAATGTAATTTCTAAAACTACAAATCGAATGAATAATCGCATATAGACATGAGAAATAAGTAATCCTTCTAGACTGAGGCAATTTTAATTTTTTATCTCAATCGAGTTCCCCATTTTAGGGAGTTGTATTTTACCCACATTAAAAACAGACGGAGTAAATAGGGACGCGACGTCTCTTTTGAAACTAGAATTTGGGACGCTGAAAACGTACACAACGAGCACGTACCCCCATATTTTAGGGATAGAAAAGAAATCCTTATTTTTCGTTTTGTTGGCATTTTATTTAGTTTATCATCTCCTCCCCCCCCCCCAATCTCTGGAAGTTGCTCTATTTTAAAGGGGGGGGGGGTTCTTCTCTAGTTTCCCCTCTCCAGGGAGTGGTTAAAATAGATGTCAACTTCCTCCTTTTTCTGTTCTGTACGATAATTGCAAACTTTATATTGTTTGCGCCCCCCCCCCCCCCCTCTCTCTATTTTTTGTCCCTAAATCCCCCCCCCCCTCCCCTGCGGGGTGTTGAGTTATTATTTCTTGTCGCAGAGAAAGAAATTCTTCGAAGCACGCGTGTTCTACATTCAAGACGAACAACAAAACCCAATTAGCATCGTTTTTTGTTGTTACTGCTATCATTTCGAACAATAACAATGACAGCAATTGAACCCCGAAATATAAAAATATTTTTTCAGCTCAAAATGAAAAAAATAAATAAATTTAAAACGAAAATTAAGATTTTTTTTTTTTTTTTCTTTCCTAAAATAAAATGTCAGTTTTTAATATCCTTTTTCTTGCGAAAATCATTTAATCTTATCAATTTTTAATAATGATCATCATCATGAATAACATAAACAAGATGAAAACATTTAAGTTATCGTTTTTTTATGTGGGGAAATTATCATCATCGTCGTATAAAATGTGTAAAATTTCCTTCCAAATAAAATAGTGACCTTTTTTTTTTTTTTTTTTTTTTTTTTTTTTTTGTTTAATGTTTATTTATTTCGATCACCTTTCCCACTTCTTCCTTTCTCCAATCATATTTTCGATGACTTTGTCAAATTCTTCGACATTAACAAGATCCCCTCCCCCCATATTCTACTTAATTTCAAATTCATTATATATTTATACACACACAACACCTACAAATTGTTTCATTCATAAATCAATGATTAAATAAAATTAAAAATAAAGTTTTTCATATATATATATATGGGGAAGGGGGCAAAAGTTAAATTTTTATTTCCATATATTTAGAGGAATCTCTTTTTTAAAAAAAAAAATCTAATTGATGAATCTTTTTCCTCTTTTTTATTGCAACCCACAAACCCGATCTGTCTCTCCCATCAAATGTCCCCTTAATTTCATCCAGCTTTTTCTTGTCCCCATTTCAGTAATATCCGACTTATCTCCCCTTGACACAGAAAAATCACATTTTCTTTTTACATTTTCTACTCTTTTGTTCTTTTTTCGTATTAAAAACTGACCACATTTTTTGATTAATTTTTTTAGGTTCATTTAATTAATTTCTCATTCCAATGTTTTTTCTTTGAAAAAATGCTTTTTCTGTTGTGAGATTTTGGAAGCTTCAAAGAAACATTTTAAATAGTGTGAATGACCATCTTATATCTTGTGCTTTCAAGGGGCATTTGTGTGTGTGTGTCTCAAGTCACTTTGTACTACTGGTACCATGTAACCTATTACTACCTGCCACATGGTCTGGTCATTGGTGATTCAACCGGTTTCCCCACCGGGCGTATCTTAGGCTCGATTAGTGAAAAAGGTGGATGAACTTTCAGTCAACGACCAGCTAATATGCTCGGGTGTGTGTGTATATATATTATGCATGTATTTGTATTTCCAAATCCAATGATGTAGGCCTGTTAGCAGTCATAAATGATGTTTACTTCTCTTAATGCGTATTAGTGTCTCTGTGAGGTGGTTTGGTCAATCAGCTTGCAGGGACTACTTCAGCCCCTTTAAAAATGGCAGATGGTTCCCTGGCACCAGCCAAGACGATCGCCTCATCTTCTCCTCTGCCTTTGTCACCAACATTCCATGATGCTATCTTCACCGAAGATATATATTCATCTACTAAGCGGCGGCAGGCTTTTTGCTTCTTCCTATTCGACTAAACCTTCTCGTTATAAAGGAAGTGTTTTTTTCTTTCGTGGAACGTTTTTGTTTTTCTTTATATTAATAAAATATAGAAATTGATATAAGCATTTCTATATTTATTTCTATATGCCTGTTCTTTTAGGGGGTCAGGTTGTCAGTCTGTGGGATTGGTTTTGTGCAAAGCCTCACATACAGGTATTGTTTGGAAACTTGGAAGATCTTTTCTGTGGTTTCATGACACAATGGCAAATAGTCAAACAAAGGAAATGTTCGAACACGAGTTTGCAAACATATATCATTATCATCATATTCAGTTTAACACCCATTTTACATGCTGGCATGTGTTGGACGGCTTTTAGAAATCCCAAACTAATCTATCTCTGGCCACTACTTCATTGATCCCTCTTTCTCCCAACTCCATCCTTATCACTTTTGGGTTATTCCATGTCACATCATCCAGGGCTTGAAACCCATGTCCTCAGATTTTGTTGTAACTTGCACCACAGATGGACATCATAAAAACTAAGAAATCCTGAAAATTTGAGCATGCAACTCCAAGCGGTTTCCGATTTAGAGCAGTTTCTGTGTCGCGTAAATCGCGCAAGATGTCGCCCGGGCGACATTTTAATAATTACATTTTCTTTAATATTTTCAGTTTGGAACATGATGTGATGCTGAAAATTCACACAGGTATGTTTTTCAACACAAGGAACCCAAAAATGGCATCAACTTTGCCCATAAATGAAGCTTTCTAGGAGATTTTATCAAATTTTGAAATATTTTACATGTGCACCAATATGGGGCAAAAAATGATGTAGCTGATATGGTAACGGGTTTTTTTCTTTAGGACATTCATTTAGACACTATGAAGTACCTCTGGACCAAAAATGGTAAATAATACTTTTTTTGTTTACTCACAGTGTCTATTCAAAGTTAGGCCTTTTTCGAGGGTTCAGAAATACCCTATTGGGGAAGCAACTAGTTTGAGTATGTGAGATGAAGTTGGAGGGACCGTTCATCTAAATTTATATAAAATTCATTGAAATAAGTTTTAGAAAGTAAAAGTTAAATAGTAAAAGGTAATACAGTCTCACAGTGATCAGATATTTACCATAAAAGCGGACTTCACAACAAAAACCAACATACGACAACATTATCTACATACTGTTATTTTCTTTATGCCACTGAAATGCAGAAATCGTTTTTTCATACTCCTCATCAGTTATCTTGTATGTTCTTCCTGTATATGTTGTTGGGGAGACAACACAAAGAATTTTCTTGATTGGAACAAATCATGTATCATCAATTTGCGGCCAATTGAATGTTTTGCGTGGTCCATGAGGGTGCATGAACTTGACGGTTACATCACCTTCCTCTGCATTAATTTCATTCACAATGCCAATCCACCAGAAAGAATTATAAACACAGGTTATATATTGCATTGGTGAAATGTCAGAGATTTCAAGAATTGATGGCAAGTTAAAATCATGGTTGTCTGTATATGATTCATCCTTGCTGGTCAGCTTATGACCAATGTTCGATGTTGAAAACGGGGCAAAATGGTGGCTGCTTTTGCTTCCTGGTACTGTGTTTCCCCTGGAAAATCTTGCCTCAAGAAACTTTCTCACCTCCTCCATAGTTTCCATACTAATATCAAAGAACTTGATTGCAGACTTCTAGCCTGGCTTTATAATCCAAGATTTGATTATTCAGGATGTTGAAGCGACCGTTTAGCCACATGCCGTTTTACTGAACCACCGATTCCATCACAAAGGGATTTTCCATGGCTTGTAGCAAAGAAAACCCACTCTGCATCAATCCCAAAGTCCTGTTTATGCAGACATAAATTTATGAAGTTTTTATAATTTTTATATTGACCCCCACAGCCATCACTGAAGTAAGTCATTTTGTTAACATGGGGCAATAATGCACAAATGTAGTGAACTGTCATTGCCTGGGTTTGATACACGAATGCAATGTCGTGGATGTTGAAATAAAACACAATGAAAGATGCTTCAGTGTTCCATCGAAATCTCAGTAGTGCAGGGTGCAATATTCCTTGCTCCAATGAAAACTTTGGATTTCGTCTTGTATGAGAAATTGATAATTTTCTGCAAAGTCTACAAGGACAAGAACCTCATTCGAACAAAGATTCTCTTTCTTTTTAGTCAAGTATCTAGTTTGACATTTTGTTATATATGAGTGTTGTGTGAGATTGTCGATTTTGTCAATCAAGAAATCTTTGTATTCTTCATACATTGTTGTGCGAGTACTTAATGTGGCACGGTCAGTTGTGTCCCATTGACTAAAAGTAAATTCATCATCTGGATCCACATCAACCAGCTTTTCATCCAAGAACTTCTGCAATGCTTCTCTGCCAGGACATGCCTCACAACGGTGCATCATGCATTCCCTGTTGGAAGAATCACAAACTAGTTTTGAGATCAAATCCTTGTAAATGACGTTCCAACCAATGGCATCTACAAGATGTTTCGCATTCTGATGTATGCTACACACAAACAGAATGGGTACCTTTAGATCCAGCTAATACACACCACTTTGGACGCAACTGAGAAAATTTGGAAAACCCCACCATGACATTGGAATACTTCTGTTTAAAAGCAGCATATAATTATTCAGGTTACATAGTATTAAATGCTTTTGTTTGTGAACACCCTTTGCAATACTAACATAGTCCTTTTTGCCTGGCATTTGACAGCTGTATTCATCATTTTCATACATGTGTACCACCAGTTCTGCTGTCTCTGGGGAGAGTTTTTTCCCTTTTTAGGGGCAGACTTTGAGAGAATACCACTCACATTCTTTAGTTCCCTGGCAGTTCGAACAACTTACTCTGACACCTTGAAGAATTTGGAACAGTATTCACGAGACCACGAATCAGGGGCAACTCATGATTTGGAATCGAGGCTTTCTTAAATTTCTCCTTCATCAGATCATGTAATCTATCCAATTCTAATGCTTTCTCTTTGATTTCTTTTTCAATATGCACTGATTCTGACAGTCAATTCTTCAGCGTCGACTTTGTATACAGTCGACAGGTCGCTTTTGAGTGTTCCAATCACTTGTTCTAATTTCCTTTTGGCACTATGAACACGACTATGAAGAGCAACACCATGTAAAGCGACAGGAGAAATGTCCATGTATTTCAGACTAATATTCAAGTTTTTTTGTGGGGTTTGCAAAAGTTCACAGGTGTAGTTTGCATCTATCCTGTCTGTATCATCGATCAGTCTCACATATTTCATCATACACTGAGGACAAAGAATGTGTCCTGGTGTTACATTGTACCCTCTCACCTCCAGCTCTTTTGCCATCACCAACGATATCAGCTGTACATCTTTGACTTTACTTTTATGTTGTAACAATCCACCGCGGCCTTTGAGGCCTTTGCTCTATGTTCAAACACATTTCCAAAATATTTTTTGCGATGAAAGCAGATGGTTGATAACTCGCCTTTATGTTCCTTGAGCCCAGCTCTCCATAACAACGTCTTTGTTCAAGTCTGACAGATTCTCAATTCCTTTGGAACAATCATAGTCTAATTTGTGACATTCCAAATTGAGTTCGACATCAGTCATTTTGTTTTCTTTTGTTTACTGTTGAATTGAAGACAAAACAATAAAATAGAATATATAGACATAATCAGGTAACTTAAGTTTGGTAGCAGGGGATGAATAAGCAGTTAGTGAAGAGATTTATATACGTTTTTCCAGTGAATTGAAAGGAAAATCAACATTTAAAATATTCATAAATTTGTGCCTACCTCAAATTCTTCTATATTTTCTACAGCTAATTTCTTGGTATAAGAATCAAGTGCTGCCTAACTTTCTTGCCTGCATAATGGAATAAACAAATTGCACCAACCACTATTATATATTTTAATTAGGTATAGATAATGTTTTTCATTTAAAATTATTTTAGGATTATTGTAGTACATTATGGTGAACTAATCCAGCTCCGTTGCATATGGGACACGTTTTACTGAAAAAATTAACCACCAACTAATGCAGGCATAATAGGCAAAAAAAAATTTTCTTATACAAGATATATGATCAATATTTAAGCAGCTATTGTGGTTCAGTAGCCAAAATTGGCATAATCATTGGATTCTAGTAACATTGGACCAAAGCACCGGTGCGCATGGGACATTTTGACGATGTTTTGCTCAGTCATTTTACAATGGATGGTGTTAACAACCCAAAACTTTTTACCTTAGTAAAAACTGCTATGCAGTTATTAAATAAACACAAACAATGCAAACTTCATCTATCTTATAAGTCATAAGTAAAACCATTCAACATTTATTCTCAGTTAAAATTGATGAGAATAACCCATGTAGATAATGTTGTCGTGTGCTGGTTTTTGTTGTGAAGTCAGCTTTTATTATAAATATCTGATCACTGTGAGACTCTTAACTTTTACTTTCTAAAACTTATTTTAATGTGAATTTTATATAAATTTTGATCTCGCATATCCAAACTAGTTGCTTCCCCCAATAGGGTATTTCTTAACCCTCAAAAAAGGCCTAACTTTGAATAGACACTGTGAGTGAACAAAAAAAGTATTATTTACCATTTTTGGTCCAGAGGTACTTCATAGTGTCTAAATGAATGTCCAAAAGAAAAAAATCCGTTACCATATCAGCTACATCATTTTTTAGCCCCATATTGGTGCACATGTAAAAAATTTCAAAATTTGATAATCTCCTAGAAGGCTTCATTTATGAGCAAAGCTGATGCCATTTTTGGGTTCCTTGTGTTGAAAAACATACCTGTGTGAATTTTCAGTGTCATATCTTGTTCCAAACTGAAAATATTAAAGAAAATGTAATTATTAAAATGTCGCCCGGGCGACATCTTGCGTGATTTACGCGACACGGAAACTGCTCTAAATCGGAAACCGCTTGGAGTTGCATGCTCAAATTTTCAGGATTTCTTAGTTTTTATGATGTCCATCTGTGGTGCAAGTTACAACAAAATCTGAGGATATGGGTTTCAAAATCCAAAATTTCTGGATGATTTGACATGAAATTACCCTTTTTCCCATATTTTCTTTGACCTTCCCCTGTGGGCTGACCCAACTACCTCAACTGTTCTACATCCACTAAACTAGAAACTCTCATCCATTTTTTCAACATGGCCATACCATCGAAGTCTCCTGTTCTACACACATCTTCTTATACTGTCCAGATTTAATCTTCCTCTGAGGTCATCAGATCTAAGCCTGTCTTTAAGACTAACATTATACATCCATCGTATCACTCTCATATCATTTCTCTCCATGCAACACCTGTCCTCAACCATCACTGGCCAGGTTTTACTTCCATACATCATCACACTGCGTACACATGCCTGATAGACTTCCCTTGGTCGACAGTGGTAACGCTCTGCTATTTAGTAACAGCAAAAGTTCCCTGAACTTACTCCATCCACTCCATAATTCTTGCTCTCACACTAGCACCTGCTCCATCCTGTGCTCTAATGGTATCACCAAGGTAACAACTTTGCCATCCACATATATTTTCTCCGTTGTCTTCCACTTGCACATAAACTAGTTATCCTCTCTCAACCTACTAGTAATTCCATTGCACTTCTCGTGTATCCAGTGCATGTAACACAGAAAATTGAGTTGCACTCAACTCTCTTACCACAAACTGAGCATGGAACTTTCTTTTTTACATACATACATATTTATATCATGTATGATGGGCTCTCTTGTTGGGAACAATGTATGAGTGTCTGAATCCGACTGATTATTAGTGAATCATACATTGTGAAAAACAAGATCAACTCTCTCCATCAGGCAAGTAATACCTGTATAGGTGCATAGTGTCTCTCATGTCAGACCACCCCCCCCCTCCCTGGTCGCAGGTGTCCTTCTAAACTATTTGCATTCAGTCTAGTCTATCCCACTATTTAACCCACAGTTTTATACATAAAACTAAAGTTGTCAGTTTCATTCTTTCCTTGTATGGTGCAGATTTCAAATCCTGTATTACTGTGATTTTGTCCCTGTTAAGCTTTGTAGCATTAAAAAAAAAACCCCGAAGTACCCAGTGTTTTTCAGTTCAATTTGAACCCTAGTTATTTCATTATTACTTCATCACTTTCAAATAAGCACTTATAGAAAGAAAACATTTTGTTTATTATAGCTATATAAAGAAAGGAAAGTGTTTCTAACCTGTTAGCATTGCTATAAACTTTTGAATTGCACAAGATACCAGTACAAGACAAACACATTTTTGTTTTTGTTTTTAGAAATTTGATTCAAACTTAAAATATCAAATGTATCACCATTTTTGTAAAGTTTGAATTGTAAGAATAAAAGTACATTTATTTAGTTAACTAACAACAAGAATACCAATTCTCGGCGCTCTGACATTGGTTACTGCCTCTTCAGCTGTTGGATCACTGAACATTTTCATTGGACAATATTATTCCAATCAACAATGGTAATCCAGCTTGTGTAATGGTTTTGTGGTCACTGAGAGATTGAAATGACTTTTGATTGAAACTTATCTTGACAAATGTCAATTACAAACCTTTTGCACATCTTTATTGATGAACAAGATTTTCTCATTTAATTTTATTGTATTTTTCCCAATGTTTTTGCTCAAGAAGATAATACAATTTGCCATCGTGTACAGGTGATTTGCCGTCCGATTTGGCATAATGGTAAGTGTTCGCTAATGTGCAGGGTTCAAGCCTCAGTTGAGTCATACCAAAGACTTAAAAAAAAAATGGTACTTGTCACCTTGCTAAACACTCAGCATCATAAGGTGAGGATCAAGGTTAAGTGGGGTAATCCTAGGACAGGAGTGACGTTCCTCTCTTACATCTCTGTATATTAGCTCATGAAAAGGGGGCCTTGAGTCACCCTTGATCCTCGTCAACCACTTTAATTGTTACAGGTGTTGACAAACTTCTAGCAGTCTGTAATCCTAGTCTTTAAGCTTACCAGTCATGAAGATTGATTCCGTTCAAATTCCATTGTCAAAGAGCCTTTGCATTCAAATTTTCTCGGATCGTCCTATTTTCCCTCCGGTTTTCCACTTCAAGATCTGTGCATTTATTCTTTTTATCCGGGAATCGCTCTTCATGCTATTGCTGCGAATAACTTTTAGATACTTGTACACAATTTAGTTTGAAAGCCATCCAATTTAGATTAATACTCTAAAAAGAAAAACAATTGGCTAAAATTATTGTAAGTTTGAAAAAGTTCACCTGAAAAAGGTCAGAGGTGTTACGCCTTTGGAAATGTGCAAATAACAACCAATCATGAGAATAGCAGTTTAAATGATAAAAATTATAAATCGTCATCTCAAAAATTAAGGTTTCCTTACATATTTTAGCCCCCGACAAAATTATGTAATGAACTTATACCACAAAATCAAGCTAATATCTTCAATATTGAAAAAGTTATTTGAACAATGATTCAATGCAATTACCGACCAAGAGAAGTGTACACAGTGTAATGATATATGGAATTGAAACCTGGTCAGTGAAGGATGAGGACATGTGTTGCATGAAGAGAAATGATACAATGGATGCGTAATGTAAGTGTTAAATACAGGCTTAGATCTGATAACTTTAGATGAAGATTAAATATGAACAGTATAGGGAGATGTGTGCATAACAGGAGACTTTGTTGGTTTAGTCACATTGAAAGAATGAGAGTTCTTGTGTTAGTAGATGTAGTACAGTTGAGATAGCAGAGGGGAAAACATGAGTGAAAGTGATAAGAATGGATTTGAGAAAAGGACGGATAAATAGAGATAGGTTTGTTTGGAAATCAAGCTGTTCAACGCATGCTAACATGTAAAATGGGCGTTAAACCGAATATTATGATGATGACAATGAGTAACAATCATTTTTCAATTTCATGTAAGTTAACTAATTTGATGAGAATCTAAAACTATAATACCACTGACACTAACCTCTGTCAAGAGAAAAGAAAACTTCCTTGCAATAATATTAACCTTTTTAAAAAAAAAACACTATTATGAAGCGAGCTGTACTCTATGCGGTCAAAAATAGCAGAGTAGAAAAGAGAATCAAATGTCACCTGCATATTATTGTATTCATTGTCACTTATGGTATTCTCTGCTATACGGCAAAACAATTCTTATCTGCGGTGCAATGTAAGTACATTTGGTTCTGTGGTGCATCGTGGAAAAAACACCTATTGGTGAAGCAACAATTTTGTTTAGTTTGACTAAACTTTCGGAGGTCAATAGTTCATTCCTGTAGCGATGAAGAGGAACCATTTTAAAACGGTCTGTCGCCAGTGTTAAGGTTTTCCTGCTAGTATAATTAGAAAGTAATTTGGCAATTTAAATTGATAGGTATAATTTTTAATAGTACAGTGGAACCTCGGTTTTCAGACATAATTCGTTTTGAAAAGTTATTTTTTCCCATTAAAAATAATGTAAACGAGATTAATTCATCCCAAACACCAGATGAAAAAACATTAAAAAAATAAAACCCCAAATTGATTTTAAAAAAAACAAAATAAAAGAACAAGAGTGGCAACCCTGCATACACAGAACTGTCAACGTTTCATCAGTCGGTATGCTTCTGTTGCAGTTGACGTGGTTTGGGAATGAACATTTTGTTAGAAAACATGCATTTCCGGCTTGAATTTTATGTTCAAAATCGGAATTGTTCGAGTTCAGAGACATTCATGAACTGAGGTTTGATTGTAAATATTTGAGAAAAAATATTTTATAAGAATGTGTTGTTTAAAGGCTAGTTTTCAAATCATTGCACTTGTCACAATTATCATCCGAGGTGAGTTGAGCCAGCTCCTATCAATGTGAGAAACGGCTTGTATCACTGCAGATCAAGCTTGGTAATTTTTTTTTAAATTTCCTCTGCCTCAATTGCAACACTTGTGCTTTGACCAGCAATGGTCGTATGTTGAGGTCTGACATTTCAAGATCCATTTTAACTGTAGCGATCCACATCTTCAGCTGACCATCCCATCTTATTCGCTCAGCTTTTAGTTATCAGGTTGCATTGTATGGTAAAGAGCATGACCGAACCAATGAAATTCCCTTTCTGATGAGGTCTTGTATGATTGGAGGAAAATTTGCCTTCTCTTCCTGACATGGTCAACTGGTTGAATTTAGAGAAATCATAAGCAAGACAGGTATAAAAAAAAAACTGATCTTGTGAAAATCAGGTGTTTGAACGGCTCAGGTCTCACACAGATACGTTATGGTTAACCTGATCAGTGATGCAAATTTTAGGTTAATGACTGGTCTTGCTTTTGGACCATGGCGGCATCAAAAAGCATTATGTGCCTTATTGATATGACTGCTTATGCTCCTCCTTATGTCGATATGTTGGGGTGATCGTGGAACTCAGGTACTCTAAATATTCCACTTCTATTGGTATAATGTCTAATGAGATTGGTCTGTGTTGAGACTACTTTCATTTTATTCGCATTGATCTTAAATCCAACCTTACAGGACAGATCTTGAATATATAGTGTTGATTTGGGCCTTGCGGTTTTCACTGATTGCAGTGTTGTCCAGATCGGTTGGCTCTGAGTTTTGACCAACTTTCACACCAGTGAAATTTGTGGGGGTGCTCTGCAGCATTAAATCACTGCTTTTCACATGCAAAATACGAACATATCTAAGACTTGTGATATTATAGACTAGCAATGAACTTGCAATTGCTTGTGAGCAATAAATTAAAAATTGAAACTTTTGATGTTTTATCAGTTTTCTTAGTTTTCAAGTTTTCTCTTTCAGAATCCTATTTAAATTCTTCTAATTTCAAATACTGCCTTTTCTTAAAAAGAAACAACTTTATTTTATATATATATATACACTAATTTCTCTTCTAAGCAAGTTTCATTAAACAGAAGAGATGTTTTCTTCTCATTGATCCATTTATGTAGTTCTAATGACCTGATTAATGCTTTAGTTGTAGGTTCAAATAAATTGATTAAATATCAGTGAAATCAAAGGTTGAGTACTTTTGGCTCAGCGAAGATGGTAGTGTGTTTTTATACTAATGGTAACAATGGGGGGGGGTAGGATTAATTAGTTTAACATATGTTGGTGAGTTTGAGCTAAACTAGAGAGTGCAAACTGTATTAGCTGTCTAGATAAAATAACAGTAGTTTCAATTTTTGAGATTTATTCATTAAACTTTGTTCAGTTTGTCTTCATAACTTATTTTGTTGAATTCACTTACTGAATTTTGCTTTGATGGCGGTCTTAGAACCGGCCACAGGCGTTTGTCACTGTCTTTTAACTTAGGTCCTCAAAAGCTCCGATGAACCTGGCTTTGAGCCCATTCTTCATGTTTCAGTTGGATCTGTTGATGACGTCTCATTCCACAGCGTCACACAGAAGTCGAGGGCAAACTGGAAGGCTAGATGTCAGGTGAAGTGTGGTCGACGAAATTCTGTGACAGCCATAATTGCGTCTTCCGGCTGGTATTGCCACACTTATGGCCTACCTGCAGCTACCTGGTTGATGTCACCATTGGTGTTCAGTTTGAGTTCTTCAGGGGGAAAAGTTCTGACGACACTGATTGTCGTTAGAAACTTAGTCTACATGACTCTGTGCACATGTTTTGATGAAGCAGCAAGCTACCTGTTGTTCTGAGAGTTGGTCTTGGCAGAAGATTTTCTCGTCGGAGAAAAAATACAGCATGTCTAGCTTCAGCGGGTGTTTCAACTTGTTGATCAGCTTCTTTACATGCTTCAATTGCTTTTCTCACCTTTGACAGTAATTGTGCTTTCCTTATTTTGTATGAAATGTAGTGGATGTTATGCGCCACCAGCCTAATAAACTTTTCAACTAATCTACGCCTTCTCTCTTGCAATGGCATGCATCAACATGGTGGGTTCATTATCACTGATCTTTCGAACTTCAACAAACTCTGGGTCTCGGACAACGTTGAATCATCGATCATGCATTTTTGTCTCTCCGATGTTGTCTTGTAGTCAACTCCTGAATCTTTCAATTCTTTTCTGATATTTTCTACCATCCTTCTGCTGATGCTGAAGAAATCTGAAATCTCCTTATTTGTTCTTCCAACGTGGATTCCAAGGAGAACTTTCTCTCTTCTGCAAATATGGAGGTTCAAAATTATCCACAATCAATTATTCTGCCAAAAAAAAATGGCAATATGGTCGCTGTTTTCATGACAACGAAAGTAAAAGATGCACAAAATTAGCATATATATTTTTAATTTTATACGTACATAAAAGTAATATAAAATTAATATATATATATATATATATATATTATATATAGTTTTATACATCCTATAAAATTAAGGGCGACTAATAATGCTATTTTCTGAATCTTAATCATTTAGGAAGTGAGACAATAGAGATAATAGTAAGCAAAAAAAACAATGAACGCTGCAATCACCAATAAAAATAATTACATAAAAAAATACATTTTATATATATATATATATATATATATATATATATATATATATGCATGTTCATAAATGATTTAACACGTTTCTACAATTTTAATCTTGTATGGGATATTGTTTTCTTATCAAAAGAATGATTTGTTACGTCATTCCAGACAACTTCAACAACTTGAAATTCTAATTTTCTGTCCGAAATTCCCCATTTCTTTAAATGCGCATAAAGTCTGTTTGGGGAGATCGATTGAGTTGAAATTTTCAGGAATGTTCTAACTTATAGATTCAAAGAGATAGTGAAAAATTGAAAACAAATAGAGAACCTTCACAACAATCCATTGTTGAACTTTGCTGAAATGACTATGTTATCAGTTTAGGCATTTGAATGATCTAATCAGGTTTTTGTTCTATTATTTAGAGAGTTGCCACTGTTGACCAAGAGAAGAGTCTATCAAGCATGTTTACACAGTGTGATGTATGGAAGTGAAGACTTGCGTTGTATGAAGAGAAATGATATGAGAATGATATGACAGATGTGTAATATGAGTCTTAAAGACAGGCTTAGTTCTTATTAGCTTAGAGAAAGATTAAATCTGGACAGTATAGGAAGATATGTGTGGAGAATAGGAAACCTCAATTGTATGGTCACATTGACAGAATAGAGGAAATTTCAGTGGTTAGTAGATGTAGAACAGTTGAGGTGGCAGAGGAAGGTCAAATAGAAAATGGGAGGAAGTGATAAGAGAAAGATAAAGACCTGGCTAGAGATATGTAAGATTTGACAAGGTCGGGAAAGTGGGACTGAAAAGCCAGCACTCCAGAGGAAGAGCACTCTGGCCTACAAAAAATGCTTGTGCAGCCCGTCGGCATTCCCCGGTACGGGTGCCTCATGTGATTAGCAAACAGGTGAGAAAGCAAAGCCTGGGAGAGTGGACCTCCTAGAACTGCAGAAGACAATACCTCAGACCGGTTGAATCAAGGCCAAGACGTGACCGGTCTAGGGAGTGTAGCATCCATTGGAACAGATACTTACACTCTGATCTTAGACCAAGGAGGATAAGTCAGCATGTAAAACAGACATTAAATCTAATATTATGATGATCTAGCTTGACTATCAATTTTCTTGTTTCCTATTATGAAAATCATTTCAATAAGTATAGATCTAGTGTTTGAATAGAACCGTTTTTATTAATGTTGGATCTTGTTGGTTCAAGGAGTGGCGGACACCATGAAAAAATAGTGCTCAATATTGTTAGTATAGTGCCTGTAAAAAGAGAGTGAAAACTGTATGGGGACAAATTGAGACAAGAGAAAAATGAAAATCTCAGATGATCAACATAACACTTCTCTATTATTAGCACTACTTTGTTTTAAGATCGTTGATGACTCCATCGATGTATCGTGTGATCCTTGGAAGAGTTAATCAGGGACCATTTTCAAGCCTGAACCAAAAGCTCTCCTTGGAATGAAAACGCCGGAGATGTGCGTTGAGACAACCAAAATGCATGTGACAAGATGTTAAAGCAGAAAATAGCATAAAAATCAACCTCTCAATAAAACAGTTATTCAGATCAAGACCGAAGACTTTATACACTATCTTTTCAGATAGTTTTATTTATAACAATAATAAATTTGGCTTATGTGAACAAAAACAAATTTATTTATTATTGTTATATACATCCACACACTAGAGTTGTATTCCGACTTGTGGGAAAACCGAGCACAGAACAGATGTTCCTGGCGTACTGCAAGCCACAAAGAAACAACGATTGCTGAATCTGCACTCTTTGAGGAACGCAAAAGAAACCGTGCTATTCGGAAAGAAAGAGCTGTCAGCTCCTCTGCGACATAATCATCCCATAGGTGTTCTACATGCGGGAGATACTTTAGAGCTCGGATCGGACTGACAAGCCATCTCCGGACCCACAAACAACCATAATGATCATGGTCATCTTCGCAAGCGACGGACGAACATCATCAGAGTTGTCATGATACCATAATTTTAACTATGATACTATTATAAAAAAGATACTCAATAACACAAAGAGAGAAAACAAACCTCCTATGATGAGATCACTTATAAATGATCCCATGTGTTATATGCCACAGAACAACGAGAGAATACAAAGATGAACAATAAGAGATAGGAAAAAAGAGAATCAAAACTGAAATGAACAAAGTTCAGTAGAGAGGAGGGGGTCGATCTTGTTACCGGTCAGGGGAGATCAAAGAACTGGGTAGGTAACCAGATAATACAAAAAAAACAAGCACGAAAATTTGAACATTTTATGTAGTTTTGATATTGAAAGAATATATAATATATATTTTATCATAAAAAGAAGCATCTAAATATATCGAAGTATCAGTATTTTTGACAGCCTTAAATAATACATGGGTAGTATTACCGTCGACTGATTCTTTGGTTCCAGATGATAAAATATCTCTGGCCAGCATCTTGTAGTAATAAGCTGATGTTTTTTTGTTGACACATTGTAAGTAGTCAGCTCAATCGGTAGTCTATTATTTCTATTGTGATAATCTTTTTCTTGGTATCTATAATAGTGGAATCGATTAAAAAGAATAACAATAACTATTATTCGCTCTGGACTGCATATGATTTTCTGCTTGATTTGTTTGTTTATTTTTTTTTTACACCATCTAGATGATTGCATATCTTCCTGACCATCCCCTGTAGGAGTGGTGGAAAACACGAAACAGACATCTGTTCGCTTTGACAGCAAATATCCAAGAAACAGAAACTATCTGGATTCTTTGCCGAATTGATTTCCTGCACATGTAGCTCTAATTTATAACTTGACTTCTAACACTGAAAATTCCCTTTTCTTACTTAATCTAACCTTACTTGGAAAATTCCGTTTTTAACTTAATTTTTACCCCCACCCCCACCCACCCATCCAATCTTGCTCCACATGCACATTATTGTCTTTTTATTATTGTTATTATTGTTTGAAAACCTGTGATGATTGTGTTTTTAATACCACTCTTTTCATGGCTTTCATAATTGATAACATTTGTTCCAACACATTCTTGGTTATTTATTTTAAGAAAATCCTTTATAACATTTTTTTAATAGGTGCGTGGGTCATTACAGGCGCATAGACAGAGAAAAGAAAAAATATTCAAAAAAATTCCTGCACGACTTTGTTTCAAATTGACATCTCTGGTTCCTCCCATTCTATTGGATGAAGGGTAAGTATGTTTCTGAATTTCTGAAATGAGGAATGACAATTTTGATCATTCAAACTACAATTCTCGTCTTAGTTATTAGTTTCATGTTTTGTCCAATGTAACCTCCGACCTTCTTCAGGTACATCTTTTTGAAATTGGAAATTTTTATATGGAACTCTGAGAACCGATACAAAATTTCGAACAGAGCCCTTTACTTAATCCAAGGGCTTTGATTAACGATCAGTTCTAAGTGGTAGTCTTCTGGAGGTTGATGGTTCAATCCTTACTACAGAGATAATAACTAAGAATAACAAAATAATTAACGCTTCTATCCAGTTATGGCTGGCGGATTAAGAACAATCTATCTCCTTTGAATAAAAACGGTTCAGTTTTAAATTCTGTATGGGTTCCCGATTTCAAGAAAATGCAGCTGAAAACGATCAGAAGTTAGATTGGCCAACAGGTTCTGAAAATAACCACCAAGGTGAAAATAGTTGTCTGAATAATCCATATAATAACAAGGGTAAGTATTTTCGCATCTGCTTTTCTACATTTCTTAACTATTTTTTTTTCTTTCTTATTTGATTTGTTTATTCATCAATGAAGCATATTCACAATCTGCTGTCTTATTTTTTATTTATTTTTTTTCATCATTTCATTGTATCTTAATATCTTCTATGTTTGCTCTGTTCTTGATATTGAAACTATCCCCCCCCCTCCCCTTTTCCCACGTTCTCTTATGCAATGAAAATAATAAAAACCCTGTTTTCTGAGCGTGTATGAATTAAGTCTTAATTTTATTCTTATCTGTTTCTTGTTTTGTTTTTCCCCCCAGGTATGTGTTTCTGGGATTTACAAAGGATGGTCAGTTTATCATCTCCTATTCCCTCCAGGTTGATACAGATGAAAACACTGGTTTTCTGCCAGTCTATGTTTACAATCTACAATGGTGGTGGTTCATACCGTGTAAACCTTTAAAAAAGGTAACTTTCACTTTTGTTTAGAAATTATCACCAGTAGCTGTTGGCGATGATGAGTGCCAATTTGATTAACAATTTGTTATGAACATTAAGTCAACTTCTTGGTACTGACATATTCCGTCAAGGTAAATTATATCAAATTGGTGGCGATCTGTAACTGGATGAAAATAAAAATAAATCACATAGGCCACCGTGTGATACTACAGAGTGCCCCCCCCCCTACTCCTCATAATTAGGACCACAGGGAAAGATTAACGAGAAAATGAATGACAGTAAAAAGACATTAAAAGCAACTACTGGTCCATTGTACTACACAGACGAAGTGACGCCATGTACAATTAGCTGCTAACAGCCAGAGGGTTTAGATGGAAAGTTCGACAGGATGAGAAGGAGAGCGGACATCTGGTTTCCTGCAAAGATAGGCTGAGAAAAGGAATGGAACTCATTCAATTCCAGTGAGGGGAGTAGAAATAGTAGACAAACTGAAGATAAAGAAAAAAACGAAAGAGAAAAGGGGGTTAAGGAGAAACTAAGTAAATAAAAATAACGCAGTTGGATTGAGGCAAGGAGGATGGCGAACGAGTTAGTCTTAGCTGAAAGTTAAGTTCAGAGGTAGACACTAACGCCAAGACCCTAACGACGTAAACACACACACACACCAGTGTTTAACACGTCGCTTGTATACAATGTTTGAATCCGTGTGTTGTTATTATGCGTGTAAATTGTGAACTATGACTTCATGTATCGATGACTGTCTACACTAGAATCCTAAGATGACTCCTAAGATAATGAAGTTGAACCACGGCACATGCGCTTGGGATAAGACAGTCGGCCATTACAAACTGTTTTGAATTTTGTTTTTTTCTTTGATTAATTTTTTTATCATTTCAATTAATTTTATCTTTAAATCCTCCAGGAATTATTTTACACATATTGGCTTCTTGTGTTTCTGACCTCAGAGGAAGATTGGACAGTATAGGGTGATGTATGGAGAACAGGAGACTTCATTTGTATGGTCACATTGAAAGAATGGATGAGAGTTCTTAGGTTGGTAGATGTAGAAGAGTTGAGGTAGCAGGGTCAGTTTACAGGGAAAGACCAAGAAAAACATGGAAGTGATAAAGATGGATTTAAGAGAAAGAGGGATAAAAACCTGACCAGATATAGGTTAGTTTGGAAGTCCATTTCTAAAAGTCGTCCAACACATGCCAGCATGAAAAACTAATGTTAAACTGAATATGATAATGATGTTTGTTCTGAAAGGTGGAATTTTTTTCCTGGAGCACACCATGCATTCAAACAGGTGTAAAAAGATTAATGTGGAAAATTTTTAGTTTTTTATTAATGAGTCATTATGTATGAAGGGTAAAAGCCACTCAAGTATAAGTGTTAAAGAGATGTATAGATTGTCAATTGAATGATGAAGAATATTATGAGAGGGTTGAAAATAATGCATGGAAGGAATAAAATTTTAGGACAAGTGTTTGTTGATATTGGATTTGAAGATGACAATGTTGTAGTCTGCAGGGAAGCAATCCTGTAGCAACGTGTTCCACAGATGGAAAGTTCTTGGAAAGAAACTCTGTTCGATGTTTAGTGTACAGAGGAAGAAAGGAAAGTTCTCTGCTGGTGTGGTAATTGATTTCAGTTCAAATTTAAAGAAATCCTTTGGGTGTCAGAAAATTTGAATATAAAAGGAAAGAAATCACCGTCCACAAACAAATTTGAATATCTGTTAACTTGGGAATAATTTAAAATCAATTAAAATATGATGCAATAAATTTGAGGATTTAACAATAATGAATATTAAGATGTCCTTCAATCTGCACAATTAGTAATGAAAATGCTATTTTAAACTGACACCTGACAGACCAACGAAGCTGCTATTTTAGACGACCTCTGACCAACCAACGAAAAGTCAATTTCGAAACTTAAGTATGACAGCCCTACCCACTGACAGAACCTCTTAGAGAAATGTTTAGATTCGTCTAAAATAAGATGTGGCCATTCAATATCTGCATTTCGCAATGTGGTGGTGGGGGGGGGGGACTATTTCAAATTGACAGTCTCTTTAATATGTGTGGATGCATTTAAAAACATCAGATGTGGGAAAGGTCAATGTTAGAATGTCATTGAAATCTCAACTGATTTATGTAGTAAATATAAATTTAGACATGACTGATGCTATTGCCCTTTAAAGAAAATTGTTTTAATGTTTCAGATTTCCGAGGTGCGCCTTTTTGAAGATGGAATCGAACCTGATATCTTCATTGCAGTTTGTGAATGGCCAACCGACAGATCAAAAATTCTTGTCTATGGTCACTGGTAAGCTCTTTTCTATCGACTCTTGCCTACATAGAAAACAAATTTGATTTCGAAAACAAGAATAACGATGTTAAAATATGTATGTGAAGAAGCCTAGAATATTGTAAAACACAATCTACAAAAGAACAAAGAAATGTTAATCTATTTTACTTTTCTTCGGAAAGACTTGCCTGTTGCAGGATGCCGTCATAATGGACATGGTGTTCCCTCGAATGAAAGCTGAGAAGATGCGCTGGAACATCTCCGTTGTCTCTCGGGGTTCATTTCTGCAAGTGATTATCATCCGTTTAATGAATCATACAACATCGAGACACCTGATGTTTCGACTGAGATACGCTAAAAAATTAAACCATCAGTCGGAGAGCTGTACTTGTCTTTGTTTTTTTTGTTTTTTTCGTCGAACTAGGCTGAAGTAGCGGGGTTGACAGCAAATTCTTTGATTCTTAATGGCGCGAAAGGGTCAGAGCAAGTGGCATCCCATATCGGTGGCTTTCCATCTCGAAAAGCAAAAAGTGTCAGGTCGCAACTATCGCCATTGTCTAGGCTTATTGATTCAAGATGCGAACCCGATAGAATTGAGACCTTCTTTGGCTGTCATTTAATGCGGAGTTCCGAGGCAGATGACCAGCACAAACTTGTCAAGTTTGGCCTCAGCAGCATCGATGTAGATAACGGATTATGTATGTTTCTCTTATAACTTATTCATATATTCGATTATCGCAATGTGTTAATATTATATAATGAGGTGCTTTCAAACAATTGTTTTTTACATAACTTGTTTTTTTGGGGGGGGGGGGGTCAGAAGTTTCTTTTTGTTTTTTTTCGCCAAAAACTCGAGTTTTATGAAGTTTTGATATTATTGGATATCTTCTCATAAGTGGTTAGGGGGGATGGGAAAAGACGAGGAATGATGATAGGAAACTGTTGTTAGAAGTATACATCATTTCTATGTATGAAACCATTGCATGTGTCATCGGAGACTTCAGTGAGTGTAAAGTGGCAGTTCTCTTAGAATGACTAACTCTCGAATCCATTCGAAATGGATATTGTTAGATCAAATCAAAACTTATGTGTATAAATTAAATGACGGAAAGGAGAGTGACAGAAATCTATTTACATATTATTCTGTTAATGTTTATATTTTATTCCATTTCTGTTTTTATTCTCAAGTTTTTTTTGTTTCTAGCAGAAAATTTTAATTTCTTTCCAACTTTCTTTTGAACAGCGTACCAAGAAGTAGAGAAGAAGGAACCCAATGCTTTATCACAATAACTGCGGTGCCACCTCTCAGTTCTTGCAAAGATTGTTATATTGCTGAAACCAATTTTCCATGTAAGTTTTTTGGGGGAGGAAAGGGGGGGTCTTTAAGTGTAATTACATTTATAGATTACTAGATGACCCGCCTTGTCCCCCACCTCTCTTTCCCCCTCCTCCCTCTTTCCCATTACTCAGGGTGTCTAGTCTATCTATAAAATGGCCAAAATCTACCATTTATCTTTTATGACATCATCCATTTTCAAGTAATTTAACGTATAAAGACACTTTGTTAGATTTTAAAAGTTGGACCTAAATAGCAAGTTGAGAAATTCATCTTGAGTTCTTTTTTTTTGCCATTGGCTACTCGCATCTCTATAGGTGGAAACTGTTATTTCCTCTATTAGACTATATTTTTAAATGGTGCTGACCAGAGTAAAATGGATGTCAAATTTATTTAATAATTTTAATAAACAATTGCAAACTATTATGAGTTCTTAATTTAATTTTATGTATATAAGCAACGGCTTTGTGTTTAAACATCATGAGAAAATTGGTAAACGAAAAGAAATAATTTTTTTTTTTTTTGTAATTTCCAAAATATAAACGATTTTCATTCAGAAAGTGCATCTACAGAGTGTTTTGAAAATGGATAGCATACCTACAGGATTATGTTCTATATGTGTGTACATATGTCCGGAAACTCTTGGTTCCTGACTTATAAGACATTAAAATAAATACTGATCAACATTCATTATTGTAAACATCCAACCCGACGTATAATGTGTGCGATAGTGCAGTGTCCTTTGATAGTCAACATGTAGGACCCGGTCGTAATCCTGCGAATGTTGGCCTTTCTTACTCCAGTTAACAGAACACAACAACCCAAATACAGGTAAATAAATATGATCAGCATAAACGAAAGAACACGCAACAGAAGAAATGAACCACAAAAACTCGTAATGGAGTACTATTACAAAGCAGTCTAATAGGTGTTACACGTATATAACATAATCACAGTTATGCCAGTGGTTTCCAAACGTCTTCTATGTGTTTGTAAAACCGTATAGAAAATTGAATTGCTAATACGATAGCGTGTGTGTTTGTGTGTCACGCTTACATCAAAAGCTCTGCGCATGTGTGCCGCACTTAGATTTGGAAAAGCATTCAAGTCACCTAATTTTCGTAATATTTTTAAGTATTTCCCTTTGACACAACGGTTAGCGACGTAGGATTTTGATGTCAGCCCGACTAGTTTATAGTTCAATCCCAACCCACCTTTAAGATTTTTTTTTTTTTTACATCGGGGGGGGGGGGGGTTAGGGAGGAGGCGACTGGGAAGATATATATTAATACAATGTTCATTTTTTTAAATGAATATACAAATCAAATCTTATATTTTATTCAAACATGTATAGGTAGGAACAAGATAATTAGTATTGAAAACATCATTACGTGTAATTTACACGGGTCCCGCTAGTAAAATTATTAATGAAATAAGCTTTATTTATTTATGCTTAATGTTAACGTTTATTGATGTTTCCCTTTTTCAGGTGTGAAGCACAAGAACAAGGTTATGTGCTTGAAGCACAGTTTCTGCATTTACTGCAAATATGAACTAGCGCCACCGTTTCCTTCTTTCATTCCTCAAATTCAGCTCAAAATGGATGGCGTGGTCGTCCTCAACACGGGAGATTCTCTTGTGGCCCTGGATTTCCGCATCAACCAACCTACGACCACTTGTGGCCAGACAGGTAGCCCCGCAGATGAAACGAAAAGACTTTTCAGCTGTGGTAGTACAAACCCTGCCACCAACAACCTCAATGGATATTACAATTTTAGGGGATCACCAGCAGGGTCTGACTCTGCCGCGGAGTCAGATGATGAGGGCTGGGGTGGTCGCACGGATACAAGACCCACCTCCACCCCAGTGACAGGCACCTCGTCATCTTCGTCTTGTACCACAACAACCAGTAGTTTAACTGCCATAAATAACGGCAGCAGCGTTGGTGGCAGTGGCGGTGGCACAACAAGCCTGACCAGCAGCGTGTCCAGGTGTTGTCAAAGGACGAAATTCCACCCTGTCAATCCCTCCAACACTGACCAAATAGAACCGCCCCCACAACAACAATACCTGTGCTGTTCGACGTGTTGCAGCGAGTCTAACGCCACGGCCTGCTGTCGGCACAGCAAGGCCACTGGTCACTGCCGGAATTGTAACTGTGAGAACTCTTGTCCGCTATCCTTGAACAACGGCCCTACGGGTGGCAGTGGAGATGAGGCTCTCGGCAATCTAAGTTTGAAGCAACCTTGCTGTACTGTCTGTGATAAAGCTCTGACCCCTGCCTCGGCGCCATCTTGTCTTCATCATCACCACCACCCACACCACCACCATCATCACAACCACCCACATCATCATCATCACCACAACCACAGCCACCACCATCATGTCGGTACCAACTTCTCTCCGACTCCACTACCACCATCTTCTCCTACCAGCTGCTGTGATAACAACCATGCTAACAGACTGACGGACAACAACAGTCGCCGATGCCGTGCTGCTGTCAAGCAGCGCAATGGCTGCACCGGCTCTTCGTGTTGCTGTTGTTGTTGCACGTGTGTGGTCGAGACTGCCAAGACGGACCAGCCATCCTCCCTGCCGTCACCTCTTCCTCCCTCTGCTGTCTTTCAGCACAACACAAAGCTGAATGTCTTGGAGGAATGTCGGTGTCCAAAACGGAATAATGGCACTGCTTCCCCGGCTGTTGGTTCTACTCATCACTCCAACAAATGTTTCTGCAGCGCAGTTTGTGATCCCGACACAAAGGAGAACATGGTGGAGTCGACCAGCCAGCAGCATCTGAACAACAATAACGGTCTGTCCGATCCTTCTTTCTTCTCTCCCAGCAACAGCAGTAGCGGAAGTCCGACAACAAACAGCAACGAAAACCTACCTGATTCTTTACATCCAAACAAGTCTCGCTCCATGTCTTTCTCATTAAAGAAATTTACATATCTGACTGAGGAGACCAACGTTGACTCCATTTTCCGCAATGAAGGTAACCAACTGAATTTTCTTGTCTCTTTTTAAAAGAAATCACTTTGATGTATACATTTTGTTTTAAGCTGGACATGGCAAATGGAATATAATATTAAAATTAAAACACAACTAATGCAATAAAAGATCCCTATTATAAAAATACAATGCCAAGTTTCTCAAACCTTTCACGTTAGTTCAAATGAAGAAAATTTTATTTTGTTTTTTTACTTTAAAATAAAATCAACAAGTGCATTATTCAAGTTTATGGTGATGATAATGATGATGATGATTAATATCGGCTAGAAAATAATTGGAATGCTATAGGAAGAAGAAAAAATAGTCTAGTGTGATGTTACTGAAGTTTTGACGTATGATAATTGATAATTTGTATAGACAGCTTTGCTTTATTTTTCTCATTGTGTTTTGACCACATTCAGTACGCTGACGAGTCCCTTGGGTATAGACTTTTTAAAATGTAAAAAACTCAGCCCATCTGGATGAAACCACGGTACAATTCTGAAATATGTAACATAGTTTTCAAATAAATTACTTATATATATATATATATATATATAATACACATACAATAATAAGTATAAAAGATAGAATCCTCAAGTTGAACTACTTAACTAGAGAGAAGGATGAGGGGGACAAATGAAACTTTTAAAATAATCATATTTCGAAATATAAAATACTTTGAATATCTCTTTTCACCTGAAATATATCAACAAGACCGATTTCAAAAACTAAATCTAATATTTTTGAAACAAATTACTTTTTTTTTTTTCTTCTTTTTTTTAACTTGGTTTACCCCAAACAAGGCAAGTTGCCACTGTAGACGTAAGGGGCTACTTAGAATTAGGGTGAAAGTTTAGGGGATCATCCTAAATTGGGAGCCGTGCAGCAAGATGCTTATTCACATTAGTTTTAATTTCTGCATGTCGGTACCGTCAGGATAGCAAAGAGGGAGTTCCAAAGGCCGGCAGCACGAAGAAATAAGCTATTGGAGTAGAAGGCTCTCCGACATCGGAGCACATTCCATTGAAGTACTTGTAAAACAAGCACAAGCATGCAACATTGCGGCAATGGGACAGGGGCTTGAGGTTGGTGGATAGTGAGGGACCTATCAGATTAGCAACTCTTTTTTTTTTACCTTGTCTAAGAGGGAGAGACTAGTGGATGGCGCATTAGCACAGATGTGACATTAATACTCCACGCATGACTTAATCAAATTAGAACATTAGCAGTGGTCGCTAATCTTTTTGAAAATGTATATGGTAAATACTTTTATATAATAACTAGAAGAATACCTGTCCCAGGATGGGTAAAACTAATTTCCCAAGCAGAACAGTTTTGCACCACTTTTATGTCCCCTTACGAAGATTAAAATCAACATATAATAACATTATGTCTAGAATCAATTACATGATTTTGATTCTAAAAAATGTCTAAAATTTCAGGCTTAAGCTTAAGAAGAAATTGAAATTCGAGGAATCTTGCGTAATTGATGTCTAACAACTATGGATCAAATGCAAATGTGAAATATTTGAATTTTCAAATAGGAAGGTGGTGACCAAATTATGCCCCCCCCCCCTAAAAACCCTTTAACATACTCTAAATCAGTGGTTCTTAACCTTTTTTCTCCAATTCCCCCACTATTTAGTGAGCCAGCTCTCCATTCTCACCAGTTATCACATGGAAATAAATACATACGAAAAGATTTGTTATGTTTTTTCTAAATATATTTGGCCTATATCAGCGTCTCTCCGATGTTATGTGGCTTCTTCGCCTTCGCCGCCAGCAGAGAAACAGCATACAATGTGTGTAATATCGCTTTCGACTCAATTTGAAATTTTCCGCCCTGATCCATTCTCATTTTCTTCAAGCATTTTGCCTTCAATTCAAAAAACTGCCTCTCCTTGCCAACAAACTCGGGGTGTACATTGGAGAAGTGCTTCTTCAGTTGATGGGGTTTCATCGAATCATTGCTGAGCGTTTTGTGGATGTAATGTATTAAATTTTGAAGCAGTGGTTCTTCTGTCCGACCGGTCATTCCCCACTTGGCAACTCCGCCATTCCCCACCAGTGGGGAATTCCCCACAGGTTAAGAACCACTGCTCTAAATTAAAATTTCACAAAAATCAAAGGTAGCTGAATTTACACGGATTACTTCCACCCCTACTTTACATAAAACTAAATTAAACTACATATAGCCCACATTATGATCTCTTACACCTAGCTGCTGTGTTCCAAAATTCATAATGATCAATTGATTATTTTAAGATTGAATGCTGTACATACAAATATATAAACCGAGAAACATATCTAACTTTATATAAATTTCTATTTATCGGATAATATCCATTTTTAGAAATGTTAAAGCAATTCCATAGTAACGAGTTTCTTCTTGGATATTGTTTCGGAAAATCTTTTGGCGTGATAACATATCAGCAGTATTAGGACATCAACTGGTAGAAAATATTCGCATCACCGAACACACTTGTATCTTCAATTAAGAAATGAATATAAAAATGTAGGTCTTCATTAATTCCACCGCTGACCCATTCTCTAAAAAGTTTACCTAAATCCAATAAAAATAGTATAATATTTAACCCGTATGATTTTTATGGTCAATTGTATGTATTTTATATTTTCTTTTTTCTAATTGAAAATCGAACTTTTCTTTTTATTTATTTGTCTTAGACAATTAAACTATTTTAGATCTATGCAGAGTTTGTATCCTGCTACCAAACTCATTAATGTTGTTTAATGTATTGTCCTGTACAGGGATTGAACTCACAGCCTTCAAATTATAAGACTTTTGTGTTTTCTACATTCTGCTCTTTCTCTATTGTGAATTATTCATATGGTGTCAGTCATAATAGCAATAAAAGTGCTCAACATATTAATTGGTGAAACGATCTATATCATAAGCAGCACCCCCCCACCCACCCACCCACCCCCCAAAAAATAACTGGCTTGTAGAAGCAAAAAAAGCAAAATCTTTATAAAATGATCTTTTACAAATCCAATCTGAAAATAAACTGTAAACACGAAAATTACCTTTTTTTTTTTTTCTTCTTTTTTTTTGTTGTGTTATTTTTTTTTTTTTACTATCTCATTATTGGGTGTTTATTGCATATGTGATATAGAAGAGTTGGGGTAGCAGGAGAAGGGAAGGCCAAAAGAAATGATAAGGATGAACTTGAGAGAAAGATGGAGAAATAAAGACCTGGGCAAAGATAGGTTGGTTATCATCATCATCATCATCATCATTCGGTTTTGGTATTTAAGGTGCTGCTGGTGTCCCAGACTCTGAGGTGGACAACAGTAAGCAACATTTCACGCATGCTCGCTATGCAGTCCGATCCATAGGGTTGATACCAGTCATGTCTCAAGCAGTCGAGTTAGTACACACTAACGCCAAATTTTCCTTGGTCTTCCTCGTGCCTGGTGTATTCATGCGTGTTAGTGAGTTGATGCAGAAGGTGGCACGCCAAACCAGCCGAGACGCTGAGTGCTTCGGCATAGTTTGGAAGTCAATTTCTAAAAGCTGTCCATCACATGCCAGCCTGTAAAACAAACGTTAAACCAAAGATGATGAGATGAAAATAGGGGAAACAAATGTTGGTTAACTCTGTTTTAGTATAACAGTATAAAATAGATTGATAGAAATTCAGTAAAGTTTTTATTTACCTCAAGAAAATCCTAACCCAACGGCCAAAGAATGAAATGAAATTGCCATTTTAATTTTTTACTTGACAAAACTTTGTCTTTTTTTCCTTCAAATATTCTTAACATTATTGCAAATTGCTGTATTTTAGATTAGACAAGAAGTTACTTAATTCTAAATTCTCTACGAAAATGTTCGTCAAAACTTTATTAAAAAACTTTGTAAATGTTTTATTAAGCCACTAAAGCCAACATTAGTTTCAAATTTCAACAATTTTATAAGTTCCTTTAGTGCTACACTAAAATAAATGTTATCGTGTCATTTCGTAATTTTCATACAAAATTCATTTGCTCTTCATTTGCCAGTATGTAAAATGAGCGCTTAACCCAATATGATGATTCGTATTCGGTTTGATCTTCAGTTTCGGTATCATTCTTGTAGCCATCTGTTGGTCTTTTTCAATCAAAGTTTGGTCTTTTGTAAAACGCTGTCTTCATCAGTCTCTTGATTATCGTGCAGGACTGGGGGCAATGTCTACACCAGTGGACCCCCCTCCAGACGGCTGGCTAGCTGCACACATGACAGTCTTTACCGCAGATCTCCACTTCTGTCGATCCTGAGGGTCAGCATTTAAAAGCCTCCAGTCTCTGCGGTCTCTCTCTGTCAGCTCCCTCCAAGACAACTTTGGCCAGCCAACTCCGCGCCTACCAGAGACTTGTAAGTTTAGTGCACAATTGATTGCACTGCTGGATCTGTTCACATAGCCATACCAGCAGAGTCTTCTCTCCCTCAAGATGGGATGGAGGTCTGCAAGCCTAAGTTTCATATTACAAATCTGTCTAATCATTGCCCTGTCATTATGCTGCAGACATTGGCGGTCCGGCCTTGTTAGTGCCCGGGTTTCACTGGCATGGAGCATAACGCTCCGCGCACAAGTTCTATAGTCTGACTATAAAAATCATTGGCCTGAAATATATTTTTTTGTTGAATTTAGGTAAACTTTGTAAAGAAGGGGTCAGAGGGTGGAATTATAGAAGACCTACATTTTATCTTCATTTCTTAATTGTGTTTGGTGATGTGAATATTTTCTATCGGTTGATGTCCTAATACTGCTGATATGTTATTCTTATGTGTATCAATGTTTATTAATACTCTCCCCCACCACCACCACACACTCCTCTGCAGTTATGTGTCTTCTGTGCCGTGTGTGTGTGTGTGTGTGTGTGTATGTTCATTATTATAGGAGTGTGAATTTCTTATATGCAGCCTTTAGTAGGTTCTCTACTGTTGCTATGCAGATCAATTATTAGCGCCGCCATTCTCAATCAGTCTCTCCTCTTCAGTCATGCAATTACTTAAAAGGAAATAACACAATTCTCTTAACAGGTTCTCCACCTAGTGGTCTCCTAACTTTCCTCTGCCTACAATTTCTGTCTATGCCTTTTGATTAGAGCAAAGTGTAGTATCTGTTCTGATACTACACCTCATCTTTTCTGTCCTTTGTCAGTGAATGAAAACTCCTAGACTGAGACAATTGTAATTTTTGTCCCACCCCTTGTGTCTAACTCTGCCCTCCTGGAGAGGCAAGTAAATAGGGGCAATGCACTCATTCTAAACCCAAATAATATCACCAAAAACATTGGATAAAAGTAGAATTCACATTTGAAAATGAAATCGATCATAATTTATCTTTTTTTAACTTTGAATAGTAGATACATTTAATTTTTAAATTCTCCTTTAGTCTGACAAAATCAAACTTTGATTCTGACTATTTGTTATTGGTGTACCATGTTATTTGCTATAGACTAACGTACTTCGCTACCATTTAAAAAAAAATACTTATCCGATCCAGCAGTTTTCTAATATGTAGAAATTCTTAGCTGATTTTTCTTTTAAGGTGACTAAGGGAAATCATTTTTATTCTTTAAGGAAGTTATCGTTCCTTATTTGTTTTTTTCTTTTAAATTATTATTATTATTATTATTATTATTATTATTATTATTATTATTATTATTATTATTATTATTATTATTATGTCTTGGTTTGTTATAAAATCAAAACCAGGTTCACTTTTAGCTTAGATACTGAACATTACAAAAACATGTGGTTATAGAACAGCAAATATTTACAAAATAAGTTTCAACATGACATATACCCAAACCCTATCCATGCTAGATGGGGGGGGTGAATTATCAAGAGCAACCACTTATCACGTCTTGTACGACTGAAGTCAAACATGGGTTGGTACAGCTAGTAAAAAATAATCTGATTGGAGGTGTTTAGAAAAAAGTTGTTGGGGGGCCTACCCTCTCTCTCCACGCACACTGGGACATTCCTCTACCGCCCACCCCAGTTGGGAAATTTATCTCGATCTTCGCTTTTTTTGTCATTGGCTATTCACGTCCTTGATGTAGAAATTCTTAGTCACCTTAAAATAAAAAAATCCGCTATAGGAAATAATTTTTATTCTTTTAGTAAGAGTTATCATTCTTTACTTGCTACTTTTATTATTATTATTGTTATTATTATAATACTTATGCCTTATAAAATCAAAACCAGATTCACTTTTAGCTTAGATACTGAACAGAACAAAAACACATCGTTATAGAACATCGAAATCTGTACAAAAAAATATAAACATAATGAATGCCAGGTCGGTACATCTAGTAAAAATAATATTCTTCTCTTTAAATTAGGGATGGGACGTAATGGGTGAAAATTTCAGATTCATGCGAGTAGTATTTTTTGTGTTCATTTATACATAAATAACACTAAACAATCAAACATTTTGAAAATTTTGCAAAATTCAGAAGGTGCAGGCCAGAAATAGCCGTTAGAGCTCCACGGGACTCAAAATCCATCATTTTTCGGTGAAAAAGTGGTTTCATGTGACATTGCAGGTCCTAAAACATCCTCAAAAGCTATGAATGGATATAGATGGTTAAATCTGATATAGTACTGTAATTTAGGACCATTTTCAGGCTGTAAAAGGGTTTCATGAATGTAAAATAGCCCAAAATAGCCAAAATCCTCCATAAAGCAGCCTAATTGGTTCCCAAGCCTCTACAATGATTATGAATGGGTGTAGATAGTTGAAACCATTGTAGTGTCAAAACCATTGCATTGTATTATATTCAAGCAGTTTAATAACAATTATTAGTCCCCCGATTTATAAAATCGGGGGACTTATGCTTTGAGGCATGTCCGTACGGATTTTACTCCGCAACCATCCATTGAATTTCTCTTAAATTTTGCATGAAGTTGTAACTTTGGTCAGGTTAGAAAGTTACAGTCTCTGATTTTTGAAAAAAAATCTGGTTAGCCCCCCAGGGGGTCAAAACGTCCGAAATGGCAAAAAATGACATTTTTTGCCCCATAACTTTTCATCCATCCATTCAATTTTTCTGAAACTTGGCCAAAATGTGGAAGCAATTGTTCCTAATAGAAAATAAGTATCGCTGACCTTGGAAAAAATCTGGTTCGCGCTCCCAGGGGGTCAAAAGGCCCCAAAATAGAAAAAGAAAATGACATTTTTTGCCCCATAACTTTTCATCCATCCATTCAATTTCTCTGAAACATGGCCAAAATGTAGAGGCAATTGTTCTGGATATAAAATGAGCATCCTTGACCTTAGAAAAATTCTGGTTCGCGCCTCCAGAGGATCAAGGAGGGGTCAAAAATGTCCCAAATTGCCCAAATTTATTGCATTTTACACTCGCCACATCAAGTCACATACAGAGGGGGGGCCACGCATGCGCGGCTTGTTTTCTTTTGTTTTCAGTTTAGTTGAGAAGATAGGATGAGTGGAACAAAGTACGATGATTGGGATTTCACTTTGCTTGAAAACCTCTCAACTGTACATGAGTGCGTTTTGGCCATAGTTCATCATGCTCCAACTTATGGATCTACAAAACAGAAAGAGCATCTCCATCAATTTTCTCTGTGTCTGCTGGCTCACTGGCAAAGAGTATTTGGAAGAGACATTAAACTAACAACAATAAAATGAGTGAAAGAAAAACTTGATCGATACTTGAGAGAGTACAATAGCAAAGTTCAGAAGGGCCATGGATCGAAGAGGTCAAACTTAATTCAATGGAAGACAAAAAATCACATTCTTTTCAATATTCTGGGAAAGGGTGTTGACGTGGAGACGTTTGATGCAAATGAGAAACAGTTTTTCTTTGATCAAGTTGCACTCAACCGGAAGGTCATAATTGACAACATGCATATCGATGAAGAACATGAATCAATGGTTGTTGAGACGGAGGAAAGGGAGGAGCAAGAGATGGCTATTTCAGTTACAGAGGAAGAAGAAAGGGTTACAGTAATGAACAGTACTCTCGACGATAGTGATACTAATATCAATTTTGCTGTGCAGCGGTCAGGGAGGGTACGTACCCCAGTCAGCTGTAATGAAGTTGGAGTTCAGACAGATATGACTTTCAATCTCCGTGAAGGAAGCAAAACATTTACTGACTCCATCAAGATTGCACTTGCTGCTTCCTCATCAGCCGCAAACATTTCTCCAGAAGCAGCACGGATGGTGTATAAGGTTACAACTGAGAAACATCTGGGGTTGAACTACGCTCTGAAAGCTGATGTTGAAAAAGATGAAGTTGAACCGCCGAAGAATAAACGACCTCACACTGAGGAAGAATATATACAATATAAGTATGTTCTCCAATCAGCAAAGACGATTCGGAAGATGAAGCACTTGATGGCAATCCAGGAAGAAAGGAATACTGCCTTAGCACTTCTTGATACTACTCCATCTGATGTGGTAAGCTTCCACTATGACACCACAACCCGCAAAAGACTAAATGGTGAGTGGCCATCATTGGTGATTCAAACTTCCAGTGGGAAGAAATTTTGTCTGCGTTCACTAAACATGGCAGTTGAAGATCGAAGGAACATTGTAAATCTTTTTTTGGCATCACTTAATCGTTTGTCTCTGACAGTAGGGTGCAATAAAGCTTTGATTTGGGAAAAACTGACAGCTGTCATAACAGACTCCGTTCAGAAGAATCTCCAAATTGAACAGCTGATCGCTGCGTCTCTCTCTTCTAATCATGTACCTCTACATATCCTATGTGTGTCCCACACATGTGAAGCTTTTGATGTTGGAAATTTTGGCTATTTTTCACTAGTTTTTGGCTATTCTACATTCATGAAAACCCTTTCACAACCTGAAAATGGTCCTAAATTAAAGTACTATATCAGATTTAACCATCTATATCCATTCATAGCTTTTGAGGATGTTTTAGAACCTGCAATGTCACATGAAACCACTTTTTCACCGAAAAATGATGGATTTTTTTAGTCCTGTGGAGCCCTAACGGCTATTTTTGGCCTGCACCTTCTGAATTTTGCAAAATGTTTGATTGTTTAGTGTTATTTATGTATAAATGAACACAAAAAAATACTACTTGCATGAATCTGAAATTTTCACCCATTACGTCCCATCCCTATTTATGAGTTTTTGTTATGAATATATAAATTGATTTCAAAAATTTCCAATGAAAAATTCATCATTTGATTAGAATTGTAAAACAGTCCTACATATGTAGAAGCACCCGGAGAATTATGTAACAAATTCTGTTCTTTAGTTGAGACGTTTTTGTGACAATCGTTTGGCATATCTTTTTATGGGTAATATTATCAGGCATGTGTGCGCAGTGCGTAGTAATGAAGTGAAACGTGGAGAGTGAAGGTTGAAGACATGCATTGCATGGAAAGAAATGATTATGGATGTGTAATATTAGTCTTAAAGGAAGATTAAATCAAGGCAGTATAGGGAGATGTGTGCCGAACAGGAGACTTTGTTGGTTTGTTCACATTAGAAGAATATGAGAGTTCTTGGGTTGGTAGATATAGAACAGCTGAGGGAGCAGGGTCAGTTGGCAGAGGAAGGCCAAGGGAGACAGTGATTTGGAAGTCATTTTTTAAAAGCCATCCAACACAGCTCAGTATGTAAAAGAGATGTTAAACCGAATATGATGATTATGATGATGATTGCCTTCTTACACAGATCTACATGTGCAAATTGATTGCAGAATAACAATGGAGGAAATGCTTTGATCTTTCGTTCACGTTGTCACTCTGGGTTAATTTCAAATACACCGGATACTTCTGTGGAATATCTTTTTTTCGTCACCAGAAAATTAGGATATTGTTTCTGGAAGCAATTTATGATCATTTTCTGAGTATGCCCGTCTTATATTGTCAATTTCAGAAAAAAATTAAAAACGCACAGTGGATTTGATTAAATGTGCTTTTTTTTATGTTGACTCATTAAGAGCCACCGGCTATTTTTAGATCAGGGGAACGTCTATTTACAATAATAAATACTATTTAAAAAAAAAACTAATTTGCTATCTTATGAATATCAAAGAAAATATAGATTAATTTTTCTCTCGCCCTACAGTAAAGTCTGGACATATAGGATAATCGGATATTCACCAGGTTATACCAGTCTTAGTATTATTCTGGCAACCTAGGGGCTGACTTGACCATCAGATCCTTTGTCGGAATGAAGCATGGTTCGGCTCAGTTCTAGGTGTATCCTCCCAGACATTACCTCCTCCTGAGAGGGGGGGGGGGTATTGCCAATCACCAGAGACTGCTGACAGGTCTGTTCTCGGCTATTTTTTCACCCGACCATGATTCCCTCTCGGGGAAGCTAGTTCCCCAACACCACCTACCCACCCGCCTTCCAGCCTTGTTGTGAGAAGCAATTAAATCCAAACTAATTTCTTTTTTACTTTATGGAAACTGTAGATAAATAAGATTCTGATGTAAATATCATCGATGATATTTACTACGTGATGCTAGGTGATGCAATAATAATCCCCTACTTTTCGTTATTTAGATAGAGGGAGAGTAAGAATAGAATAACGGGGGTTACCGACAGACGCCGGTCGTGTTATTTAGGGTATATTCACTGGTACGACGTTCTTGTATAAGAGTTCTTTATTTTTTCCAACCCCTATTATAAAACGCTGTTATAAAATTTTGGTATAAATTATTGAAATATTTACGAAATCCCTCACCTTTTAAATTCTATTTGTCTATTTTTTTGGCATGAGGTAAAGTTTGTTATTAGTTAGAATTTTCGGACCAATAGAACAGCCCATTGTCACTCTGACAATTGACGATACATTATTGAAACTAATTTACTGAACTGGTGAATAGTAGAATTATCTTCTCAACCATCATCACATATTTTAGTCGCCTCATCATTCAGACGGAAATTAATAAAATGATTGTTAATGTCAAAAAAGAACCATTAAGGAATTCTTTAAATCAATGTCACAAACTTGTACGAATTTGGCAAAGTTAAATTCTTCAGAATTTTTTTTTAGATGTCTCTGTCTCCTAGCTGTTGCAAAATACATCTTTCATTTTTCTTATACTCGTCTATTTGGATTTCTTTTACTTGTCAATAAATTCCGAATTAATAATTTCATATCTTATCAAAGTATTTCTTCTTTCAAATCATTAAACGGGGTTCTTCTGATTCTGTCAGTAAACCTTATGTATCCTTTAAATAAATATATGAAAATTATGGGACATGTTTTCTCAAATTTTTTTATTTTTATGTATTTGTATACTTTGTGATAATATTTCTAATTTAAAATCTTGAGTAAAATTTAAAATCTTGAAACAAAATAAATACACTTGAAATAAATCTATAAAAAATTAATATTTAATCACTGAGATGTGATTTTAGTTTTTTAAAAAGTGATCTACATAAAGAAAAATCGAGGAATTGGGTTCTTTTATCATAATTTAGTACACCTCCATTAGGACAGTTACTATAATACATGATATTTGTACAAAACTCATTATCTTCATTATATCTATTTACACATCTCACAATCACATGATTTTAAATAACATGAAGTTTTATCTCATATATATAAAAAAAACTCAATGTCTGTGTGTGTTTGTGTTCCCTATAGAAAGAAAGGTTAGAGTATCTACATAAAATCTAAAAATGCATTCGTATGTAAAATTTACTGAGGAAGACAATGGAAGTGTTCTCGAATCTCTGAATGCAGCATAACCTCCTTAAGACTTCCAATATATCCTATTTTGATAAAATTTATATCATATGTATAAAACTCTCTGAGGAAGACAATGGAAGTAGTCTCGAATCTCTACTTTGCCCTCGATGTGACGACTATCTACGTGTCCCCCCACCTCTAAGGGACAGAACCTCTTTAAAACTTCAAATATGTATATCCCATTCTAAGCATATGTAAAAGACACTAATTCAGCTTTTCCCAACTATATTAGGGGGCGGAACAGGAGGAAGGGGCCAGTAAAAACAAAGAAAGTAATCTGGTGTTATGAGCATAGTGAAAAAGTATATAGTAGTAATCCTCATTTAATCCCGAGCAACGTCGGGTCTTCCTGCTCTTGTATGAATATTTTTCCAAGCTTTGAACCTCATCTGGTAGACAATTTCTTTATTCCGTTTTCCCCCTCCCCTTCTTTTAAAATTTTTCTTTCATTTATTCTGCACCCCCCCCCCCCAACTCAGAGTGTGTCTCAGTTTCTTTTTCTCATTTTCAACCTTATTCATATGGCAACATTGTTTACTCACATGTTTTTTCTTGACTGCAAAAGTTAAATCTTTAGAGTGGGGTATAGTCCATTTGCTACATAAGACACTTTCATTTACATTTAGTAATTTGGAAATAGACCACTAAGTTATTTTTAAAAAATGATATTAAACCACTAAGTGTGGATAAAAATGACCTTCCTCCAATTTACAAACCAGAAAATAGAAGGGGGGGGGGGGGGGTCCATTCACACTTTCGTATGTTTTAAAAATGGAAAAAAGAAAAGTATTAAAAAAGATAATACGTTTTTTTAAACTTCTTTCTCCCCCTCTAAAATTCTTATTGAATTTCATCTTAAATTAAAAAGAAAATATATAATTCATTAACTAAATGTTTTTTACACTTGCTGATGCTTTATGTAGATAAACTTTTTATATTGAACAAAATGATGTAATCAAATTGAAACCAATAACAGCAGAGAAGATTAAAAAATATTTATTGCAAATTAGATGCCCAATGTGTAAAAGTTATTTAAGAATAGTATTCCAACAATATTTCAGTTTTAATCTAGTGTAATTATCATTTACAGCAAATAATATTTGTTTTGTTTACAGGTTTGTAAATAATTTAAAAAAAAAAACAAAAAAACTTGTATTTATTCATACAGATTTTCCCTTTTTCTCCCCCTTTCAGATGAAATTGATTTTGATTTAGCTTACCGCAGCATCTTACCTCTTGAAGTTCGTGGCACTGACCAGAAAATGATGAAAGCTACAAAATCCAATACAGATTCAAATCAAGTAAGTTTTCTCTTTTTTTATTTAAAAAATGTTTAAAGAATGGGGAAGAAAATAAAGATTAAATCACTATCACCAACTATTGAGTCACGATTTCAAATATAGCAAATTATTTTGTTTGACAGTTTTGTTTTGTTTTTGTTTATTATTATTTTTGTTTTATATATATATATATGGAGAGATAATAAAGATACAAATTATATCTTGAAAAAACAATGCTCAATATACAAGATAGAGCAATAATGAAAATGAAATGAGTGATGAGAATAAAAATTGGAAAAAGAACTATTGAACCATCAAGTAGTTTAAATAAGGAATGTATAAATATAAATAAACTTTCTTTTTTCTTTTTTTTCTTTTTTTTTTCCCCCCTTACCTTAACCCATGGATTTTCAAAGATGCCAGCTTTTATCTTCGGGGGAGAGTATAGGGATAAATCAGTAAAAATATTACTGTTAGCACAGATTTGAAAATATACAAAAACAATAGCATAAAAAATTCTTGAGCAAAGTGAATCAACTTCGATGGAAAAATGTAACATGTCCAAAAACTGTACATTCAGATATTAAAAATGTTCAGCAAACACAGCAGAACATCTTCCAGAAATTCGAATAATGAATCCATATTCAATGTTAAGCTTGCATCTTTGAAAATCCATGGGTTAAGGAAGGAAGAAAAAAGTTTATTCATATTTATATATTCCTTAAACTACTTGATGATTCAATAAATATTGTTCTTTTCCAACTTTTATTCTCATCACTCATTTCATTTTATTTATATACTAGCTGGACCCGTCCACCGGCGTTGCCCGGGAGAAATATAAAAGAATGAATTAAAATTTGTCAACATCCGACAGAACGTACCAATTTAATGTTTAAAATAATTGTCAGTTTGGAATTGTTGAAGAGTGAAGGAAGGAAGGCGACGCGGTTGTAGGAGTCTTCCTGGCTATCCCATAGTACCGGTATTTCCCAAACACCCGCTCTATCTATGATAATGAGCACTTTTAAAATTAAAGAGGCCTACAGAGCCCTATTAAATCCAAACCCCCTTCTGCTATCTTTGTATAGAAATTCCATTTTTTGTGAGGAAAGAAAAAAGAAAAATGAGTATGCCGCCGTAATATTACTGAAACACACGAATATAATTAAAGAGGTCTGCAGAGCACTAATAAACCATGTGTGTTCGAAGAGAAAGGATGATATTCACAATAGTTAAAGTACTACCTATTACATTGATTTCTTTTCAACAAAAAAAATCCGGCCCATAATCCTCCCTTCCTCTCTTCCCTTGTAGGCAAAAGTTTAACAATGTAAAAAAAAAAAAAAAAAAATGTGTGTCGACTGGAGTCGAACCCTAAAGCTCTGTCTAGGACCTACAGCGGTAACCACTTAGCCACAAAAGTGACTCAAAAATCTATTGAAAAATAGATCAGTAAAAAAGCATGTAGCTGGCATGCGTTTTATATTACAATCCGAAATGCGACCAAATGTTGGGTCCACCAGTCACACGATTTAGGTCATTTCTATACGAAGAAATAGATTGGTTTTTTTTTTTCCAATTTTTTAATATTATGCGTGTGAAAGGTGTAGGATTCAAGAAATGTCAACTTTATGCAAGTCTGTCTCGTAGCTTGGCGTATATTGACTTAATTCGGAAGTCGAGTCGCTGAAAAAATTGTAGCCGCCATGTTGAATAATGAAACACTGCAAGGAACTATGTTCGTTAATTGCATTCTCTAAAAACCGGAATGAGTATAAATGTGTACGTAATAGGTAGAAATAACGTAATCTGATATTCTCGAAAATCAGCGAGATTAGCAGGAGCTTCCATTAAATGTGTGCATAATGTTTTGTATTATGTAGTAAATTAATAGCAGACAAATCGTAAATATTAACGGACACTTTTTTGAAAAGTAGACGTTGTTTATGAGTTCCCGGTGTCAATGGGGAGAGTGTCAGTACTGAAGTGTTAGGGGAAAAAGTTTTTGCTACCACCTATATGTTTTGAGGAGAATCGAAGATGGTGGGCTAAAAGTAATATGTAGTGTTAGCTCAGAAAAAAATAATAACAAATTTACTAAAACACGCTCGAGTAAATTAGCGTAATATAGTGGTATGGACTTTTCCCCCCTCCCACTTTACAGTCATCAATAATGAAGTTATATATGCATGTGTTTAACCGGGGGGGGGGGGGCACTTTTTAGGAGAGCCCTCCCACTTTTATAACTGTCCCGCCGGGCCGGTTTAGTAGCCTGTGATGCATGTGGTTATTTTTTTCCTATTCTTCAAAAAGGTACAGGGGAAAAATCGTCTTATATATTAAATCAATTTTTAATACTTTACCTACGTACGTTGTTTCAAGCTTATTGCTCTTATCAGCGCAGGGAGATAACGATCTCAGACGGTTATAGGGTGCGAACCCTGTTTATCGATACACCTTGAATCTGTAGGCGTTCACCTAGTCCCATTAGGCCATGAGAGATTGTCACGTAATAACGGAGAAATTAAGTGATGTTTACACTGAAAGCAACGAGCGTAGACATCTAAACATTCGATAGCCCTCAACGACTAAGTTGGAGCATTGCACTGAAGCTTTTAGGTAAATGTTTATTTTTAATTTTCTGACAGTGCTCAACTTTCAATTTTACTTGGAAGTAATATTATAATTTAAAATTTTGATATATCAAAATTTTAATTCCTGACAAACCAAATTTTTTGTTCCCCCCCAAACAAGACATATTGCCATTGAAAATTAAAGGTCGACTGTGATATGGGCCATATTTATAAGGGGTCAACCTGGGTGTGGAGTTGGGTAGCAAAATATTTGTTCACATAACATTTAAATATGGTTAATGAGCATGAAGTGAATTCCAAAGGCAAGCGGTCTGAGGAAAGTAGCTATTAAGTAGGAAATCTTCCAGCATCTTGGTACTTCTAAAGTGAAGGGGTGGGAATTTGCTACTAGTCGTGTGAGGCAGAGTATTTACGTACATTTGTAAATCTATTTCAGAATCTTAATTATAAATTGACTGAAAAAATAGGAAGATGAAAGAAAGCATTTACCTCCCTTTACAATGGAAGGGAAATAATCACTTGAAATGTGTTATCTCTCTTGTGTTCTTTTTAAAGAGTGTCTCTTTTTTTTTTTTCTAAGAGAAGCAAAATTGTTTTAAAACCTGATAACAAATGCCATTTTCTATGAAGGTTGCATTGTTTGTTTGCCCTCCCCCCCCCCCCTTTTTTTTTTTAGCTGATATATTTTTGTATAGTCCCTCATTTCTTTGAATAAAACCATTTCTCAGAGATATTTCCTAACATCTTTGAATTGGGCAGATGTTGCACATAAGCCAGCTCTGTAATGGACTAATACTAAACCGAAAAGTGAGGAGGGAGTCTTTAAATACGCCAATAATAAACCAGTTTCTAATCTCATTCAAAAAAGCTATGGATAATTAAATGCTTATCAATCTTTTATTTATCAAATTGTATTTTTAAAAAAATTATTTATTTTTTTCTTTTTGTTTTTAAACTTCGTAGTTCCATAATTGAAAATGATGTACAAAATTAAATGACCAAATCGATGTCTGTTTAAATAAATAAAACTTAAATTGATTTTTGTTAGAATTTTCTGCCTTTTTTTTTATACGTTTATTAGTTAGAAGAAAGTGGTGTGGTTACAGGTGAGGACTGTTTCTAATGCTTTCTCTCTCTCTTCCTCAGCCTGATCATATCACAGTCTGTCAGTTAATGTTGGACATTGAACATTTTTTGGAAGAAGTCATCCACAATTTGGCAGAATGGGGACACAGATATATTGCATTTCTTAATTATGATCTACAACTTCTGGATGTAAGTAACAAAATATTTACCACCAAAAATCCTTGACAAACTGACTTTTAAAAAAATCTAAATGATCGCATCAGAATTACTTTTCTATTTTTGAAGCTCTCGTCTTCACGTTTCGTTGGTTGTGGTGTTTTATTTTTGTGGCTTTATGTCTATTCCTATGCCTCATCCTTTTGGAATTTTTAAGTCACAATTGCTTAATGGCTTACTGCCCGGCGTACCTTTGATTTCATTAGAAAATAGTAACTTTGTCAAACTGGCAAAAATAGAAGGGGTTGAGGTCAGCATCCACATCAACAGTGTTAATAAAAGCATAGTTTTTTTTGTTTTTTTGCTGTCTGCCACATGCGATTGTGGCCGGTTTGGCTTATGATAAGTGCCTTGAATTTAGCTACTAAAAGGAAAAACTTCACCATTGGAAGGCGACTTTGCTGGTTTAGACATGTACGTCTTTACTATAACCCTCGTTATGTGATACTTCCAAATCCACTTGGCGAAAAAGATGTGACTTTCAATGATCAAACTTATGTCAGGTTCCAATATCTATGGTGTTCACTGTTGAAATCGAGAGTGGATCGCAGTTGCAGCCGAGGAAACCGAAAATGGCCTAATATGCAACAATATGAGACCTTCTTATCAATTGGATGGGAGCTGTCTCCACTCACTGATTGATATCCACATCAAGAAATTGTCAAAGGATGATAATTAAAAAACAACTATTTCATATTGTCCTCTTTCAAATGGTGATTACATTCAAAGTTGTTTAATTTTGAGATAATGTTTGTTGTCTTCCTCTCCTCCCCTCTCGTGTCTGTTTTAATTTTTATCATTTTTTTCTTTCCCAAACATTTTCTATTTTTAGGTGAATGCTGAAAGTGGTGAAGTTCTTGCCAAAGTTTTTGCTTTAGTCCAAGCAAGGAAAGAATTGAGTGAACGGAAGGATCTCAAGAGAAGGTCAAGACATTTTCTCATTTCAAAGATATTAGATCAGCCATTACTAACCAGCTGTCAACCAAGAAACGAGTCTATCGGGCATGTGTACGCAAGTGTGATGATGTATGGAAGTGAAACCTGGTCGGTGAGGGTTGAGGATATGTGTTGCGGGGACAGAAATTTTGTGAGAATGATACGATGGATGTGTAATGTTAGTTCTGATGATCTCAGAGGAAGATTAAATCAAGACAGTATAGGGAGATGTGTACAAAACACGAGACTTTGTTGGTTTGGTCACATTGAAAGAATGGATGAGAGTAGAACAGTTTTGTTTTTTTAAAACTTAGTTCACCCCAAAAAGGCAAGTTGCCAGTGTAGACGTAACGGCTACTGAGAATTTGGGAGTCATCTTAAGTTGCAAGATGCTTGTTCACATTAGTTTTGAATTTCTGCATGTTGGGGGAGCAGGGAGGGAGTTCCAAAGGCCGGCAGTTCGAGGAAAGAAGCTATTGAAGTAGAAGGCTCTCCGGCATCTGGCGACCTCCACAGTGAATGGATGATTGTCGGGTTGGTCGAGTGAATTTACGTTAAGGGGGCACCAGAGCAGCTAGTTCATCGGAGCACATTCCATTGAAGTATTTTTTTAAAAACCACAAGCATAGCATGCGACAATGGGACAGAGGCTTGAGGTTTGTGGGTTAGCAATTCTTTTTTGGACCTTGTCTAAAGGGGAGAGACTAGTGGATGTTGCACCAGCCCAGATGTGACAACAATACTCCATGCATGGGCGGATGATGACTTTGTAGAGATACCGGATTATGTCAGGTATGAGAAGTTTTCTACCACGGTAGAGGGAGTCCACTTTCTTTGCAGCAGCCTTGGCAATGTCTTCTATGTATTTGTTCCAATTTATGTTACCTGTGAATGTTAGGCCAAGAAGTTTGAAAGTTGGACTGTTCCAAAAAATTTTATTTCAAATGTTTTATTTCACTTTTCATTGTCGTTCAAGACAATATGAAATAATTACCCCAACTTGGGATTTCATTTGACAACTTTATTCGCCATTACATAACTCATAGATGGTTGCTATGCCGTAAACCAAACTCAAACAAATTCTTGTCTATATCAACATAAAACCTTACAAAAATACATCGATGACACAATTCTTTTCTCTTTCTCGCAAAAATGAGTCTAAACTGTAAACAACAGGTCAGTGTAATAATTCCTATTACTGAATGGAAAAGTTATGGTTTGTGTCAAAAGATTTTTTTAAAAATGTTTGCATGAAAAGGTAGAAAGAAAGAAAATATTAAGTATTAGGCGAATGCTATCATTAGTATGAGCCGCCATGTTTGTTTGTTTATTGTTCGTAAATCGCATTCGGTTATTCGGAAATAGGGTTAGATGTATGATCGTAAAATTATGAAATGGAGAACTGAGGACTGTTAAAATAAATGTAAATTAGTGAATATATCTGCCAGGATCCGCGGAAGAAAGATATTGTTGTCAAATAAATCGAATGAGCAGAAAAATGTGAAATGCAGTAAAAAAAAAAAATACATCAAGTGTTTTAAAAAGAAAAAAGTTAGAATAATGAAATTGACCTGGTCGTTTATCACCAGTCATTCTTGTAATCTGTTATTCGGTCAAGCTAGAATGTCTCTATAATCGACCAATCAAAACACCCTAAAAGCGGAAAGTGTAGATTAAAGGGAGCAACCTTTATTTAGTTAGTAAAAGTATAATAGGTAAAAGACAATAGCAAGAATTTGAAAACAAAATAATGATGGTGATGATATCCCATGAAGAATACTTTTCGGCGTAAAATGATGGCAGTGGAAGTACATCTAAGCGTGTGAGTGAAAATTACTCCAATTTCCTGAATGTATGACTCTTTTAGGAGCGGCAGGCAAACCAGAAAAAAATGTAGAACTAACTAAAAGTAAACGAAATGGATGCATATTTTCCGAAAACATGCATCAATACTAGGCATAAAGCATGACCCTAGCAGAATTCTAAATATCGCTTGTGTTTACAGAGCTATTATGGCCAATGAAAATAGGGGGAAAATTTACTTTATTATAATAGATAAATATCTATGCTGTCACGCAAGTTAGCGAGTAAACAAAATCGGCTGGATTAAAACATTTTAGGTGATTAGAGAAGCGGGCGTCTGAAATAAATTCAAAAAGAAATCTTTCACTCTATTTCCATAATGAGACATTTCCTTTTTTCTTCTTTCTATACCGATTGAGATATTTTCTTTTTTTCTTAATTTTTTTTTTTTTTTTAATCTTTCACCAATTAAGATGTTATTTTTTATATGAAAATTAGTGTGAACCGTACTTGTTTTTGTTTTTTTCCATCATTTTTCACAAAGGGTGTACACTCACTCATGACATAAATTTCTAATTTTCTGTAGTCAATCCTGTTGAATTATTTTTTTCCCCCTTTGTTGCAAAAACTGAAGATGGTTTTTAGGATTGAAATAATTGGACATTTATCAGTAAAAAAAAATTTTTTGATTGTTATTTATTTCTTTTTTTGTCCTGTTTTAGTCATCGGCCAAAGCAGTACTATCAAACGAGCATCACTTTTAGCTGGAGTTTATTAACAGGTGAGTGACTTGAGTTTTTCTCTTGACTAATTGCATCTGGTACTACCAGATGAGGCCGGTCTGAAGATATCGGCTTCCTGACCAAAAATCCACCAAACATTGATGTTTTGTTGGTTTTTTTTTTCTTTTTGCAAAACTCAATCATGTTCTGCAAAATCCAAAACAAAACCAAACACTATGAATAAATACTTGAAGATATAAAGACTGAAAGCATAAAAACTTTCACCAAAATGACCGGATTTGGCATTAAATAACCCAAAAAGGGTTGATATGCCATAAAACAACAAAACCAAACCATTGATGCTGGGATTGTTTTTCACCTATGTTCTCATGGGGAAGAGGTTTTTAATTGGATCAAACTAGACGAGAGAAAATAGATTTCTTTCTGTTTTTATTTTTATTTTCTTTCTTCCTAATCAAGTTTTCTTTTTCTTTTCAGGAAATTATGAGACTTTTCATATTGAAGATCTTTCTGATGTTGATGAATCGGATCTCTTAAAGTAAGACTGACATTTAAATTTTCTCTGAAGTTTTATTTCTAAAAGAGAAAAACCATGGCAAAATCCTGACTTTTGTTTTTCTTTTGCTTCCAGAAAAGAATGGAATCCTGGAAATGGTGAAGTAACCAAACTTCAACAAAGTTTGGCAATTCCTCAGTCATCTTATAATAGGGTCTGTACTTTAACCAATGAGCCTGTGCTCAAAGGTAAGCGCACACATTTCTCACTTTTGACATAAGAGGCATTTAAGCCATTTCGTTTTAATTACATCTCATCTTCATGAGAAAATAATTTTCTTTCACAAAAGATTCAATAATCTGATTTAAAAAAACTTTGACCGGAATAAGTTTTAATCTAGATGAATAAATGCAAATGTTTGTTTATATAAATAAATATATATATATATATATATATATGGAATAATAAAATCACCAACAAAAAATATATTTTGCTCTGAATTTTCATTGAGCACTCTCATAAACTCGGTTTCAACTTCCTTCGGATTTATACCCCCTGGATATTTGTAACAAGTTAATTATATATATATATATATATAACACCTATATTCCTACCAAAACGACTCACTGTTGTTAAAATTAATAATACAACATAGATATACAGTATTTCAAAATTCTATTTCTCGAAGACTCGACCACAGCTATTTGTATGTCTAATTTACATAACTATTTTTTAAACAGTTTATAATAAATGAATGTTTGGTGTTATTCATTTGTAATTTTATTGTCCTATTTACATGTATATATACAATAATTTTGTCAATATTAACAGTAATTAGTTAAAGTGATTTATGTTTCTGAATTTTTTAGATGAGGATTGATGATTTGTGTAATTTAGATTATTCGGATTACTGTTCTCATCTTGAATGTTATTCTCACGTTTCGCTCGCTGTAACCTCCGGCCTTCTTCTCGAGTTTGAAATTATACACATGAAGAAGACCGGAGGTTACAGTGGCCAAAACGTTGTGAGAATAATATTCAAGATGAGAACTGTAGTCCGAATAATCCAAATTACACTAAAGTGATTTAATTTTGTTTTTAAATATATATATATATATATATATATATATATATATATATATATATATATATATATAAATTACCAAAACCTTTAAAAAGATATTATGTTCATTAATTTTCAAGGGAGGTAATTTAAATGAAACTAATATATTTTAGTTCACTAGAAAGATATACCAATGGTGCGTAAGAGTAGTATGAAAAGTTTATAAAGAGGGGAAGCTGATTGCTCTCTCCTTCCCCCTTTCTTTTCCTGGTTGCGATTACTGATGCCAATTTTATTTTTTTATTGTTTTTATTTCAAATGAAATTTGGAAATGCAATATATTTTTGTAAAAACAGTCTGAACCGAATGAAATATTTATATTGTACTAGATGTATGTACCCGTGTTCCAACTCGCCAACAATTAATAGTTGTTGTTGCGATCCAGTTTTTACCTTAATATTTCATTCTGTTCAGATTGTTTTTGCAAAAAATTAAATTATTTCAAGTTGATTTTATTATTTTCGATTAGTCATATTTAGAGGTACACTTTTTACTCTCACACTACAAAGTCCTCCCACTTCTCTCATATTCACGGGAACAAATTTTATAAGAGACAATTTTTTTAGATTCCCTATTACTGTTATTCAAGAGGATAGGCGTTCTATTCTGTAGCACGATGGAATGCAACATTTTCACTTTTGGGGATTTCTTTTTTGTTTATTATTTACATGATATTTATCGAGTTCATAAGTGGCTACTTCGATAATTACTGTTTATACCTATTTACTTGCCCCACCCCACCCTCTCACAAGGGTACAGGTAGATACAAGATTGTATTTTAATGTGATGAAAAATCCAGCTCGAGAAAAAGGAGCACACTTTATGTGGAGAAAATACCTGTACGTTCTTATCGGCACTCCTTAACAAATTAGTAATTTTTAGTTTATTGCAGGGTACAATTTCTTTCATTCTTATTGCTAGTTGTTCCAAAGCCAACATTGAAATTAGGTCAAACAGTCAGTCAGCTGAAGATGACTTTTTCTATTTTTTTATGTATTGACCCAGTTGCTAAAGAGGAGGTGTGTTCAAAACTAAGGATGTTTAGAGAGAGACGTTTTAAGTCTTCTAATATCTATATTATACCAAAAGTTGAGTTAACATTTGTTTCCTTAAGGATTTTTTTTTTGTTTCCTATATATTTTAATCGCACAAAATACATGCTAAAATATTCATCAGTTTTGGGATTTAGTTTTGTTTTAAAAAAAAAAAAAAACTTTCATTTTAATTGTTCTAATTAGCAAATAACTCAAAAAGTTAGTAAGACATGGGTCATTTTCTCTCTCACTGAATCTTTTCCTCTGATTCAAACAATTTAACCCAGGCTCAATGTGTGACCCAATGGTTCACATTTTTTCTATATTTGATGCCCATTTTCCTGTCATTTTAAAACCCTCTGGGGGATTTAAACTCCATAAAATTAACTTTTCTCAGTCCATAACTTCAGTTGTGTAATCTATTTTCACAAATTAGCATTGCTTTTGAAGTATTTTGGTGTTTTTTTTTTTATATCTTGTACTTATGAAGCCCCTTCCTGAACCACGTATTCTAGCTGGTATTTGATGTTGATCAAATTCAGCTGAGTTTCTTCACTTTTCTTTATTAAATGTTATCGTTTAAATTCTTTCTTTTATGCTGCTACTCATCCGACATAATTCTTTTTAAATAAAAGTAGTTTTGAGTTTTCTCAAAAAAAAATCGGCTTCCATAAAATAGACAAATTGTTTTCCCAGAAAATGGAATCCTTTAAAAAAAAATTAAAATGTAGATGAAGTGATTTTTGTCTATAAACATAGTTTTAGAAAAAAAGAAATCGTTCAGCATTCAAAGAATTTTAACTTTTGCTGCCTTTTTTTTTATTATTATTTCAGGTCATTCTTTGACTACAATTGTGGCGCCACACCATTTTGTTGCAATAAGCCGATGAATCTTTTGTGTTGTTGTTCATCACTGTGTCTTTCATTCCTCAATTGTCGACCATGCAACTTTTTTTTAATTTTTAATAAAATAGTGCCTTTGTGAAAACAAGGATATTCTTAAATAAATAAAAAAAATTTAAAAAATTAAGAAAAAAAAATTTACGTATTTCTGTTGTCAAGAACTAGTTTTCTTTTTGTTTAGGGTTTCCCAAGTTTATTAAGCCTTTTATGTTTTTTCTTTTAATTCTGCCCCTCCCCCCATTCAGATCAAATTAACCACTTAAACTGAAAAGTTTGAACAAAAACTGCTGTCATTTTAAAAACTTTTGCATATCAAATTTTTTATTCAAACCATGTTTCTTTCAAAAATAACACTTTTTGGCCTTTAAGGGGAGGTTTGGTAAGAATTGTTTCTGTATTTTATTATGGAAATCAATTTAATTTTTTTTTTATTTTTTTTATTTTCAAACAAATTTCTAAGTGGTTAACATCTGAACTCATTTTCTCACTTTTTGTTTCTGTATATAAAAAAAACATGTTTAAGAATTCATTGGAAAAGTGAAGAGGAAAATTAATTTAATTCTGAAGTCCATTGTCATAATTCCCCCCTTCCTGTCTGATGAATGATTTTTGTTGTTGTCCCCCTTCCCCACACCAATAAAACATGAAAATCATAATTCAATAACTGTTCATTTTGTCCTGTAATTCTTTTCCATTTTCACCAAAAACAAGCATCTATTAAATTTTTGCAAGAGAAAAAAAAAAACTGGTTGAAACTGTTTAAAAAAAAAATTCTTAGAAGGCAAACAGCTTGATAGTTCAATATCATATTCAGTTTAATGTCTGTTTTACATGCTGTCACGTGTTGAATGGCTTTTAGAAATTGACTTCTAATCTTTAACTGACCCGGTCTTTATTTATCCCTCTTTCTCTCAAATCAATCCTTATCACTTCCTTCCATGTTTTCCTTGGTCTTCCCCTGCCAACTGACCATACAAACTCAACTGTCCTACATCTACTAACGCAAGAATTCTCATCCATTCTTTCAATGTGACAATACCAACAAAGTCTCCTGTTCTGCACATCTTCCTCTGAGCTCATCATATATAAGCCTAAAATTACACATCCATTGTATAATTCTTATCATTTTTCTCAGTGCAACACATGTTCTCAACTCTCACTGGCCAGGTTTCACTTCACTGCGTACACTACCTGATAAACTCTTCCCTTGGTTAACAGTTGTAACACTCTGCTGATTAGTAATGGCACAAATTCACTGGACTTACTCAATCTACCCTTAACTTATGCAATTACACTAGTGCCAGCTCCTCCTTGTGCTCCAATGGTATCACCAAGGTAGCAAAACTTCTGAAAAACCTCAATAGCTTTGCCATCCAAATTATACTGTCCACATCTGACTTCTCATCCATCTCCATTGTCTTACACTTCTTGCACACAAATTGGTTATCCTCTCAACCTACCAGTAATTCCATTGCATTTCTTGTGTACCCAATGCTTACAAATATCACAAAAAATGAGTTACACCGAACACCCTTTCCAAAAACTGGTCATCACTTTGGTCTTAGTAATATTCATTCTCAGGCCTTTACTTTCCTCCAAGTCTTTAACAAGTAAAACTTCCATAGCATCTCTTCCATACAAAACACCCTGGACAACTGACTCAGTACAGAATCCTGTCACTAAATTAACATGACTCTGTACATTACTCGAATAACCTTCACTAACCACTCACTTGCCCATAATTTATTAAAAAAATCTACCAGACAATATCTTTTGGCACTGTCAAAAGCTTTCTCCAGATTCACAAAAGCAAAATACAGTTTTTACCAAGGTACTTCCCTGCTTGGAACAAATGCAAGAGATGTGGGTTCTCCGCTTTTTTTTCCCCCCCTTTTCCTCTTCTAGGAGCAAGTTGTAGTATTTGCTCAGATACTACACTTTATCTTTTCTGTCCTTGATTGATGACGGAGAGATCCTTCGAAACTGAAGCAGTTTTTATACGTTTCAAAGCCAGTGTCCCTTTTTGGGGAACTGGATTTTTCCCCATTACGAACTGACCTTGTGTCTAACTCTGCCCTCTTGGGAAGGTAAGTAAATAAAGATTATAAATAAAGATGAATTATGGCAAATAGATGCAGTTGTAAATAATAAATTTAGATATGATCGGTTAAAGGTTTCTATTTCTAAACTTCTTCCACACTTCCTGGTAACTTAATGCTCCGTCACTTAATCATATTTGGTTTAACATCCATTTTTACATGTTGGCATGTGTTGGACAGCTTTTAGAAATTGACTTTCAAACTAACCTATCTCTAGGTAACTTTTACGTTCTTTTTACCCCCCCTCCAAATCGCACCATACCACATGGTCACCAAAATTTTTATTTCTGAAGTTCTCATGAGAAAAAAAATTAATTCTTTGAAATCCAATTCTACATGTTTTGTCTTCTATTATATACAGAGCATTTATCTGTCCATCTAAATGTCAAAAACTATACAAGACACATCCACAAAGCTGATATATTGTTTCAGCATTGTCTTGGACAGAATATGGATTTTTTTTCTTTTTTTGCAATATTCGGGGGGGGGGGGGGGCAAAGTTAGTCGGGATGGGGCAATTCCATCTTGCATTTGGAAATTTTTCTTTTTTTTTTTTTTTTCTTTCGGGCAATGCTGGATAGCCATGCTAGTTTTATATAAAGCATACTTCAAATTTTTGTCTGAGCATATATTACGTAGACTATTTCATGTGTGTATGTACGTTGTCACCCTCCACCACTTTATAAAAAAAAAAAAAAAAAATGGGAACGTCTAATCATCATTTTTTAAATTTCATCTGATGTCAATGTTGTGTCAAACGTGAAACTAACTAAAATAGACTTCCCTGACCTTTGGGCTAGAATCAAAGTGTAATTTCTGTTCAAAAATGGTATGATATCATGGGGTCTGCATTCCTGTCGAACATTCGTAGAATGGAAATATTTCAAACTCCTACAAGAGTTTCTGCGCTAGACCACCCATAACCAAATATATTCAGAAACTACATTGCAGAGTGTTTGGATAAGTATTCTTCAGTTTGAACAAAGGTGGTGCAATAATATTTTGGGGTCTGTGTTTGTGCCGACCGTCCATAGAATGGAAATATTTTTAAGCAGGGCAGTATTATACAACAGATGACTGCGTAATTTCCATGGGGCCCACCAGTTTTTCGAATTTGGTTTTGTGACAATTTTGATCCATGATCTCTACATGTGTATACCGTCTATTAGAATTTTTTTTATTCATTTTTTATGGGGGGGAGGGGGGTACATAAATACTTGAGTATTTGCAATGTAAATTGAAATCACTGATGAAACCAAGTTACCATAATCGTTATAGAATGTTCATACCTTGGTAGCTTCTTGTACTCTCTCCTACGTAAACTTCCAAACTGAGGGTTTGCTGTCCTGAAATTAAAGCCCCTTATACTTTCAAGACTGTCGAGATAAAACTTGGAAGACAGAGGGGTTATTCATCCTGATCTTTGTTCCAAATTACTGAACAGGAGGGGGGGTACTCACAGTTTAATCATATTTCGTCAGCCCATATCATTTTTCATGTCCAAATGGACTGCCCACTCTCTTTGGGCCAGGTGACATCATATCCGTTTCTATTAATTCCCACAGTCTAGCAATACTCGAGTCCAGCAAGTTGACCTTTCATTTTCCGTTATGCTCAACTAATCATTTCATATACTCGTAGGTCTCTCTCTGCTCAATATATAACACTAAAAGAAACATGATTTTATATGAAAAAGCAAGTTAAGTCTTTTGAACTAAGAAAATTAGGTGCTTCTTTACTTTCACGACATGTTAGCTTTTTTTTTTTTTTTTTTTTAAATTAAGAGAGGCATAAAGGTATAAACTTTATGTACTTACGTGGTAGCTGAAAAGACTGTCAAGTTATGCCAATTCATTCGGTATTTATTTAAAAACTATCTATCGGTCGCCATTTTGAGTTTTTCTGAAAACAAAATTTGAGTTCTCTCCCTTGCCTAATAAGTATACAGATACGTGAGATCGTTTGTTTTTTTTCTTATAATTTAATAAATACTGGATGAATTTGCATAATTTTTTCTGTACAATCTTATTTTCAGCAGATATTAAAAGAAATGTAAAAACTTATATTTTCAGTGAAAGTAAAAGAAAAACCAAAAATTTAATTCAAAAAAAAAAAAAAAAAAAGATCATGTAAACCTTTCAATATTTTATTGATCCCATTATTTTATGAAAAAAAAAAAAAAAGTTGATAACAAAAACAAATTGCATTGTTGAGAAAAGGAGAAAAGGCAGAGTTTATTTTATAGCAATTCACTGCTTCCAGAGTTAAATTTAAAAAAAAAAAATGACGGGGTCTTTAATTTAGCAGTAATTATTGGTTTTACTAAAATTTACTCTATTTCATATGAAAACCAAAAATATTTTCTTTTTTGTAGAAACTTTGTAAAGAGATTTAGACTTTTTTTCTTTTTGTCCCATTATGACTGCAGTATTATTAATTGTAAAGGCCAAATATTCTAACTCACAAGAAAACAATGAGTTTTGCTTTTTACATCTTTAAAAAAAAAAAAAAAAAAAAAAATTAGTTCTCAGAAAGTTGAGAAACACTGACAGATTGTTTAATAATAACCACGAAAAATGTTATTTACAGGATTTTGATTAAAAAATAATTCAATGTTTGTGTTCTGGTGACATGTAAAAAAATTTAAATTTTAGAACATTAAGGTGATGCAATTGTGATTCTGAAATTATTTTTTTTAAGCACTCAATCAATTTCAAAAGTACTGTGAAAGAAAATGAATCAGTTTAGTGACATTTTTACAAGTTATCCAGAATTAATTATTAAACGGTTACATTTTTCTCTTGGAATATTTGCTGATCTTGAAATAGTTTGGAATGAATGTTTTTGTTTAGTGAAATGGATGAAAAATCTTTTTCAAATTAAAAACTGCCAATTATGACTTGGAAAAGTTCAAGATGGTTCTTCCGACTGGATCTAGCGACAAAGAGAAACAATCCAATATTAGTTTTAATAATAAGCAAATATTTACCTCAACTCAGCTATTTACCTCAACTCAGCTATTTCAAATATTTTTTTTTTTTAATTTAACGGATTTTGAGCTAATTTTACATTCAAACCTGTCTGAAATGTAAAATGATTGCCCACTTTAGCAACAAATGTTTCCTTTCAGATTCAATAAGTTAACACAAAACTCATTTCCCAACAGTCTACGGGATTTGTGAACCGCGTGGATATGATTTGGTATTTACTTATGAGGCTAAAAACTTGACCTTTATCAAGCTAACCCTAACCTTAAGTCTGGGGGTGAGATATCAAGAAGGCTGGGCTAGGGGTAGACACTTCGAATATGCCAAAATCGATGTATAGCTATGTTGATTTAGCAGAACCCCTAAATTGCAATTTACCATAGAATATTGACTTTTTTTTATATTTGATTGGGGAGACAATTTTGGGTAACATCATTTTTGCTAATCTCATGGGGGAGGGGTCAATTTACGTTCTTTACCGATGTTGAAGGTAATTTCTGACTGAATTATTCGAACGACCACTCTCATCTTGGTTGTTATCTGAATGGTTAGAGTGACGTAACCTCCGACCATTTTTTAGGTGCATCTTTAACTTAGGAATCCTATACAGAATTTCGAACTGAACCCTTCGTTTAATCCACGGGGGGTAGATTGTCCTCGTTCTCTTAGCCATGACCAGATAAAAGTGTTAATTTTGTTTTTAGTGATCACCAGAAGTAAGAATTTAACCTTCAGTTTCCAGAAGACCAAAATCACAAGCACGTTCGGTTCCTTACTGCAAGGTATGTCACTTACTGATGATCGAACCTGCATTTTATCATAAGCAAGAATTTCAGGATAGCCAAATCTCGCCAAATAAGGACATTGGAAAAGCTAAAAATGAGTAAGCCCACCATTGGCCATTGTGAACAAAAGTAAATCCCAGCTGACTATATGAGAAATCGGTACTTAAAGGTTTTAACTTCGTCACAACCATCAAGCTGATTCCGTATCTCAATATGATAGAATGTTTTGAATTTTGCAGAACATAATTGAGTTTTGCAAAGAGAAAAATAAATAAAACAGCAATGTTTGGTGCATTTTGGGTCAGGAAGCTAATATCTTCAGACAGACAGTTATCTGGTAGCACAAGTTACTGTAAAGTAAAGAAAAATCCGACCCTGAAGAAAGGATGGAAGCTTCCACAGATCCTTAGTAAAAAGGATATCAGCTACTTCAGCAAGCTCACATACCTAAACGGATGGTATTCCCTTAAAGGCCGTTGTCAGCTAACAAGGTTCAGCATGCCATCCATTAAACCACTTCCTGGTGGATATAATCACCCGACTCACTAGTAGTTCTCCATCATATGTCAGCCCAGTTTGTGAAAGAAATCAATAACATTCCCATTCATTTTGAGATGGTAAGTCTGTTCGCATTCAGATTAACTGGAGTTATACAGCTGCATCCTAATAGATAAAAAGTCAACATCTCCATCAGACTGTGTACAAACTACATACTTCGTGATGGTATCCGACATATCGACAGGAACAAGGCCTGGCTACGAGAGCACCATTGTTACCAGTTCTGGCCAATGTATACATGGAATACTTTGAAGAAATGACGTTAGGATCCCCATCACTAAAGCCATCAACATGTTTTCGATATTTAAGTGACAGGTTCATACTCTGACCCCCATCAGGAGGATGTTCAAGCATTGCTAAACTATGTGAACTCCATCCATCTATACAGTTCACCATGAAGAAAAACAAATTATTCTTACGCACCAAGCAGGAGTGCAGGTCATCTGTATGTCGGAAGCCAACGTTCCCTGGACAATACAACTTGAACTCCCACCATTCATATAAAGGAAACGTCCGTTGTCTACACCAAACAAAGGAAATAACACTAATGCATATCAAGAAGAGATGGACAAGAGAAACCCTCCACAAAAAATAACTACCCATGGGGTCATCTTGGAAAAATATGGATCAAACATCAAAGGAAAACTTCAGTAATTCAGATTTGCGCAGTACTAAGTAAAATTCAGTTCTTAGTGGCAGTCATTTGAAGGTTCAATCCTCAGTGCGGGCAATATGAAGAATTGTGAATTACTGAAAACTTTTTCCAGTCATGGCTGACGGAACGAGAGCATGCTAACCCCGTGGATTAAATAAACGGTTCTGTTCGAAATTCTGTCCCGATTCCCGAGTTTCATAGAAATATTCCCGAGTTCAAAAAGATACACCTGAAGAAGGCCAGAGGTTACATCGGCCGAAACGTTGTTGAGAATAACATTCAAGATGAGAACAGTAGTCCGAATAATCCAAATTATCAATCCTCATCTCAAAAATTCAGAAACACTAAATAATATTAGGAAAAAATAGGGGAAAAAAATGTTTCTATCCAAAATGGCCAGAGAGTTAATAAATAAATACCAATAATAACAATAATAAAATAGATTTTCAACAGGGACCAACTACTCTCCCAACATTCCCCGGATTTTTTTGGTTTCATTACTTTTATTTCAAAAAAAGATTTTGCAAACAGGGTAAGTGCAAAGTGTTTCAGAATCAACACTGACAGGACAAAGTTTTGTGGCCGACCATTTTAAGCTGAACACTAAGCTGTAGAATCGATAAAATGGGGGGGGGGGGGGGGGCAATTTTTTTTTTTTTTTTTTTCCATGTATGAAAGCACTGAATTGCTATAATCGTGAAATCATAAATACCAAAAAGACAAACAAAAACAATTCATTCTTAGAAATTTCCGCTCCAAAATCGCATTTCCTTTTGTGGTGTTTAGAGTCTAAATTTGAATAAGTTTTTTTGTTTATTAACAATTTTCGATAAAATAAATAAATATTGAGGGGGGAGGGGGTGTACAATGTTTGTTTTGGAGGCACCCCCCCCCCCTCACCACCACACACAAAGAAAACAAAAAAAAAAACTGCAACATTTGCATGAAGATAAAAAGATGTTAGGCTGGAATCTTTAATTCGGATTCCATTTTGTTTGGTCAAGAAACGGATTTGGACTCTTGCACACACAGGTACGAACATCCACCATCACACGACAGACGAGAGGACAGAGCAGCAAATCGTATACAGACACCCCCCCTCTCCCCAAAAAGGAGGCGATGCAACTGCAAATCACATGATTATTAAATAACAATTTGAGATATTTCAGCATTTACGTAAGACAATTGAAATTTGCATCATTTATTTTTGTTAAATGAACCTTACCCTAAAGACACGCGCGCACACACACATACGGACACATCCAGCCGCAACCTGGGCTGCAGTTTATAAACAGCTAATCAACTTCTTTTCACAGAACACGCCATAAATGTCTTTTAACTTGCATACTTTATGGGACTTTTTTTTTCTTTTTTTTTTAACTTCGCGGTGATAACTTATATAAAGGGAAATAATTTTTCTTACCTCAAATTACGATTAACGTTTATTTTTTTTTATCTTAACTTATTTTGAGATTTTTATTCCAATTGATTTTTATTTACAAAAACAACGGCTTTATTATTTCTTAAGATACTAAAAAGAAAACCCTTTGTTTTTGTAAATAAAAATCAAGCGTTAAAAAATATATATATATATATATCGTTAAATTTAAAGAAAATACAATTGGGAAATTAGTCAACAATTTATTAGTGCTTTACTTATTTGTGACCTACTTGTGCTAAAAAAATATTTAATAGAAGTTATAAGCCTTTTAAGTTCGCATAAATAATGTTTCTGAGGAAAGTAGCCATCTTGTGTTTAGCTACTTGTTTACGTTAAACAAGATGGCTACTTAGCTCAGAATCGTTATTTACGCTCATTTATAATTAAATATTTTATAATTATATTTTATATTAAATTTTTTTTTTTAATGCAAATAAGTCAAATGAGTAGGTACATCAAAATTTTTAGACTAATTTCCCAACTGTATTTCCTTTAAAATAATTTATGTCGATAATAGTATTGATTAGCAAAAATTCTTTACTAAAATCAATTGTTGAAAAAAGGAAGAAAAAAAATAAGTTACGATAAAAAAAATCTTAGACTGCAATTTGAAGTAAGAAAAGTTATCTCCCTTTGTAAGATGAGTTGCCACCTTAAAGTAAAAAAGGGCCACTTTATGTACATTTGCAATGTTACATTTGTCTGGATTGGGTGGGTGAAAAGAAGTGACAAGAATCTTTCAAGTCTTTGATAATTTTATAGAATTGGTGAAGAGTGGAGAAAGAAAAAATAAATAATCTTTCTTTTTTAAATAATGAACCTTTTCTTTTTTTTCTTTCACTTTTTGGGCCAATTTTGAATTTTTTTTCCATGTGACTCATTTGCAGATTTGAGAATCAAAAGCAAAAATTTGAACCTTTTCATCAGCCAATTATGTATGGCCGTATATCAATTAAAACTCAACGCTCATAACATGAAAGCCGGAAAAAAACATTCGTTCCCATCTAGATGAGAAAATTGGCATTTCAATCCCTATAGAATGAAAAGAAAATATTTTCTTGGACACAAAAGGACAAAATTGTACCGAGAGAATGGGTGTGCGGCACTTATTTTTTGATTTCCCACTAAATTTTAAAGTTTTTGATTAAGGTTTTTTAATAAAAGGTTAACTTTCTGTGAAAGACAAAACAAATTAATTTTCTGCTATTTTGTAAGAATCATTCATTATAATTCATTATTATTCATTATCATCTATTATTCATTATTATTAATTATTATTCATTATTATTAATTATCATCTATTATTCATTATTATTAATTATCATTCATTATTATCTATTATCATTCATTATTATCTATTATTCATATTCATTATCATTCAATCATGAAAACAAAAAATAATGTCAAACAAATCATTCATTATTATTCAATCATTAAATAAAAAATAATGTCGAACAAATTGGAAAATGAAAAAAAATATTTTGAAATCTGAAACAAGGAAAATAATTGCTTTTTTTTTTAAAAAAGTTTTTAAACTTAAATAAGATTCTTATTCCGTCTTCGCAAACTGCTTCCAATTTGTAATTCTCTGAATTAGTTTTTTTTTTTTTTAATTTATCACATGGACTGAAGAACCGTGTCAATTCGGACAACTAAAAATTTTATCAGAATTCAAGAGAAAAAAATATTTTAATTTAAAGAAGCTGATGGGGGTGGGGGGTATCTTTTCTTCATTTCAGGCGCAAAACGTTGCCCGACCAGTTTCTGTGTCTTGGTGTTTCACCTTAATAAATATATCGATATTACGTAAGACAATGTTGTTTATGATGAGAATGGGAATAAAGACGTTGAAATATCATATTTACTCAGTGAATGTTAGATTAATCTAAGTTCAAATGATAATTGATTATTACACTTTCTGCATCGGTTGACATACATCACTCATTGCATGCACACAACCATGCACCCCCCCCCCTCTTGACAGGGGGGGGGTGGGGGCAGAACAAAACATTAATTTGAGATCAACAAGCCCAACGGCATATAAAACAGACTACTAAAAGAGGAACAACAAAGTCTTATCTACAAATTGAGAGGGGGAGGGGGCTTTGCCTCCCTCGGCTCAGCACAATTTGGGAGGACAGATTCTCAGTCGTCAAGAGATGTCCCCTCCCCCTCATACACATCACTTTATCCCTCGACAGGCAGAATAATATATATATATATATATATATATATACATACATATATAAGAAAGAACAAAGAAAAAAAAAATGAACCCTCTCTTATCAGCCGTCGATCAATCGATGTGCCAGCCTCAAGTGTTGCCAGTGGCAAACAGCGGATGAACGTTGGTGGAAGTGTCTGTGCTTGCATCTGCATCACCATCACCTTTCTCGCTTCCGTTTGAAGTGTCCTCCTCCTCATCATCTTTGGACGCGGATGCAGGCGGACTGGTCGGAGACGGTGGACTAGCAGGCGGCAATGGATGAAGTGAAGGTGGGGCTTTTGGATGGTCGCCATCTGCATCTGCATCATCCGCGTCAGCTTCAACGTCGACCTTCATGATATGCGATGGTGTCAGTTGCGGAGAAATGGAGTCGCTCACTTCTGGGATCGTTTGAATCTCATCGTCGGGAGCTTTCACGATTTCGGGCTTGGCTTGCAGATTCCTGATGGCATCTTCCCATGCATGGAGACACTTGAAACAGGGAGAAAAAAAAAAATCTTTAAATCATTTAGCATAAAACAATTTTTTCTTCAGATTCAAATCAAAATGTGGTACAAATAAAGTATAGATGGGTAAAACTGGTGAACCTATGACATGATACGCATTGCAATATGCATATTACAGAGTGATGCCCCAAAAATGCCTGTAAACAGGCACTAGGTTGCATGTTTTAGTGGTGTATGCAAATAGTAGATGTTGCAGGTGATAGATGCTCAACCAAAGGACAAGGGGAGGGGACACAAAGGAAATTGAAAATATCTTTGATTTTATATTGTACTACCCAGAATCTTATTTCTCTTTGAATAAAATAAGTGCCTCATTAAACAGGGAATCATGCTGAGACTGGGTTACTTGAGAAAAGTTATGTTCTTAGATGGGCTCCAGATAAACCCTTTGAGTGGACACTGTTTGGCTGTTATCTCCAGTGGATATCAAGTAGCTAGTCCTTGGGTGATCAAATGGTAACCACCGAGAAAGATCAGAATCTAAGATTTCCGGTCAGGAGTGAAAATATTCCAGTCGAGGGGAAGGGAAGGGGAGGAGCCAGAGCCGGCCCTCTGGGCATGACACAGGCAGTTGGTTTTTCTGAAGGCTAGTGGTCAGTTGGGCCGAGTGCCTCTCTTTGCCAGTTTGCTATTCAACCTAAGAACACGAGTTTTATGAGTTAGGGTTAGGGTTAACCCCAACAAATAAACCTGTTGTTTATAACCTGGAGTTTTGATTTTACTCGGGATGAGAGTTCTTTGTTGCAGCACTGACTGAATCGAACAACAACTTTGGAGTGGGACGATCACGACCAGTGCACGCACTCATACCAGTTCACACGCCTCCCATCGAATCATTAATAAAATTCAATCCTTTGTGTTAGATAACATAATTACATCTAGAAAATAATAGTACTTTTAAATATTTTTAAGTTAAATGAGAAATTGAGTATTTTTAAAGGGAAGTAACTTTGTACCCAAAAGTTATCTCCCTTGATCAAAAAAGATTTTGGAGAAGAGTTATCTGTCCCTGCATTTTTGACAAGCCGATAAGGGAAAATTCAAATGGAGACGTTACCGAATCTGTTTTGCGTAGTTATTGGTTGAATTTCTTGTTTCTCAACAGGTTCTTTGTCTGATGTTTTTTCTTTGGTTGCTTTTTTCGTATCTTCTTGTACTTGAATTGGCGCTATTTTCTTTTTTATTTCTGTTTCAGGCATGTTTTTTCTTTGGTTGCTTTTTTCGTATCTTCTTGTACTTGAATTGGCGCTATTTTCTTTTTTATTTCTGTTTCAGGCATGTTTTTTCTTTGGTTGCTTTTTTCGTATCTTCTTGTACTTGAATTGGCGCTATTTTCTTTTTTATTTCTGTTTCAGGCATGTTTTTTCTTTGGTTGCTTTTTTCGTATCTTCTTGTACTTGAATTGGCGCTATTTTCTTTTTTATTTCTGTTTCAGGCATGTTTTTTCCTTTTATATTTGGTTTTGCTGTTTGTTTTGATTTATTATTCATATTTGAATATAGTTCTTTTAGATTTTCTTCGAATTTTGGCCATTCATTTTGGTCTAGTTTGACTAGTTTTTCGATAAGTTTTCGATATTGGTCATTTGTTTCATTTTGTTGCCTTGATGGGCTTGTTTTTTGGGTTTCTTCTGCATATGTGTTGCTTTTCAAGTATGATTCAACAATCTTCCTTGCTTCTGAGTATGATATTTCTTTTATGTTTTACCTCTGTAATTTCTTTTTGGTAAATTTTACAAGTTTTGGAGTAGGCTGGGTGGTTTTCATTAGTTTGGACATTTTTTGTCGTTCTGGCATTCATCTTCTGTATGGATGGGACCCCTTTCACTACATTTCCCACATATTTTCATTCCCCTACATACATCCTGGTGGTGCCCATATTTATGGTATTTGTGGCATCTTAGCGGTGTTGGGATGTATTGCTCTATTTTTTCAATGAGGTAGCCAATTTTTAGTTCTTTTGGGATTGTAAGGGTGTCAAAAGTCAATATATATGTATTAGTTTGTATAGTTTGACCATTTCTTTTAATGGTTATGCATTTGTGGTCAATTACGCCTTGTTTTTTTAAAGCCGTTCTTATTTCATCTGTCGTCGCCAAGGATAATTCTTGGTTTCTTATAACTCCCTTAGAGGTGTTTAGTTTTCCATGTGGAAAAACTTTGCATTTATAATTATAGAAATTATACATTTTCAATAAATTTTGTGCATCTTTATTGCTATTTACTTCAACAAAAAGATTTCCATTTCTAAGTTTTTTAATAGCTTTTGGGTTTCTCTTACCCGTGATAACATTTTCAATTAAAAATGGCGAAAATTCGCTCATTTTTTTTCTTTCTAGAAGTTCTATTACTAGAAATCTTGGGTAATTTGTAGGAGAGCTGTTTTTTGGAAGGTTGTATATTTTTTCGTCCTCCGAGCTTGTTATGTCCGAGACATCAGAGTGGTATCTTTTTAGGGTTTGGGGAAAAAAAGGATCCATGTGTTTTTTGTTTTTATTTTCATCACCCTTGCTCCCCACCCACCTCGGAGCCCTTTGTGAGAAGTGCCAGGGGGGGAAACTCATTCGCCCTGGCACCACAGAGATACAGGGATGATATACTTGATTTTGGTGAAACAATGAGCACCTGTCTTCCTTTAATTTTGCTTTTGGGGCTTTTAAGAAAAATATCAGGGATGTTGCAGCCATGTCAATGTTTTAATCGCCATAAGCAATTGACCCTCAGCCACCGCTTTCCATCATATTTTGGGGGTATTTATTAGTGGTTGTTAGTGGGGGTTGGAATAGGAATGTTAATTGTAGTGAGTAGATGGGTGTGGGTTTTATATGGTGGGGCTTGACGTAACCAGCCGATTGATTGGATCAGGCCTCTCCAACCGCCCGTCTAGCCCAGGTAAGGGCCAAAGCAATACCATTTTCTGACGGTGCTTATGCATACCGAAAACCAATCGAACACCTCAGATTTCAGCAAACATTCTGAACCTATTGCTACTTAAAGCTGTATAGTCAAAATTTCTTCGGATGGACCCCTCTCAAAGAAAACAGAGCTGATACACTGTATCACAGCGGCAGAATTCTCTCACCACAAAAGTCGTCATATGGCAAATCGGGTAGGCCTGCAATGGATGAGAGTTAGGTAGTGAACACCCCCATAGTGAGTAACATCCATACCAAACCTTGATGATTCCAGCTTCCCCTTTTGCCATCGTATCAGTGCAGGATCAATAGAGAGACATTCGCGACAGGATGCAATTGCAGATTTCATGGCCATCTTGGTCATACCAGGGGCAATAGTTGTCGTCCGCTAAACCTTTTCCCAGACAATCCAGGGAAGTGTGGCCTCATACTTCACACCGGTAACAACGTGCACCACTTCTCTGCAGTTTGGGGTACCGAGCACTCCGTCTGTCGTGCTGAGCAAAACAATCCCGAGCTAAGTGGTTCATTCCATCGCATTGGAAACACCTTATCCTAGTGTTTTTTGTCTGACTTACCTTGGCCCCCATGGCTGCCGTAATTAATGCGGGTCCACGTGGTTCATCTTTCAATATCGCTCTCGCTCGAGCCAGAAGCTGAGAAATGCTTATTTCCTCCATTTGAGAAAAAGCTTGTAGGAGCTGTCGGCCATGGTCGGGCAACCCATGGACAAACGCTGCTTTGAGGCCTCGATCCGTCATACCATCGAACGGTACAAAAAGCTTCCGCATCTACAGTTTCACCCGGATGCATGCAGCATGCCACAAACTGTGCATACACCGCATAGGAGTCCAGGGTAAACATTGTAAATAAAACTTCCTTTATGGAGGCATACTCCCCCTTTTTTTCTTCACTCAATTGTTGGTACGGTACACCTGTCAAACGCATAGGGATTATGCATAAACTCAGCCTTCTCAATCCATTCAATAATGGATAGGCTGGGATCTGAACCACTAAACTCTGGTATAAGCTTCAGATCAATCTTGTCACCCATCATGACGCCGAGATAGCTTGTAAGAAAGCAATGCACAAAACAAAACGAAAAATCCAGGACAATCATCGAACAATCAACCGTCGTATCTGCCACTTTCCAGTTCGTTTTTAAATTATTTCTTTTTATCAATTCACCTGGACGCTATGCAAATTTCATGCATGAAACAAGCTATTTTTTGTCGTTTATGTTGGGGGGGGGATTGGCTCAGTCCATTACAGTTCCATATTAATCCATCTCCTTGAATAATTATGTCCCCAGATAAATTTTTCAAACAAATTTTATTCTGACATAGAAAAAGCAATTCAAGAACATATTTTATTCAAGAAATCTATAAAATAAAAGTTAACGTGCATCTGTCAGGGTTAGGGTTAGTGTCAGGGTTAGGGTTAGACCTGATTTGAGGAGGTGAAAGGAGAAGAACGAATAAGAAGGTGAAAAAAAAAGTAGTAGGCAGAGTAGCAGCAACTGCTGCTGCTTTTTCTTTCAAAGCTTGATACCGGTCAACAATTCAGAATCCATTTTTTAAGCTCTCAGTGTCGGCTGCTTCTGCATCGAATACTCAATAAATAATGTTTTTTCAATGAGAATTGGTTTGCTTGTAAAATGAAACACTTGTCATTTTTTTATGAAATGTGTCGTACATTCATGTTGAATCATCTGTCATTGAAAGTTATGTATTTTTGAGAGAGAGGGTAAAGAGAAGAGAGAAAGGAGAGGGGCAGAGAGAGAAAGAGATGAAGAAAGAGAGAGCTTGAGGTAGCAATAGCAGTAATTTTGTTTTCTTTTTCATATCAATTAGTTTCGTTTCAATGATTTCAAGTAGTGAATAGAAATTAAATTGTGAAGCAATAGCAAGCGGGCAAAACCAGCTAGTCTAAAATATTTTTGCTTAATCGACATATAAAATCAATTTGAAAATTTTGTACCCCAGAAGAAGAAAAAGAAGTAAAAAAGGAGTGAAGCCTTTCTGGGTTTTTTTCTTACCTTTTCATAACGTTCAATCTGTTTGTCAGCGAGTGCAATGAAAATCTCCCTCAAGTCCCTATGTTTGGTCTTATGCCACCGTTCCATGTCAGCCTTGAGATCCGCATTTGCACAAACTGACTTGTCGTTCAGGACTTCAACATTATGAGTCAACTGCGTGGGGTAGAAAAAAAAGCTTACGTTAGATTAGTCATCATTATCATCATCATCGGTTTAACATCCGTTCTACATGATGGCATGTGTTGGACGGCTTCAAGAAAATGACTTCCAAACTAACCTATTCAGGTCTTTATTTATCTCTCTTTTCCTGAAGGCCATTTTTATCACTTCCTCCCATGTTTTCCTTGGTCTTCCCCCATAAACTGACCCTGCCATCTCAACTGTTCTACATCTACTAACCCAAGACCTCTCATCCATTCTTTCAACATGGTTATACCATCGAAGTCTACTCTCCTGCACACATCCTCCTATACTGTCCAGATTTAATCTTCCTCTGAGCTCATCAGATCTAAGCCTGTCTTTAAGATTCACATTACACATCCATTGTATCATTCTTAGATTAGGATGAAGAAAATATTTTTATCAGAAGAAAAAAGAAAACGCTCAATTGTCATACGAATATCAGACCGGTAGCTGAGAAACGTAAGGTTAAGAAAAGGTCAAGTGCTGGGTGGGTGAGGTTCGTTACCAAATGAACTGTCAAAAACGATGAACGACGCAGGAAGATTATAAGCGAACTTGCGCTTCTTGAAAGACAATTTTCTATCTACCCCTACCCATCACTCTCCACCTCGGTAGCATGGGGAGGGGATAGGTGGTGAACCCAGGTATCTATTAGAAAAAAAGCATTCAAATGACACCCAAAACCTACACCCTAATTCTCAGTAGGCCCTTACATCTACAGTGGCGGCTTGCCTTGTTTGGGGTGAAAAAAAAAAATAGAGGCTTCAAAAACACAAAAAGAAGATCACCAATATTGATGGTATCAGACAACATTGGACACCCCACCACAGTTCAATTTATCTTTCCCAATTATTATTATTATTATTCCCCCTCCTTACTTCTCAACCCTATCAACTGTTAACCCCAACCTGGTCCTAGGTATGAGTGCATCTAGTCGCCTCAATTTGGGAGCTCTGGAAGAGTAGGAGTCACACCCGAGTTAACGTTACTCTCAGGTATAAGCTGACTCTGAATTTATTAACAGTTAGAGATCACACCTACGAGTTAAAAAAAAATTTTCATCTATAAATATTTGAAGATATTAAGAAATTGAAGGAGAACATTTTTTATCAAAATTATCAATTTGGCATTAAATGACCTCAAATTAGTGTGAGAAATTATTATTTCTGTGGCTTTGAATTAATTTGCTATTCCTCAAGTATAATTAAAACAACATTAACGGGCTACACCGGGTCTAGACGGCTAGCATTAATTAATATACTTGATACATTTTTAAAGGGGGCTTGGTTGGTTGGCTGTTCAACTTTAAAAGAAACAACAAACCAAGCCCCCTTTAAAAATGTATCAAGTATATTAATTAATGCTAGCCGTCTAGACCCGGTGTAGCCCGTTAATGTTGTTTTAATTATACTTGAGGAATAGCAAATTAATTCGAAGCCACAAAAATAATAATTTCACACTCTAATTCATTAAAATGGCTGACTTGAGCATTATAAGAAATCGAAATGCATTATAGTGGATTTTAATTAAATCATCAAAGTAATTTTTGCAAATAAATTACGTTTTCTAAATAGCATTTTCTTTTCACCAAGTAATTCATTGAAATGGCCGATTTGTTTTATAAGAAATCGAAATGCATTATAGTGGATTTTAATGTAATAAGTAAATTATTTTTTTGTAAATAAGTATTTTTTATCATAATTAAATATTTCTTTGTAAATAAATTATTATTTCCTAAATCGGAGTCAGAAAAGGTCAGTTTTATTTTAATAAATAGTATCTAATTCACGTAAGTGTTCTGTTTGACTCAAAAATGGTAAACAATGAAAAAAATAAACTCAGCAACTTTTCGATTGCAGTGAACAAATTGTAAAAAGTTTAAAAGAACACTAATTAAATAGATGAAAACGTTGCTATTATTGTATGTGTGCAAGTTTATAAGCTTAGTGCAGAAGCACTGAAGTCAATAATGAAATTACCAATGTGTAAGAATTGTACATACAAATTATGCAACAACAGATGGCGTCGTTTTCAATGTAGTTTTTGTGTATGCTGTATGTTAAAAATACAGAAATAAAATAAAATGTAGCATCCCAATGTTTATTCAGATAATATGAAACTAAAAACAAAAAAGAATGCATCTGTGTGGACACGATGTTTGTTAGTGTGCATTTGCTATGATTGCATCACCGAATATTAAGCGCAACAAAACATACATTGGTCAAATGGAGAAAGAAATTTGAATTAGCCAATCAGTGTAATGAGAGGAAGTGTACATATTTTTTTTCTCTATCTCTCGGTGTCGGCATAAAATATGAAACGAAGTCAGTGACAATTTATGTAACGCAGTTCACTATATATTTAGTACAAATACCAATAAATGTTTCAGTTTGGGTAATTTTTAAAAAAAGATAACAAAGAATAGAAAGAAACTTACCGTGGACTTTCGTAATCCATATCGGTATATTATATAGAAATAAAATTGTGTGACCACAACCGAAGCACTCATGTCTTTCAAATGAATGGGGGGAAATAGTGCAGAGTATTTTGGAACTTTGTTTTCTGAACAAAGTCGGGTAATAATATTTTGTGCCGTTTTTCATGTATATTCTAAGAATGGTGTCGGGAGGAATTTTTTTGTTTTTTGGATGTTCATATTTTTTCTACAATCAGAAAACCTAATTTGTAGTTTTGTGTATTTATTTCTCATGTAATTAATTGTGATTAAGATGAATGTGCAAACTGAAAAATTGGCTTCCATCTATCATTACGGTGTAATGGGTTGAAGGATGAGGATTAGAAATTGAGGAATTTGAATGAAAAATTTTTTTTTTCTTTTACTAAAAGGAGTCACCACTTATCAAGGCCAGACGCCACTCGAGGACAATAGTGAATGAGATGGAATGATTGTCAGAATCAAGTCTGAATACTTGAGGCGACCGTTCTAAATAGGAATCTGATGATATTGGCAAGTTGTCATCTGCGGAAAAGCAAGCCCGCAGCAATGTGTTCCACAGACAGGAAGCCCTTGTGAAGAAGTTTCTAACAACATAAATCAATATGTGGCAGAAATCACATTATGAAAAGATTTATGCATGTGGCTTTTGTCATCGAAGCTATCAAGCACCAGGCAGGGGGATGGATCGATTTTACTTTATATATAAAGTAACACGGAATCACATAATCACCGGTGTGATATTATTTATTAATTATAAATAATGACACCGGTGATTATGTGATTCCATGTTACTTTATTTATTAGATTGAACTCTCATACCGGATTTTCCTTCTGGAATTTATTTCACTCTAACCAACGAGAGAGAGAGATAGAGAGAGATAGAGAGAGAGAGAGAGAGAGAGAGAGAGAGAGAGAGAGAAAAGCTATTAACAATACAGAAATAAGCCATGTAGATAGAAGAAGGAGGAGGAGGCGGACTGAAAACAAGATGATGGTTAAAGTGCAGATAAGTTTCTTCGTCTGACTTTAACTTATTTATTTTATATTTATTTATTAAAATAAATATTTATTTTTTTAAATATATAGAACTTGCTTTCACTGGAGATGTACGTGTGAAGCCCGTATAATTCACAATGTTTTTAGGAAAAGAATTCCCCCCTCAAGTGTTATTATATCGTTCAACTTAAATTTTCCAACGTACAACAATGGCGACTGTGATGTGAGAGAGTCAGGTCCACAGTGAACGCTTGCTGTAGTGAAACACAATCCAAACGATGCAAAATAGACATATCCATTTCAATTAATAATGTGTATGTAGATTATATATATATATATAATTATTTCATGTATCCACATATATTATAAGGAGATGTAATATATTATGTATCGATTTTCAGTATTTACTTCAACAGTGAGTAATAGTAATATAAATATATATAATACACACATATATATTATGGCAATTAAGCTACACAGAGGCGTCCGCGTTTCATCCCTGTAGGGAATTGTCAGGCTAAAATGCATGGAATTCGTGTTACCGAGTGTTTTTATATATCCACATGGTATTAAGTCAAATATATATATATATATATATATATATATATATACAATAATATTTTTATAAATATTAAATATTTTAAAATATACCTAGAGACATCGATGTCCCACGCTAACGCAACCTTCAGTCTAGGAACTAGTTCCCAACGGTCAGCGGGCGCGAACCCCGAACACGAATCGCCACTGATTCGCAGTCGAAGATCTTACCCGAAGGCCACTGGAAACTAATTAGTAAAATAAAGGGGAATTTTAACTATGAATAGTAGAATTACTACTATCCATCAAGTAGCTAAGAGTGATCTACGAGTCGGATCATTGCATATAGCTATTTGTACTACTTGTTATTAAAGCTCCTCGAAAAGTGCCCAGCCTCTGTGGGAGGGGGCTGATAAACAATAATATTTTTATAAATATTAAATATTTTAAAATATACCTAGAGACATCGATGTCCCACGCTAACGCAACCTTCAGTCTAGGAACTAGTTCCCAACGGTCAGCGGGCGCGAACCCCGAACACGAATCGCCACTGATTCGCAGTCGAAGATCTTACCCGAAGGCCACTGGAAACTAATTAGTAAAATAAAGGGGAATTTTAACTATGAATAGTAGAATTACTACTATCCATCAAGTAGCTAAGAGTGATCTACGAGTCGGATCATTGCATATAGCTATTTGTACTACTTGTTATTAAAGCTCCTCGAAAAGTGCCCAGCCTCTGTGGGAGGGGGCTGATAAACAATAATATTTTTATAAATATTAAATATTTTAAAATATACCTAGAGACATCGATGTCCCACGCTAACGCAACCTTCAGTCTAGGAACTAGTTCCCAACGGTCAGCGGGCGCGAACCCCGAACACGAATCGCCACTGATTCGCAGTCGAAGATCTTACCCGAAGGCCACTGGAGACTAATTAGTAAAATAAAGGGGAATTTTAACTATGAATAGTAGAATTACTACTATCCATCAAGTAGCTAAGAGTGATCTACGAGTCGGATCATTGCATATAGCTTTTTGTACTACTTGTTATTAAAGCTCCTCGAAAAGTGCCCAGCCTCTGTGGGAGGGGGCTGATAGACAATAATATTTTTATAAATATTAAATATTTTAAAATATACCTAGAGACATCGATGTCCCACGCTAACGCAACCTTCAGTCTAGGAACTAGTTCCCAACGGTCAGCGGGCGCGAACCCCGAACACGAATCGCCACTGATTCGCAGTCGAAGATCTTACCCGAAGGCCACTGGAAACTAATTAGTAAAATAAAGGGGAATTTTAACTATGAATAGTAGAATTACTACTATCCATCAAGTAGCTAAGAGTGATCTACGAGTCGGATCATTGCATATAGCTATTAGTACTACTTGTTATTAAAGCTCCTCGAAAAGTGCCCAGCCTCTGTGGGAGGGGGCTGATAAACAATAATATTTTTATAAATATTAAATATTTTAAAATATACCTAGAGACATCGATGTCCCACGCTAACGCAACCTTCAGTCTAGGAACTAGTTCCCAACGGTCAGCGGGCGCGAACCCCGAACACGAATCGCCACTGATTCGCAGTCGAAGATCTTACCCGAAGGCCACTGGAGACTAATTAGTAAAATAAAGGGGAATTTTAACTATGAATAGTAGAATTACTACTATCCATCAAGTAGCTAAGAGTGATCTACGAGTCGGATCATTGCATATAGCTATTTGTACTACTTGTTATTAAAGCTCCTCGAAAAGTGCCCAGCCTCTGTGGGAGGGGGCTGATAAACAATAATATTTTTATAAATATTAAATATTTTAAAATATACCTAGAGACATCGATGTCCCACGCTAACGCAACCTTCAGTCTAGGAACTAGTTCCCAACGGTCAGCGGGCGCGAACCCCGAACACAAATCGCCACTGATTCGCAGTCGAAGATCTTACCCGAAGGCCACTGGAAACTAATTAGTAAAATAAAGGGGAATTTTAACTATGAATAGTAGAATTACTACTATCCATCAAGTAGCTAAGAGTGATCTACGAGTCGGATCATTGCATATAGCTATTTGTACTACTTGTTATTAAAGCTCCTCGAAAAGTGCCCAGCCTCTGTGGGAGGGGGCTGATAAACAATAATATTTTTATAAATATTAAATATTTTAAAATATACCTAGAGACATCGATGTCCCACGCTAACGCAACCTTCAGTCTAGGAACTAGTTCCCAACGGTCAGCGGGCGCGAACCCCGAACACGAATCGCCACTGATTCGCAGTCGAAGATCTTACCCGAAGGCCACTGGAAACTAATTAGTAAAATAAAGGGGAATTTTAACTATGAATAGTAGAATTACTACTATCCATCAAGTAGCTAAGAGTGATCTACGAGTCGGATCATTGCATATAGCTATTTGTACTACTTGTTATTAAAGCTCCTCGAAAAGTGCCCAGCCTCTGTGGGAGGGGGCTGATAAACAATAATATTTTTATAAATATTAAATATTTTAAAATATACCTAGAGACATCGATGTCCCACGCTAACGCAACCTTCAGTCTAGGAACTAGTTCCCAACGGTCAGCGGGCGCGAACCCCGAACACGAATCGCCACTGATTCGCAGTCGAAGATCTTACCCGAAGGCCACTGGAGACTAATTAGTAAAATAAAGGGGAATTTTAACTATGAATAGTAGAATTACTACTATCCATCAAGTAGCTAAGAGTGATCTACGAGTCGGATCATTGCATATAGCTATTTGTACTACTTGTTATTAAAGCTATATATATATATATTCCTTTTTCCTTTGGTGTTTATTATTTTTGACAAAGGGAAGATTTTCCTGAAATATTAAATAAACGATTTTTAATAATCATCGGGACAACACACAAACAGCCAACACCACACTTGCTGTTATGTAAGATTTTAAGAAAAAATAAATAGTAAGTCTCCCACTTCGTTTTATTATTTTTGTTCCTTCCAGCTTACAACCTACCCGGCACTTTGCATTTCCCTCAGCCTTTTTAAACATACTACTATATATATATATATATATATATATATATGCCATAATATAAAAAAATCTTTTAAATACTTCAGATCAATTCTTATGACAATCAATTTCCAAAACAAAATGAAGCTCAAAATTCAATATTTGAAGAGTTATATTGAGGATGGCAAATGCTCATATGATTATTTGGATTTTGCTCAGGTATGCTCTTAATTTTTCTCCAGAAACATGTGTAAGATTTCTTTTGCTCTGAAATTGACATTAAATTGCAGAATGATATAACGCTGATATGTTATTTTATTTATTTTAATGTAGAAAAAAAAAAAAAAAAAGGTTCCAATGAATACCTCTTCAATCGTTTTTTCCAACTTTTCTTTCTTCTGCTGTTTGACATCATCAGGGTCTTTGCCAAGAAATGCTCCGAGAGAAAAGGATTGATCAGACACCATCACCTGCGACAGCCGTCAGAGAAAACAAAAAAGAAAACCAATTGCTAAAAAAGTCGTCTCGGTTTTTGGTTTTTCATGCTTTCATAGATTCCAACCCTTATTTTGTAAAAATGCGTCACAACCAGCAAAAAGAAAAAAACGAGAAAACAATTGTATATGGCAAGAACAACACCACTTTGGTCCTCAACGCTTATTCTTAGCAGTTTCGAGAAACATTCGTAGGAATAAAAAATTTATTCCCTGTCCAAAATTCTTGCCAATCATCAATGTCATTTATTATTAGATATCTCCCCCCCCCCCCCCCCAAAAAAGAACAACATTTTGGACTTTATTATCTTAAACAATATCAATAAGAATGGTTAACCACGAACTGTTATGCTCTATGGCAATCACTAGTGTTGTGACGATTAATCGGAACCGGTAATCAAAAAAAAAAAAAACGGAAACTTCTCGCGGATCGGAATCGGTAAAATCTTAGTCTAATTTCCGATTCGAAAAACGATTCTTTTTTTTAATTTTTTTTTTTTTATTCTTTTTATTTTTTGTTTTGTTTTTTATTCTTTTTATTTTATTTTTTTTTTTATTCTTTTTATTTTTTGTTTAAAACTTCATTTTCCATTGCTGGTACTAATGATAGAATGATAAATATTAATTGATTTTAAATCTACGAGTAAAACTAAACTTTATCGATTATAATAACAAATTTAGGTTAAAATGGCACAAGTGAAACTGAGACGAGTGGATAAATAGGAAAAAATGGCACAGGTGAAAAATACAGATGAAAATGTCACAATGAGTTTATCAAAATCTTGGATACAATACATAAATGGAAAACATTAAAAAGTTTGTCCAATTAAAAAGAAAATTACATTTAAAAGTAGATGAGGACTCTCCGCTACCCGCCCCTCCCCCCTACAAAAAAATTAGATTCTACTTTTTTAGGCGATTTTGGAATCAGAATCGAGAAAAATATTGGAATCGTCCCATCACTAGTAATCACTCTACTGACTACTCTCTCCCTGCGGAGACGATATAAGGATGATCTTAGGAAATCTCCTGTGAAATCTACTGCAAATGCTTCTCAATTCTTGCTGTAGCCTCAAAAGAAGCAGTGCAGCCAAGATGAACACGCTTCAAGTTAGATGCAAAGACAATGCAAAGACGCAATACAGAATCGTCATTCCCTCATAAGCTAATGTGTCTGGCATTGGCCTCAGCAGCCATCAGCGTGCTTGCAATAGACATGGTGGCACCAGCTTTCCCGAAAAATCAGATAGACCAAAGCAATAAAACCGAATTAACTTGTATGGCGAGATTTTTCATATTTTGTCTTTATTATCAAAAGACTTCCTCAGAGATTAGTAAAGATGTCATTTTTTTCAACAAAGAATCTAAACGAAAGGCCGTAACATTAAAGTTAAGGACAACATAAAAATGTCCTTAACATTAAAGTTAAGGACAACATAAGATAGCCTTAACGATAATTTTTATAATGCAATTGCGATGACACAAATTTAAATTTAATCGACGCATTTTAATATTTTATCATTTTTATCAGAAGACGTCCCCAGAAATGAGTGTCAATGTACCTATTTACTTGCCTCCCCACAATGGCAGAGTTAGACACAAGGTCAGTTTTTAATGTGTGTTGTGTGTGTGTGTGTGGGGGGGGGTTCCAGTTCCTAAAAAAAAAATGGGTCACTCTGGATTGGGACAAAAATTAAACTTACTTCAGTTTAGAAGGACTTATTCTTCACTGACCGAGGACAGAAAAGATGAAGCACAGTATCAGAACAGATACTACACTTTGCTCCTATGTTATTTATTTATTTATTTTTTACATAAAATGACCCACACATGAGAGATAAAGGGAGGTGGAAAAGAAAGACGAATAGGGAAGGGGAAATTTTGAGTTTCTTTTCCAAAATTGGCTAAGAAGAATGGGTTATCCAGTTTTACGGTTCTGCTGGGGACGGCTACTGTACAATACGATACAATGGAGTGTGTAAATTTATATTTAAGGAGAGTACGAAGTGGACCTTGGGTTTACTTTCGGCAGCCTCGTAACTCTTGCTTCCCTTATTTTGTCCTTTAGTCCTCACATTTAATGAGCGATGTGTCTGACAAAGGAGGACGAATTGATGTTCTCTGGGTTGAAATGTAACGATCTAACACTGATCGTTGGCTAGTTTTTAACCTTGAAGTAGTAGTATTTTTTTCATAAGAAAAAAAAATCTTCACTGGATCATCCGTAAAAAGTTGAATATCCAGTGTAATAGCAAATCCCGGGGACATATACCAGAAAGAACAGTTGGAAATAATTTATACACCATTCACTATGACTATGCAATCCCTACAGCTACATATCTAGAAAACAGAGCTGCTAAACCCAATAGTGATATGGGACAAAAGGGAGAAAGTAGCAACCCTAGTTGAAGTCAGTGTCCCTAATGATGCTGGTTTAAACCGAGCTGAGAGGGAGAAGATAACGAAATACCAAGGTCTTGTGTACGAACTAAAAAGAAACTGGAATCTTAGGAAGATCTCCATCATTCCAGTAATCATAGGAGCAACCGGACTAATGAAAAAGAATTTAAAAAACTACCTGCCAAATATACCCGGTAAACCAAGTGCAAGAGAGATACAAACAATTGAGCTTAAAGGGACGGTTAGAATCTTAAAAAGATCTCTTGGTTGGAGTTTCTGAAATAGCGAGTGAATGTTTGTAATTCAGTAGGATGCTTCATCCCCAGCAAAAACAGAAAGATGAGAAAATTGAAAATAAAAAACATTAAAAAAAGTTAGTCAGTATGGTACGACTTTTTTTTTTCTGTTAACATTGGTTTGCCGATTCTTTCTCAGATAAGGTACTTCAGGAAGGATCACGTGAAGGTTGCCAATATCCTTAAGTGAAAGTGGTACTATGGCACTGACTGGATTCGAACTTGGCACACCCAGATCACCAGTCGACATCAGTATACACTTCACCAGAAACACCTCCCGCTCTTTTCTGAGGAAGTTTTTTTAATAATACGGATTAAAATATAAAATTTGCACCATACGAGTTATGATTGTATTATCTGGTCTGCTTTTTTTTTTTTATTCATTTATCTTTACATTTTAATGTTTAAATGATTTTTTATTATTTCATGTGCATACACATTATATCATAAGATATATATTTTCAGCATTTACTTCAGCTAAAAATATATTTTCAGCATTTACTTCAGCTAAAAATATATTTTCAGCATTTACTTCAGCTAAAAATATATTTTCAGCATTTACTTCAGCTAAAAATATATTTTCAGCATTTACTTCAGCTAAAAAATATATTTTCAGCATTTACTTCAGCTAAAAATATATTTTAGGGTAAAAAATTTATAACACTGTCAAAAATTAATATTTTTTGAAATATTTTTTCAGGAGAGGACATTTCAAACCATAGTGAATCGTATTCCATAAAAAAAAAAATTAAAAGAAAATTTTGTTTTGTCAACAAAAAAATTAATAATTTAGAGAAAAAAAATCTTTTGAACGTTTTTAAATTTTTTTTAAGATTAGCACTTATATGAAAAAGTATATATACATTTAATAAAATATTAAAGTTTTTACATTGGATATTCTCCCCAGATAGTCACTATCAATGCCGCAAATACGTTCGTACAACACATACTCCATCGCAAGACGTGCTCATATAGATAGGTGTGGAACAAGGCTTCACTCGTTCCACACTGTCGTCTCAACTTTCATTTACCCAATGTAAAAACTGTAATATATTATTAAATGTATTTTTACTTGTTCATATAAGTGCTAATCTTAGAAAAAATAAAAAATTTGTTAAAAAAATTCTTCAAATTTTTTTTTTTTTTTTTTGAATAAAAAAATTTTTTTCATGGAATATGATTCACTATGGTTCAAAATGTCCTGTCCTGAAAAAATGTTCAAAAAACATTAACTTTTGACAGTGCTATGAGTTTTTTACCCTAAAATATACTTTAGCCTTTACTTCAACAGTGCTCAATGTTAGTAGAGCTTAGTAGTAGTAGAAAAATATATCTATAGCAAGTAAGCTACAGAAACGTTCATGTTTCATCCCCGAATAAAATCATCAGACTAAATGCGTGGATGTATGTTTTGTGATTGCTTTTATGCCTAAATAGTGTTTACCCTATATAACTAACCAATCGTATTCATTGGTTTATTATCCACTCTCAGGCTATTATTTCCATTGGCCAATCAAACACGTCAGGCCAGGGTTTTGATGCTCCCAATGAATATATATATGTATGTATTTATACAGCCTCTCAAAAGTTGTAGTAAACAAGTTGTCAGGGGTGGGATTAGAATTATATCAAGGAAGATGAAATTCTTTGGACAAATTTGAAGGCAATGAAACAGGCATGAAATTTACCAAAATCAACCACCACCACCACCACCACCACCCTTTCTTCTCCACCACCACAGTTCAATATTTATGAATTGTATTGGTAGAGTTCATCTTGTCGAACATTCTATTGTGCATGGAGTAGAGGTTTGAAAAAATGTGCATTTTTGGACTTGAAATGATTTTTAATGACATTTTGAAATTTCAATCATTGAAACAAGAAAAAATTTTTTAAATTCTGAAACATAAGAAAAATAAACGTTAGCGTTAATATTTGCATTTTCATACGATTGTCCGAGTTCGTTCCGGCCGATATGACCTCCGGCATTCTGCAGGTGTTTTGTTCATTTATAATACTATAGCAATTAGCATGGTTGTCCGGCGTTGCCTGGGGCATGAACAACAAAATAATACCGTTGAAAAGTGTGTCTAACATCTCTCTCTCTCATATATATATATATATACATATATATACATATATATATATGGGAAATTAAAAATTAAAAACCAAAAAGGATGTTTTTTTTATATATTCATCAACGTTTCGTCTTTATTTTTAAGACTTCAGGATGATAATATTAAGAAAAATGTCATGCAAGTACATGAAAATATTGGGTTGACATGATGGGTTGATTGGAAGAAGTAGTAGGGTTGACATGATGGGTTGATGGGAAGAAGTAGTAGCCACTGCTGGGAGCAGTAGAACCGGGGTCCGGGCTTGGTGAAGTGAGTAGCATGAAATGAAATAAATGTGGATGGTTCTGAGTGAAAAAAGTGGAGGGGTGGGAGTGAGCGGGAATAATGTGGATGTCAGTGAGTAAAGAAGTGGAAGGGTGGGGGTAAGCGGGAATAATGTGGATGGCAGTGAGTAAAGAAGTGGAGGGGTGGGGTGAGCGGGAATAATGTGGATGGCAGTGAGTGAAGAGAAGGGGAAAGAGGGGGGGGGGGAGGTTCTGTGATTTTGGTGAGTGGGTAATGTTGAGGTTTTAGAAAAGATTTGAAAAAATAAGGTGGTTTGAGAGTGAGAAGGATGAGTAGGTAAGAGTGTGAGAGAAGTGGTCGAGAGGATGAAATGGGTGGGAGGGGGGGGGGGGAGATTTTGTTTTAGTAGGTGTGAAATATTTGAAAAGTGGGAATGTTTCACCAGGTGGTGGCTATGTCAAGAATGTGAGGAATGAGTGAGTTGGAAAGTTAGGATTAATGGTGAAAGAAGATGTGTGTGTAGGGGAGGGGAGAGGGGGAGTGTGTATGTGGAGACGTGGAGAGGTGGGGGAAGAGGAGGGGGGAGGCTCTGTGATTTTGGTGAGTGGGTAATGTCATGGTGTTGGAAAAGATTTGAAAAAATGAGGTGGTTTGAGAGTGGGAGGGATGGGTGGGTGAGAGAAGTGGTCGAAAGGGTGAAATGGGTGGGGGCGTGGGAGATTTTGTTGTAAGTTAGGTTTGGATTCGTGGTGAATGAAAATGTGTGTGGGGGGGGGGGGGTATGCGGAGAGATGTGTGTGAGTAAAATTGAGATCGAAGAGAAAAATGGAGCTTATCCATGATCTACGTTAAGATTTTGTTCAGTAAGGATAATTTTGCTTATTAAAGGACGATTGATTATAGACGCCATTTTGTTGTTTGATGGTGTTGGAGGCTGTGATTAGTGCGGTTTCCAGCAGTTTTCGCCGAGCTTTGGTGTGAATGTATTTGGTAATTTTGGCTTGTTCAAATTTGAAGGCATGATCGTGCTCTAATGCATGGGAGAAAAGTGCACTGAGAGAGTTATTGTTTTTTATGTCCCTTTTGTGTTCGCTCAATCTTTTTTTCAATTCACGTTGTGTTTCTCCCACGTAAATTTGATGGCAGTTGTTGCATGGGACAGTGTATAAGCCGGCATGGGATGTGGGTTTGTTTTTTTAGAAGTGTCTTGATGTGTTTAAAGTTTGTTTTACGGATTGTGATGTGGTTTGCACAGTTGGAATGCCTAGTTTGTTAAGTGTGTTGCATATGGATAGAGCGTGAAGAGTCTTGATTGAATCTGTGAACCGGGTTTGCGTCCTGTGACCGTCTGAAATTGTCATTTTCTATGCTGATGAGAGCGAAAGCTTGAAACGCCGGCGTATGTAGATAAAAATAACTTAATATTTGTTTATAAATATTGCTATATATATAATGCAATTTTCTGCATCTTAATCACCTAGGAAGTGAGACAAACGAAATAATAGTAAGCAAAAAGTAATAAATGCTGCAATCACCAATAAAAATAATTACATAAAAATAATTACATAAAAATATGCTATATATAAAAAATATATAAATATATAGCTTCCTCTCTTCCCCCTATCTATCTATCACTTATCCCCTTTCTTTTTTCTTCTCTTCCTTTCTCTATCAGCCCCTCTCTCTTAACTGGAAAAATAGTTTTACTACATAATAACATTAAAAAAAAAATCTCTCCAAATGTTACTCCATCCCCCGACTAATTCTGTTCCTGTTAACCTAAAAAAAATGAATATTAAAAAAAAAATGTGCCTATATTTTGCCAGAGACAATGCTGAAAAACAATACATTAAAAATGACTTCACCTTATTCCGGACTAAATATATTAAAATAAAACACCTGAAGAAGGCCTAAGAACACATCAGCCGAAATGAAATAAAACATTTAATAACAGTGAGGACAATAATTCAAATATATATAATGCAATTAATAAAACGTAAATTTAAAACAAGAAAAAAAAAGAAAAAAACGGTCACCCCCCCACCTGTTCCCTTTCGTCTTTCTTCTTGTTGAGTTCATCAACCGTCCAATCGTATTCAGCCTGAATTGCATCTCGACGACGAAGCACAATCTGAGGGAGGAAAGAAAAAAGAACATGATCTCTATATTAATAAAACAAGATCTGTGTGTGTTTCTCGCCTACACGTAACTTTGATAAATACACATTAAATTTCTTTCTTTTTTTTTTTTTTTACTTACTATTAATCAGACATATATTGCAATGAAAAATGAAATACGAGAAAACTAAAACAAATTTTGTTTAAATCATCAAATAAAAAAATGTATACATTTTGGGAGCTAACCGCTTCAATGCAACCATATTTTTTGATTATTCAGACTTGATTCTTCTCATCTTGGTTGTTATTTTCACAACGTTTCGGCTGATTTAACCTCCGACCTTCTTCAGGTGCATATTTCCGAACTTGGGAATCTTTATGTTGATATAAACCTGTACAGAATTTCACACTGAACTCTTTATTTAATCCATGGGGGGTAGATTGTTCTCGTTCTGTCAGCCATGGTCGGGTAAAAGTGTTAATAATTATGTTATTCATAATTATTATCGCCCACACTAAGGATTGAACCTTCAACCTCCAGAAGATTATCAATAAGAACTGATTATTAATCAACGTCGGACGTTACATTAGACAAAACATTGTGAAAATTACGACAAAGATGAGAATAGTAGTCTGAATAATCAAAAAAATTCTACATCTAAAAAATTCTGAAACATAACACGATTAATTGTATTATTCGGATTATTGTTCTCATCTTAGATGCTATTCTCACAACGTTCCGGTCAGTGTAACCTCCGACCGTCTTCAGGTGCATCATGTCAGACTCTGGAATCTACAGAATTTTGAACGGAAATCTTTATTTAAATCTCATTCCGTCAGCCACGAGAATAACATTCAAGATGAGAACAGTTGTCGGAATAATCCAAGCTACCAATCCTAATCTCAAAAATTAAACATAGCATGATTAGATTTTGTAATTTTTTTTTTTTCTCTAAGCCCCTCCGCCCAGCAATGCCAGATAAAATACAACTAGTTTGAAATAAAAGACGTTTATCATGTTTACCAATTTCAATCAAAAAATAAATAAATAAATAAAAATAAAATAATTTCAGAATTTTAATTAAAAACGTTTTTAAACTTCGAATTTACATTACAAAAGATGAAATGATTTTTCCGTTAATGAATTTAAATGTTTAAAAATAATTAAAATTTATTCAACAAAAACAAATAGTCAATTAATAAAATGTCCTTTTTCAAAACCAATATGCAAATATAAATATGCAAATCATTCACAGTCAATTTTATTCCTAATTTACAGATGAACCATTTCTGGAAAATAGTTTCATTCCGAATTAAGTTTTTTTGTTAACTAGACTTTAATTCTGACATGCATGAGCTGCCTCAAGAATTTTATAGCTGTGGTAGTGAAGGGTCTGAAGTTTTTTTTTTCTTGTAGGTTTCCACTAAATGAGATGGAATGATTTTCAGAACCAAGTCCAAATATTTGTGGAGGACGGTTCTCAATAGGAATCTGTTGACATTGGCTTTGAAAAAGACAAAGTTGTCATCTGTGGGGAGGTAGTCCTGTGGCAATGTGTTCCACAGATGGGAAGCCTTTCTGAAGAAGCTCTGTTTGAGGACATTCTGCTTAACGCTAGGCACATAAAGGAAGAAAGGAAAGTTTACTTTTTTCATTTTGGTAGAAGACGAGTTCTTGCTGCGAATGTCTTACAAGGAGGAACCAGAGATTTGAGCTCAGTCGAGCACCTTCCATGGAAATAACGATAGAGTAGAGAAAGACTAGCAACATCTCTTCTGTGAGAAAGGGGCTGTAAGGAAGAGAAGAGAACCCCCCCCCCTACTAGATTTCGAAGTCTATTTTGTACTCTGTCAAGGTGGGTAAGAGGCCTCTCAGCAGTACCTCTCTAAGTGTGCTAGCCGTGTATCATATTGGGACATATCTGACTCTTATATAGGTAGACGATTGCATCAGGAGGCGGGTACTTTCTGGAGCAATGGAATGAGCCAACCATTTTTAAAGTGGTTCTAGCAACAGATTGGATGTAAGTCTCCCATTTTAGATCTGGAGTGAAAGTCAGTCCTAGGAGCTTATCAAATTAAGGAACTTCCTCGGAGAGAGAGCCATTCATTTCGACCCTGGCAAAACAAGGATCCAGGCGTCGATGATGGAAGCAGAGAAGCTTTTTGGTTTTAGAAGCGTTGAAAGTAAGAATCCCCCCCCCCCATTGCACCGCATGTTCGAGATAAGAGAGGAAATCAGCAAGAGCTTGATCACTAGCGCTCTTTGATGTGCTGCCATAGACAATTGTTTAAGTTAATCTTCTCAACTTGCAACAAAACGATTGCTCAAGTAGAAAAAGATCTGGTGAAATTGAGCTTTAAGGGTCCCGTAGACTCTAAATTGATTTTTATGGGTCCCGTAGACTCTAAATTGATTTTTAAGGATCCTGTCACACACTTATTCTGGTGTTATTTTTATTCATTTTTTAAATTTATTTTTCGTATTGCTACCCGGACTTGGGGTTAGTGGTAGTGTTAAGGAAGGGCATGTGTTTTTTTATGACTTTTAAGTTAAAATTCAATTTATATTTTATTCTTGTTTAAATCGATTTCAAATTAGATTTTAGCCCACCATGTCGATTACTGAACTTTCTTAGTATGTCAGTGATGTTAATAATAATGATAATGATAATAATAATAATAGAAAAACGCATGCCTTTCCTTAACCCTACCACTAACCCTAAGTCTGAGTGGCAATATGAAAAATACATTTTTTTTAAATCTCTCAGTATTTGCTTTGTTTTTTTTTTTGTTGTGGGTCAACCAGTTTTGGGAGGGAACATTCAACTTTAAGGGATCCTTTAAATTCAAACATCGCTAAAATATCATTACAGATAGTTTTTTGTTTTTTTTGTAGAAATTATTGTTTGTTTTTTTATCAGAAAAAAAATAAGAATTGTCAGGATTTTTAATGATTCAAATTTCAGTTTAAACAATAAAAAGTTTAAAATTTAAAAAAAACAAAAAAACTAAAACCTCACCTTCACAGCCTCTGTGTACAACATGTATTCTTTGAGGGGTTGGCAAAACGCATCCTCAATTTCTTCAATCTAAGATATAAATATAGATAGATAGATATAAAAATAAATAGATACAAAATTAGATACCAAAAAAAAAAAAGATTAAGAAACAGATTTAAAAAGTATTAAAAAAACAGATTAATAAAACAAAAAACAGATTTTAAAATATAAAAATAGATATGAAAATAGATATAATTAATAGATATAAAATAATTTTTTTATATTATTGTAAAATAAAAATAAAGATATAAAAATAGACATAAAATAAATAGATATAAAAATAAATAGAAATAAAAATAGATATAATTAATAAGACATGAAATAGTTTCAACATTAAAAAGTTTTAAAGAAAAAAAAGAATAGAAGTTGGCAGCAGCATGAAGGGAGCGGAGAGGGGGAGGAATAAGAAGAATGCACTTACCGAATCCCTGATTGACGAACAAGTGGCTTCGATGGCCCTTGACATTGTCAACAAAGATGGAGTCAATTTATCTTCTGAATTCGACCACAGCGTATACACAGGACTCCACTCGTTCAATTCGTCGACATATTCTGAAATGCATCAAATTCACAGTTCACTAAATCGGGTTTTAAAATAAACAAAAACCTCAAAGTTAATATGCACACACGTTGATTCAATTCAAACGACAAATGGCTTGTTGGCGTTTCTCTTTTCAAACGACAAATCGATAATATGGGATGCGACTTGCGTCAACATTTTTGTGCCCTCATCAGTAACAGAATCGGCAACAAACCTTGGACATGTAGCAGTGTCACTGAAGAACCACAAACAATCAAAATATGCCAGTCTTTTCGACAGATTCGTATTCCAAGAAAAACTGTTGTGGAGATGAATTGAAGATCACAATTGTCCTCCCTCCCCTTCTCCTCGGACTGCCTAAACAGCCCTGATCTATTAATTAATATGCAAGACTGGGAATCATCGTGAATCGGCTTCGGTCTGCGAGCGCTTCCCAACCACCACTATTCAAGGAAACACCTTTAACCTGTTCTCGGCCTGCCAAGCCAGCAGGACATCCAATGAAACTTTCCTGATGTTCTGAATATAGACTTTTTTTAAATTTGGTTGTTTAAAATGATTTTCATTAATTCTGTTAATCTAAATCATATTTTGTCAAATGTTAAATCTGTATTTATTGAATAAAATATTGTGTTCGTGATCTGAAGATTAAAAAAATAAGACAACTGAGGTAGACAACATGTAAAGACATGAAAGGCATCGAGTATTGTTGCCACATCTGGGCTGGTGCACCAACCACTAGTCTCCCTCTTAGACAGGGTCAGAAAAAGATTACTCAAGCAATCCTCGCACAAAAAGGCTCTTTTACATTTCTTCTTCTTTTGCGATAATCCCAAGCTACGGCAGGGTCAGCAATAATGGATTTTTGTCTCCACATTGCACGATCAGAGATATTTGTATATCTCATCATCAGCTTTCCTCTCAGTCGTTTCCCAGCAGCAGATGGAATGACGTACCGGCCAGAATATTGTATCATGTGTCACCATGGATGTCTTCATGAAACACATTACAGGCTCTTGTATATATATATATATATATACATACATATGACAGCCGTCATCGTGGTTTCAATGCAATGTTCCTTTCAAAAGTCGAACACTTTACAACAGCTCCCTTTAAATAAGATTAATCTCTTGCTGATTTACCGAGTTGTTGACAATGGGTGTGTGGTCTAAGACGTTGGAATTTGAGTTTGAAACATAACTCATGTTCTGGGGTTCGAGTCCGGCAACCAGTGTGAATAATTCTTCTCTACACTGACAATTCCCATAAGGATGAAACGTATATGTACATAGATAAAAACAAATATTTATATATATATATATATATATATATATATATATATAAATAAATAATGAATCTTATGATATTTTTTAAATTCTTATCCATATACACATGTGTTTCATCTTTTACTGAGAATCATCAGTGAAAGGAAGAGAATTAATGTCTATTTATGTCATTACAAGCGGACATATCTAGAAGGCTTTATGGCAGAAGTTCAGGATTATGTTCTCTCTCTCTCTCATATATATATATATATATATGTAGAACATAATTCTGAAGTTCTGTCATAGATTTTCGAAACAGCCTATTATTGCTACATAAGATTTAAGTAGTTTAACGTAATAGTTTAACATAAGATTTAAATATTTTCACAACGTTTAGAAAAGAAATATTTTTAAAAAATGGATAAAAGAATCTGTATTTTGTCTGCAATAAATTTTTCTTAACGAGGAATCTTAACATTGATTTATTTATAATTTATTTTTCTAAAACAAATAAAACGTTCCATTTGAAATTCCCGAAACAACATTACTGACTGATAGATGTTTGAAAACGGTCGGAGTGTAAAGTGTAAATACATGGTTGCAATATTAAGCAAGATCAAATGAGAGGGAGGCACAGTACTTCACTGAGAGAGAGAGAGAGAGAGAGAGAGAGAGAGAGAGAGAGAGAGAGAGAGAGAGACTGCTTCATGGACAGAAAAACAGTTCTTGTTGGAGAGAGACGGGGGGGGGGGGTACTATAAATAATGTTAAACTAGCTGTACCGACCCGGCATTGCCCGTTTGTGTGTTTGTATTGCATTTATTATTTTTAAATTGCCATTTTGATTTTTCCTAAATTTTATATTTTTGTTCCATCAAAAGGGACTGAAGTAGGAGAGTAGAAAGTGACTGACTTGGCTTTACTTTCGGCAGCCTCGTAACTCTCACTTCCCTTATTTTGTCCTTTAGTCCTCACAATCCATCAGCAATGTTTCTGACAAAGGGGGAGAATTGCTGTTTTCTGGGTCGGAATCTATCCTTATAACACTTATCGTTGGCTAGTTTTTGACCTTGAAGTAGTTCTTTTTAGTTCCTTACATCAAGTGGCTTCATGCTTTGTCTGGAGAGACTTTCATAAAAAAAAAAGTCTGTAATGGACAAAAACAGATTTAACTCCCGTTTTTAAAAAAATGCTGACTATACGAAAATAAATCTAAGCGGATAGATTTTTTTCGAGAAGGAATTAACTCAGAATTACATTTTATTTTTATTAACATGGTTCAACGTTCAACAAAATGAAATGACTAAATATTAGATTGGGGGGGGGGCTCACTGTACTCCTTACCTGTTTGTTCTTTGAGTATTCGCTGAGTGATTCGATCAACCGAAGCAAGTTTCTCCCCAAACGTATGTACATATTCATGCATGACTGAAAATTCTGGTGGCCGATTCTTCATCATGTACGAGGCACTCATGTTGTGCAAAGAGTTGCTCACTCGGCTGATCAACCCTTGACCCTGCTTTTTGTGAGCATTGAATTCCTGGGGAAACAAAAAAGAAAAAACATAATGGTCAACAACAATACAATCCATGTGCAGCCGAGCGGAATTGGAATTCTTTTGAGGGGAATAAAAACGGTTTTGCTCGGAAGTATCTTTTACGTTTCGAAACTTTTCAGATGAGGATTTATAATTTGCATTATTTGGATTCATTCAGACTACTATTCTCATCTTGGATGTTAGTATATCAACGTTTCGGCCGATGTAACTTCCGATCTTCATCAGGTGTGTCCAATCGAAGTTGGGATTGTTTTTTCAGACAATTATTGCGCAATCACAAGATACAGTGATTTTAATTTGTAACTGATTAAAGAAAGGTGAACACATCGAAATCTAAAAGCAATAAAACAGAGGTTGTAAGTTTAGTCCTTATACTGTGTATTAAAATATGCATGATAATAAAAAGCATATCTCTCTCTCATATATATATATATATATAGTAAGCTATGAAAATATATTTATGGCAATTAAGCTACAAAGAGGCTCACGCGTTTCATCCCCGGGGGAATCTTCAGGCTAAAACGCATTTTAGCCTGAAAATTCCCCCCGGGGATGAAACGCAGGAGCCTCTGTGTAGCTTAATTGCCATAGATATATTTTCATAGCTTACTACCTAGCTCTACTTACATATCAAGCACTGTTGAAGTAAATACTGAAAATTGATACATAATAAATTATATCTCCTTATAAAATTTTATGTGGATACATGAAATAGTAATTATATATATATATATATATATATACAGGGTGTCTCAAAAAAATGTACTCACTCGTAGTGACGAGAAAACTTTTATTTATGAACATAGAGTGAAATGAAATAGCATCGAATACATGAGACAGATGTAATTGAAGAATCATGTTCGCAAATGTTCAAACTGATGACCATTATTGTTCAAACAAAGCTGATAACGCGCACCAAGGTAAATAAAGGTTTTCTCGTCATTCTAAGAGTGAGTACATTTTTTTGAGACACCCTGTATATTAAGCTTTTAAACAAAATAAACGGAGTCATAACGAGTCAAGGGCAATATCACATGAAGAAAAAAAAAGAGGAAAATTATTCTTATATATTTAATAGTCAGAAGACATTCGACTAAAAACCTTTAAAAAGAATAAAAAAAGTTTGACTAAAACTAGCAAACTAAAGGCTAAGGTAGCTTTCGACCGACACATTTTCAAGGGAAACGTTGGCGAATATTGTTTAAAAAAGGGGGAAAAGAGCAACGTGAAAAGATACTGACAGAACCAACAAAAGGAAGTTTCAAATAGACAGGACATTTAAGTGGACTAAAGAAAATGTTGGCATTGAACTTCGTTGAAAAGCTTAATAAAATTCTGTACCACAAAGAATCTGTTTGTATATATATATATATATATATATATATATATATATATACACACACACACACACACACAGGTGTTTGTTTGTTAGGATTGGTAACAAAACGAATAAAAATAAATAACCAAAAAAAAAAAAAACAAACAAACAAACACCAGTGGATTACTATAACAATGTAAATAGATTCAGGCAAGCCAACAATCAGCTAAATCCCATCCATTCACTGTGGAGGTCCCCAGATGCCGGAGAGCTTTCTACTCCAATAGCTTATTTCCTTGTACTCCCTCCCTGCTCCCCTAACATGCAGAAATTTAAAACTAATGTGAACAAACATCTAGCTGCACAGCTCCCAATTTAGGATGATCCCCTAAACTTTCACCCTAATTCTCAGTAGCTCCTTACATCTGCAGTGGCAACTTACCTTTTTGGGGGGGAACTATGTTATATATATATATATATATATATTAGATAGATAGATAGATAGATAGAGATAATGATATAAATCCACATGTGCTTTTGTTGTAATTTATACATATAAAATACATCACCCAATAAGTCCTGAGCCTGACCCATGGCACAAATATTTAAAAAAAAAAAAATGATTTTTATAAAGTACTAACCTTCAAATTACATGTGTCGAAATTTGAGCCAATCAGAGTGTTAGTTAACAAATTAGAGTTTATTTAAATGAAGCTACTGTTGCAAATTTTCAAAACAATAGAAATAAATCTTCATTTTGTGGCTTGATAAAGCACTGCTTTCTGATGGGAAAAATACTATTCAAGCAAATTCAAAAAAATCCGGCAGTTGTCCTGGAAAAGATAAAAACAAGTCTACGAACTCGTTTTGACCTAACGTAAATTGAAGTTGCAGGAGATAGCAGAGGAGTTTAAGACATCAGAAGGCAGAGTATTCACCATTTTGCGTGAACATTTGTCAATGAGAAAGCTGCGTTCGGAGTGGGTGTCACGTTTGCTCACAGTCGATCAAAAACAACGTGTCGACAATTCATTTGGAGGGAGAATTCTCTGGTTACAGCACTGACCGAGACCACACTGCTGACACTGTGACTGGCATCAGAATAAAGTAATAACTTTGGACTGGCACGAGCGGGACGATTACGGCCTGTGCAGTGAACACACACAATACATTCATAACATAATGTGGTTCTATCACTGTATTTTTCACTCCTGAATGTCATATGATAATTATACCTACATTTGAATTATTTTCTGTAGCACCTATGTATACTTTCTCTTCATTATTAATATTATTTACTGTTGCTTTGTATATAACATTAGCTTTTACACATTTATTTATTTATTAATGGGTAATTATTTTTTATTCTACAATTGCATAAGTTTGTATTATTATTAACAGCATTAGTACTGTTGTTATTGTTACTACTGTTAGTTATTTTTTTTATTGTTTATTTATTATTGATTGCATGTTAAGCCATTCATGAAGACCGCGACCGTTAAGCCTTTCATGAAGACCGCGACCGTTAAGCCTTTCATGAAGACCGCGACCGTTAAGCCTTTCATGAAGACCGCGACCGTTAAGCCTTTCATGAAGACCGCGACCGTTAAGCCTTTCATGAAGACCGCGACCGTTAAGCCTTTCATGAAGACCGCGACCGTTAAGCCTTTCATGAAGACCGCGACCGTTAAGCCTTTCATGAAGACCGCGACCGTTAAGCCTTTCATGAAGACCGCGACCGTTAAGCCTTTCATGAAGACCGCGACCGTTAAGCCTTTCATGAAGACCGCGACCGTTAAGCCTTTCTATGCATACTGTTGTTCCACAACACGAAATAGAAATTTTGATTTGACTGATTATATTTGTTTTTGTGAGGGTTAGAGACAACGAAGAATACGTTTTGCCTCCATTTTTAGTCAGCTCAACTTGAAGGCACGTGGTTCAAGAATAACTTAAATCATGTACGTAGAATTTCTGTAAAACAAAAAAATCCTGCATGAAAGGGTTAATCGTCAACCGATTTTTTTCAAGTCAGCTTCAAGAATTGGTCATTACAATAAGAGAATAGAAGTTTTATGAAATAAAATGTGTAAAATGTATAAAAATGTGAAATGTAGAGGGAAAGCTGACAAAAATGTAAAATGTAAAAAAATGCGAAATGCGTGAAATGTAAAAAAAATGTGAAATGCGTCAAATGTAAAAGAAAAATGTGAAATGTATACAAATATTAAATGCCCAAAATGTTAAGAGGAAAACTGACAACTCACCCAAGCTTTTGCTGTGAGGAACACTTGGAAATGTTTTTCAAACGATAAGACCGGATGATCAGCAAGTCTGGTCAGGAATTTCTGAAGTGCCTGTTGTCGAACCCGAAGAAACTCGGGACTGAAACGATCCAATCGTCTTAAACTGTGTTTTGCTGGCAGAGGCTGGAAAATTTAAAGTTTAAAAAAATTAAAAAAAAAAAAAAAATCAAATTTTTTATATTTCAAAAAAATTAAATAAAATAAAATGACTTGAGTGTTTATAAATGTTTGCAAGTGGACTGGCACGACGACGCGATATTACATGTATAACAATAATAAATTTGGCATTTATTGAGATAAGCCAAATTTTTTAGTGTTATTAAGTTACAACCACAAGGAACTTTCGTTTCTCTCTCTTTACCAAAAATTAAATGGAACTTCCATGAACAAGGTTTCTTGCCTAGATCATCCCATCTGCTTCCCAACCGACTACAACATGGTCGTCTTCAAGTCTACAAATACTTGTTGAGCCGTCCTTTTCGATAATCAATTCCTCTTACGTAATCTTCTGTATATCCCACCCATTGTTTCTGGTACTCTCATGGTGGCGATCATTGTCAAACTGACGATCTTACTAACCCTTATCCCCAAGTGCACCCCGAGCCTTGATAAGAGGTGACCCATTAATAATTAAAAAAAAAAAAAAAAAAAAAAAAAAAAAAAAAAGGATCTATCTGAAAAGATGTTAAGCCCTTTTATATACAAAATCTGTTGTTTTGATTCGGCTCAATTTTGGAATTCGTAAATGAATAACAGTTTTTGACTTCATCTTTATCTTTCATATATTACGAGGGGGGGGGGCCTCCACAACAGCATCTGGGATCCTAATTTTAGTAAATTATGTAAATTAAAGAAATAAAAATAAAAATTAACAATCTGTTTAAAAGGCGACGCTAATATTTACATAAAATACATCCAAGCCCAGTTGAATCGCTTTAAACCCTATTTCAGCAAGATGAGTTTTGGCATTAGTCCCAAACAACTTACTCTACATCTACGAACCCAAAAACTCTCATCCATTCTTTCAACGTGGCCATCAAAGTCTCCTGTTCTGCATACATCTCCTGATACTGTCCAGACTTCATCTTCTTCTGAGGTCATCAGATCTAAGCCTGTTTTTAAGACTCACATTACACTACACATCTATTGTATTATTCTCATATCATTTCTATCCATGCAGCACATGTCCTCAACCCTCACTGGCCAGGGTTCCCTTCCATACATCATCACACTGCGTACACATGGCTGATGTACATGTGTCTGTAGTTTAATCGTATATGGAAGTGAAACCCAGCCATACAGAGATGGGGGGGGGGGACAGAGAGAGATAGGGAGGGAAAAGAGAGAGATAGGGAGGGGGAAGAGAGAGATAGGGAGGGGGGGGGAGGAAGTAATATGGCAAGAAACTAATAGAACACCATTGGTCACTCACCGGAATAAGATGTGTCGGGTAACCCTCTTCGAGTCTCTGTCGCAGCCAAATGAAGTCATTGTAACGCCTCCTCACACAATACTCATGATTTTCATACTCTTCCCTGGTCGTCTAGAAAAGAAAAAAAAATTAAATTAGATTTTCTGGTACAATAACAACAACGTAGGTCTTACAAATGTTATTTCTACAAGATGGCTCAGCTCACCCGACGTGTCACTGCACGAGTTTACACCCACATATGGCTGACACCGCACCACTCATCTTTTTCCGGACATTTTTATAACAAAGAAGTCGTGCCAATAAATGCCAAAACACCAATGCACAACAAACCTCGGGTTTGGTTTTGAGGTTTCCTTCTCCTAGAGTAGTTGCCCTCCCGAGGCTTGAGAGTCTAGTCTATCCTATTCAACCCTTAGGAGAAGAAGAGCTGAATTAATAACTTTCACAGAGTAATGGTTAAATTGATAAAGCAGTTCGATTGGAATTTGAATATGACGCGGTGAAACCAATAAACCAATTTTGCATATATTTTGTGTTGAGCATCGTGATGAGTAAAATCATCAGCTACCATTAGTAATAATGCAAAGCTTTCCATAAAAACGAATAGTGCTTTAGTGCTAATAATTTTTTTATAAAATTTAGATTTCACTTATTCATGGCCTGTTGTTGATAGCCAAATAGTTAGAAGAGTCGACTGGCAAAAAACAGTTGAGTTTCGATCCTGGCTTGAAGTGCTTACCTGTCTAGTCACACTGAAAAGCTGTGATACAACGAAACTATCTGGACGACATATCTACTCTATAAAATTGAGTCATATATATATATATATATAAAATGAAAACCAAAATTATTTATATATTCATCAACGTTTCATCTTTATTTCAAGACTTTCTCAAGATGATTGATTTGAAGAAATAACATACAAGTACAATATTTGAAAATACGTGGTGCATTTGTGACGTGATAAGAATATTTTTCTTTTTTCTTCAAATAAATCATCTTGAGAAAATCTTGAAATGAAGCCGAACCGTTGATGAATGTATAAATAATTTTGGTTTTTCCTTTTTGTAATGGACTGAGCCAATCCCCCCCGCCTCCCCGACATAAACAACAAAAAATAGCCTGTGTCGAGCATGAAATTTGCATAGCGTCCAGGTGAATTGATAAAAAGAAAGGATTTAGAAATTAAATCAGAAGTAACTGGAAAGCGGCAGGAACGACGGTTGATTGTTAGACGATCGTCCCGGATTTTTCGTTTTGTTTTGTGCGTTGCTTTCTTACACTTTTTCATCATGTTGGAATATTATTTCCAAAATTTTCATCATATATGTACGCATGCATACACAGGACTGACAAACTGACTTCCTGTCTCCAGTGACATCTGACGCCTTTTGAAAAAGTGCCTGCACCAAGAGAAGTTCATACTGAAGCAAGAGTTTCACAATCTCAAACTACACTTCTGGTCCATTATTGCTTCCACCCAACAAGAGAGAGCAATCCAAGACTACCAGAAAAAGCATTTAAGATAAGCAGAGAAAAATTGGTGCCATTTCAGAGTTTTCCTTCTCTAAGGTAAGTTGTCATATCAAGACTAAAGTCTACTGTATTATTTCATCCATAGCTAAAGAGGGAAGAGAGAGTTATGGACAGTGACTTTACAACCCTAACTTCCAAGCTCACGGCAATGGTATTCCCAACAGTCACTCATTTAAGTACTGACCAGGCTAAATGTTGCTTAACTTCGACGATCCAATGAGAATCAATGTTTTAACATCGAGCAAATAAAAGAAAGAGGTGGAGGAGAGATCCATTACCTTTGTGTTGATACGGAATGTGATGTACGATTCCATCGTGCCAGTGTGCTTCTCCGGGTTGTCGACCATAACGAACAAGTCTCTCGTCTCGGAATCAAAGTCATCATCCAGTTTAAAATTGGCGATCAAACTCGAACTGCACGACACGGTCATCTCAGATTTGGACGAAGTATCTAAGTCGAGGCTTTCAAGCTGGAAAAAAAAATGAAATATATAAAGTTAAGTCATTTCATTTCTTCTGTCTTTATCGCATTCAGTTTGAAAAGTTTTGAGCCAAAAGACAAAAGCAGAAAGTGTTAATAAACTTTGGCATTGATACAATAATCGTGCTCGGCCCTCCCTTAGTTTGTTAGCATGACCATAATGCGACCAAACCAAAGGTATCTAATTCATATAAACTCGGCACATTAGTAGTAAGAGTAGAAGTAATTAGATGTTGGATGTGTAAAAATAAAATTAAAAATGGAAAATTCCATGCAAGTTAGTTCAAGCAAGATGGAATTTGCCCCTAGAAGTCAAGTTAGAGTTAGAACTACATTTAGAATTCCGCAATGAAAGAAGCATAAACAAGTGTTTCTTTTTTTGGTCTTATGTAATGCGACATCCTCAATATTATATACATACTAGTAGAATAACCATCCCACGACGGGTATAAGCAATAAATATAGCATTGGTTTAAAATTTTAATATCTTTTCTTTCCTTTTAGTGATCTTCCCCTAAATGGTTAAGTTTACAAAAAAATAAATAAATAAAATAATAATAATGTGCTCAGGTTACTCACCCTGTTGCCTAGAATACATATTCCATAATTCATAATAAGTTCAATAGTTTCGGATTTTACCAAGCACATACATATTATTCATGCATACGGGCACACCGATCCTTAATATAACTCAAAATCTGATGTAGAGCAATTCTTTTCTATATTAAATTTTTTGTATCTAATTTATTTCAAAAGTTTTTTGGGTAGGATGTGAGTTTGGTTAGACACACACCCTAAATCGTTAAGTTTACAACAAAATAAATAAATAATGTACCCATGTTACTCACTGGGTTGCCGAGAATATATATTCCAAAATTCATAATGACGCATTTATTAGTTTAAGAGATTACCCTGCACGCACACTCATTATATATATATATATATGTGTGTGTGTGTGTGTGTGTGTTTTTAGTCAGCATTCTTTCATTTAAGCAAACATTGTTAAGCATGACAGAATTTTAACCTTTCGTTATACCTTTTTTTATTTTTTCAAAGATGATTCAACAAAGAATCGAAAGTGTTATTGATACTTATGGAACATTCAATAATTTTTTGATTTTCACACAAAAAAAGATTAAAAAAATAAAAATAAAAAAAGATATAAAAAAAGATATAAAGAAAGATATAATCAAGCAAGTGAATTCTGTTATTTTTAACAATGTTTGCTTAAATTATATATAGGTACATGTACCTAATTTTATACATATATATATAATTGTTCTGATTCCTATAATAACTGGATATATATATATTTTTTAAAATAGTAGAATTTGATGTTTTTCTTGCTTGACTTCGATTTGTGATGAAGAAGCGACTTTTAGGAATCATCTAAAATATAATACAAAATAAAGTATTCCAAAGCGTTTCAGAAACGATCGTATGCCAAATATTTGTTGCGTTTTAATTCTTGGAACTGATATAAATGATGTACTAATTTTACTTATCTAACCTAGTTTAATTTTATATAGAGATACACTAGTGTAAGAAAGGGATGGTGTTGACATTGTAGCCTTAAGTAAATTCCTTTTTGTGTTTTCAAGTCTTCATTTGTAAACCGGATGGAGAATTCCCCAATGGAAGAAGGACAAGGACGGGTTTCTTTTTTGTCTTGTGTAACGTAGCATCTTCAACGAATATGTTGGTTCCATGACGTGTAATCATAAGAAACAACGTCACGCATAACGGATGAGAGAGAGAGTCAGGGAGATCTTGATCATCAATTCTCTTCGAAGTGCTGCCACAGATAGTTGTGTTGTCTGCATAGATGTTAATGAATGATCTCCGGATGATATTCGGAAGATTATTTATGAAGATCAGGAAGAGGATTGGTCAAAGAATTGACCCTTGGGGAACGCCGGGCTTGTATACTATGTGGTTCAGACTTCCATCCGTCAACAACTACTTTTATAAACCTATCGGAGAGAAGGATTTGATGGTTGAGAAGACATTTCCAGATATTCCATAGTCAAGAAGCTTGTGAAGCAAACCTTTGTGCCAAACCCTTCATATATCGGTACTTTTCCAGTTTACGGACCGCGCCACAATCGACGTTTCGTCGGCATATTCTGGTTACGTAAACCGTCGGAACATGCCGAAACGCTTAACCAATCAGATCGCAGCAGCCGACAACTGGCCATCGCAAAAAAATATTGCGGAAAATTCAATATTGTTTTCGCGAATTCAAAGTGTATACTATGTGCTTCAAACTTCCGTCCGTTAACAACTACTTTTAAAGACCTATCGGAGATAAAGGATTTGATGGTTTAGAGGATATTTCAAGATATTCCATAACTAATAAGCTTCAATTCCTCAATGGTAGGATGAGGAAAGGTTTCCTTTTAATCTTATCTAACGTGGCATCATCAGCAAAGATGACGGAAACGTGATTATAAGAAACAAAGTCATGCCTAACCAGGAACCTTACAGGCTTTTACATGTGGAACACCTGCAAAGAATGGAAGGCCCAACACATTATAGTAGAGTGGGGGGGGGGGTTAAAACAGGGAAAATTTCATCCAAATAGCAGAAGACAATGTTGACGGAAATCAGATGTATTTCCGTTAAATTTCTTTTCAAAAAATAATTTAGCCACCTCCGACCACACTAAGAATGGAGGGATCAACCCGTTACGGTAGAAGCGTAAAACCCCTTAAAACAGGAAAAATTTCATTCAAATAGCAGAAGACAATGTTGGTAGAAATAAGTATTTTATTTCATCATCAGTCTGTAATGAAGGGGGGGGGGGATAAAATATGAGAGACAAACAAAAAAGTAGGGTAGCCAGTACCTCAAACAACAATTTTAAAAAAATCACATCAAAATAAAATATGACATCAACAAACACGAATGCTAATTAAAATTCTCTTACCCCTCACTATGTTGATTCAACCACTGACTCTTTTTTTCAGCATTACCATCTAATTTATAGTGTCTGTACACACCATAAGTACATATGTAAATGAGATTACAAAAGCCTTATCCTCAAGTAGCCTATTGGCCTTGATAAGTAGTGACTTGTTAGTACATAAAAAAAACAAGTTTCGTTACTTCTATATTATCCATAACGGTACTTGTCCAGATTAGCACCCAAGCTAAAATCAACTTGGTGTCAGTAATTTCTGGATATTTATGCAGACGAACGGAAAATGCAGGAAAATAAGTAGATGTCAAGTTAACATTTTAATTGATTGAATCGCGAAAATCACTAATTGGAAATAAAAATTGATCAAAGCGATAATGAAGTTTAATGAACTGTAACCATGTTTTAACTAGTTCAGTGATATTTTTCTTGAGAAAAAAAAAAGAAAAAAAAAAAATTTGCGTATAAAAATTTTTTTCCAGTTATACATCCAGTCTAGTTTTAGATTTTTTTGATGCAGGCAACCGACTTTTCATTCGGCTTTTTCCGACTTTCTATAATAAACAAACGATAATATAAAAGCGAGAGACTTATATTTAGTTATGCAAGAAGGATGTCTTAAGTTTATGAATTTTCAAATGAAATCAAAGTAGAATAAATAGGGTAATGGTCACACACACATATATATATATATATATATATATATATATAAGAAAAAAGAAAAATGGACAATTTACAATAATTCATCAAGTGTTCAAGCATGGAAAATAAAAATAAAACCTTTACCCTTAATCCACGGATTTTCAAAGATAAGCTGTTCTCATCAGAGGAGAAAACCAGCAAAATAACAAATTACTGGTTAGCACAAGTTTGAAAATTTAAATATTGCAAGCAAAATAATTTTTACCATCTGTTAAAAAAAAAGAAAAAGATTTCAAGGAAAGTTTCAAAATTGGGTAGAAAAACAATGTGCTGATGCAAACATTCGAAGAATCAATCAGAAAATGTTCGAAAGAAGCTGAGCAGTGAAGTCTATAAATCCAATAGAGTCAAATGCGCAATAAAAAGATTGATTATTGTAATCAATCTTTTTATTGAAATCCAAAGCAAGAAATCAGTGAACATTGATGTGAATGACTCCACCAAAATCTGAATCCAGGAATCCGTAGAAAATCAGTATATAGATAGAGTCATCTTGCCGTGAATAGAGCTTCCTTGGCAAGCAGAATCAAATGCGAAGTGAATAGTCAAGCAGATGAATTAAAATGATATAAATTGAAAATATAATTTAAATATAATAGAAAGGAAAGAAAACTATATTTTTAATTTATATTATTTTTTCTTATATTAATGATCTATCCATTATATCGAGCATCTTATCACGATAGGATCTAAGATAAAGATAAAATATCTTTAAATTTTTATTCAATTTTATATATACGAAAATATATATTTGAGCATATATTTTATTTCAAATTGACAAAAACTATTCAAGGTAAAAGCTCGATGAATGTTAGCATTTAGCAACAGAGCATATATAAGTAAACAATGGTACGTTAAATTCCAATGACCAAGTCTTTATTCATATTTTCTTACCAAAATTCAAAACATTTCATTTATGCAGCTCATTAGAAGACCAAGGATCGTTCCTGGAAGCGCTCAATGGAAGATCCTGGTAATTACATGTTTATTCATGGTTGGTTGGTTGTACGCGAAACGGTCGTCAAGTTACCAAAATGCAAAACAATTCAGTGTAAGAAAAAATAAATAAAGACTTGGTCATTGGAATTTAACATACCATTGTTTACTTATATATACATAATCCTATGTACGCCTAGACTGGACACACTGGCACGGGCTATTTTCTTTTTTATGTTTTTTTTATTTAATTAAAGGAAAGTGGAAAGAATGAGGACATGGATATGAGAAAAGAAAAAATGGGTAAATAGATAAAGAGAGTTGCCCTTATCCCCCCGCCTCCGTCCCCCCCCCCCAAAAAAAAACGAAGTAATTCAAGGTCGAAGAAAAAGGACAAAACAAAAGGGGAGGGGAACAATAGAGTATGAAATAAAAACAGAGAAAAGAGGATTGTAGGGTTAAGGTTTAGGGTTAGTTTTACACTGAGTAAACAGATTCTGAGCACTGCTGATTGTTTCCCCTTGTGTCTGAAATGGACAAGAGTATTAAGAATTCTCTGTTGCCAGATCCCCCCCCCTCTCTTGGAGTTTCCGCAAAATAAAGAATCTAGCACCCCCCCCCCCTCCCCCGGTAATCAATGTTCCTATATTAAAGGTAGAGTATCTTTTATTGTTTTGTATAATGTACGTTGCTTGTCTTTCACAAATGCCAACTGTAATAAATGTGTTAGCTGTACTTTTGTCTTAGCTTTTCGTTCTAATGATGGATATGTTTAGGATATATGTTTAATACATGATTTGTGAATTAAAATACGTACATTCTAACAGGACAAAGTAATAAAAGAATAAAGCCGATGAAAAAAAAAAAATTTATAATTAAAATAAAAAAATAAACAAAGAATTCAAAAAATACACATATATATATATATATTAGTAACAAGAGACAAAACAAGCAAAAAGAATATTCTGACACATTTCATGATACATGAACATAATCAGAAAAATAACAATTAAAAACAAAAACTTTAGAAAAAAGTATAAAAAGCAGATGTGAACAGGCATCAAAAATGTTATGGTAAACAAAAACACTGGATAGAACTTCTTTATTTTTGTATTTGGAGAGAATACAGGGACCACAATGAGGGGTGGTGCATCTAATGTACTATTGGGTTATCCACTGTATAAAGAAGAGTAAAACTGAAGTGAAAAATGCAATTGTAGAATTGATATTACCAACCTCATTTCTCTTTCACTAACATTTCCAACTTGCTGTATACATAATCTGACTTCGCTTCAATAAATGCTTATTCTTTGACTAAGTTTATTAATTAAAACTAATATTAAAAAAAAGACTACTGCTACTTTTTCCTGTTCTATGCTTATTACCTTATTCCTGTCTATACCAACACATTGTGTCGGATATTATTCATCTAAACAAACTTCACACCCCTATTTTGAGTAGGTAGAGGCCAATGCATTTTTAATGTCGCCTATTTTCATGGCTATGTTTTGTTTATACATTTCTTTTTAAAGAGACACTATTTAGTTTGTTATTTGCTTATTACCATATTTCTTTTTATACCAACACATTCGGTCATATATTTATTCCTTTAAAAAATCTAATAGGTCCCTCACTATCCACCAAGCTCCAGCCTCTGTCCCATCACCGCAATGTTGCATCCTTGTACTTGTTTTACAAGTACTTCAATGGAATGTGCTCCAATGAACTGTAAATACACCGACCAACCAGAAACTAAGCTAAATTCTATCCATTCACTGTGGAGGTCCCCAGATGCCGGAGATCTTTCTACTCTAATAGCTCCTTTCCCTGAACTGCCAGCCTTTGAAAGTACCCACCCCCTCGATCCCCGTTTCCCTAACATGCAGAAATTTAAACGTAATGTAAACATCTCGCTGCACAACTCCTCATTAAGGATGCCCCCTAATCCACAGTAGCCAGTTACATCTCAGGGGCAACATGACCCCTTGTTTGCGATGAATTAAATTAAAAATAAAGAAAAATAATAGAAATTTCGCAATATTAGTGAAGCTTAAAAGGTGTTAAAAAAACAAAGGGAATTTTTTTAGATGCGGATTAATAATTTGGATTATTCGGATTATCTTACATCATGGTTTAAGTCGCTAATTAACAATCAGTGACAGTCTTCTGGGGGTTGAAGGTTCAATCCTTACTAAAGTTTATAATAACTAGGAACAACATAAACAAACATTTTTGATAGAATGAGAAGAATCTACTCCCGTAGGTTCAGTTCAGAATTCTGTCCACGTTCTCAAGTTCGAAAAGATGCATCTGAAAAAAGTTGAACATTAAATTGTCCGAAACATTGTGAATATAATATGAGAATAGAAATCCGAATAATCCAAATAATACAAAGGGGATTTGTCGATTTATTTACCATGCTTCATATTGCAAGTTACATGTTTTTTTTTTTATCTAATGAAAATAGCAAATATATGCTCCCTCCCCATCCTCCGCCTCCGGTTGCATATTTTTGCTAGGCTGGGAGGATTATATAATTGTGAAAGAACTACATACAATATGTAGTTCAAGCACAATAATTATTTTGGACTATTAAAATAATTTCCAACGCTATTGATAATGTTTACCCATTCATTTATCCATTTTTTATTATCGCTTACGTTTGAATTCATGTTTTGAAACATGACTTAAATTATAAATCTATGACGTCATGCCAAAGCTATAATTATTTTGTGATGGTAATGTTTTAAGCTCTATTTATAAGAAAGTTCAAATAGGTCAGTTGGTAGAACCTCAGACTGAAGATCAAGGTTTTGGTTTCGATTTCCGGTCATGGCATCTGCTTGATTTGTTGAAAATTTATTATTTACTATTAATGCAATATTCTCCATTCCTAAAAGTAGTTAAGATCTGATATTTCGACATGAGACAAATTCTGCAACGTATTTATTACGTTTAAGAAAATTGTGACTGACAGACAAAATCTATATTTTGTTTAAGATGTTTGCATTTCAAAAAAAAATTTAGAATTGGTTTTGAAAAAAAATTTAGAAGAATTGGTTTGTTTGCATTTCGAAAAAAATTTAGAAGAATTAGTTTGTTAGCATTTCAAAAAAAATTAGAAGAATTGGTTTGTTAGCATTTCAAAAAAATTTAGAAGAATTGGTTTGTTAGCATTTTTTTGTGAGCGATTCTTTGGTAGAGATTATTTTAGGCAACGTTTTGCTAATTTAAAGTTTGTCGCACTAAGTGATGAAGTTTTAATTATTTTGAATAATAAAATCAATTTGGATGTAAGGGAGTAACCCATTGATATTGGTGGGATTACAGATGCTTTAGATGTTTGGCGTTTTTCAACTGGTTAAGCCATGTAAAGCATGTGATCTCTCATATAAACGCATCTGGATATTCCAGGCACAAGAGAGCGTGGTAAATGAATGAAGACCTGGTCGAGTGCGTAAGAAGCGATATGACTGCGTGCAATCTGACTGACGTCAACTCTTTGGAGTGGGCCACATAGAGAGCAGCATGAGACATTGCCTGGTGCTGCCCAACTCGGAGTCCAGAACTCTCACAGCACCCTAAATACCAAAAAAACAGATGTACGGGAGACAACCCGATTCATACTTTCGTTTATTAGTTGCAGGATTGTTTCCCTTGAAGAATAAGTAACAACGCAAGGATTGGTAAGTTGTACAAAAATACATTCCTTTTGCTCATTTCACATTTATAACTGAACAATTCCAGGTCTTTTGCGTAAACTCTGACCTTGTTTGTGTCTCGCCATCTGAGACCCCCATCAGTGCTTTTGCTGTTTTTCCTTAGTTTATATAACAATCAGTTACATCATTCTACGCCAGTCCTTTTGTCTACAATTTTTGAAACAATATTTAAAATTTATGCTTTGACCCCCCATTTCGGACATTTAATGAATTTGTTCGACTATCAATGTTAAACCAAAGAAAGGTTGCGATTATGAATTATAAAATCAATGAGGAAGTAAGGGAGACAACCAGATTCATATTTTCGTTTGTTAGTTGAAAAGTTGTTCCCCTTGAAGAAAAAAAACAAACAAGATTTGATAAGTTGTATGTACAAAAATCTGGTTATTTTTTTAAAATTTATTTCATATTTTGTATAACTGCACAATTCCACTTTTTGACAACAGTCTGTTCAGTGGATACTGCATGTATATCTCGTTGAGATACGTCGGCTGACAGATTACCATTTGTCGTTTAAATAGTAAACTCTGACCCTGAGTCTCTTAGCTCCATCTGACATTTTGTTGCTCCCTCTCAGGTTATATAACATTTGATTACGTCATTCTAAGTCCTTTTGTCTTCAATTTCCGAAACGATATTTTAAATTTATGATTTGACCCAGTTTCAAACTCTGTATTTATCATTGACTATTGTTCGACTATTGACGTTAGGTCAAAAGGAATGTTGTGATTTCCAATTTCTCTCATTTGCATTTCAAAAGTTTATTTATTTTTTCATTATATGGTTTACAGTTGAAGCGAATTTGTCATTGTTTCAAACCTAAGCATCTTATTACAAGCTGAAAAATACAAAATCAGCATATGAAGCATGGTAAAAAGTTTTTAAAAAATGTTAATTCAGACTGGAGTTATGGAAGACTAAAAAAGGAGGTGTTATGGCTTAAAATAAAAAACATATATTAAAAACAGGGAGAGATGGTGTGAGTTTATTAGTGGTTGGTCAAGTGGTCACACAGTGTCTTTGCCTTTCTTGTTTACTTACACGGCTATTGTGAAGACAAGATTTTGGTTGTGGCGTTGGGAAAGAAATTTCCTGAAAAAAATTACGCAAACAGAAAATTTGAAAGGAAGAAAACATGAAATCTGAGACTAAAACAAAAAAAGGCATGAAACATTTACTTGTTTTTTGTTTTGTTAAAAAAAGGAAAAAAAGAAAAACAAACAAAAAAATTTAAATGTCATCAAAAATAAAATTGAATTAAAGAAAAAAAATAAATAAATAACATTTAAACAAACTGATATTTTTAATAAGGAGATGTAGTTTGCATTGTGTAATCTGAATATAGAGGACTCATAGAAGGCTATCACAATGCAAAAAATGGAAATGTGTTGGTGTTTTAGTCACAGCTTCTACAGAATGATCTAATGTGTATCACCATTTCGAGAGAAAGAAAGAGAGAAAGAAAAAGAGAAAGAGAAAGAAAGAGATAAAGAGAGAGCTAAAGAGAGAGAGAGCTAAAGAGAGAGAGAGCTAAAGAGAGAGAGAGAGCTAAAGAAAGAGAGAGCTAAAGAAAGAGAGAGCTAAAGAAAGAGAGAGCTAAAGAGAGAGAGAGCTAAAGAGAGAGAGAGCTAAAGAAAGAGAAAGAGAAAAAGAGAGAAAGAGAGAGAGAGTATTAAAGGGATCCACTCCAAACAGGTGGAATAAATAAAACTCCAAAAAGGAAGACAGACAGAAACTCTACTTGGCCATTGTCCAAGAGAAAAGCAAAACGCCTCAGAATCGGCAAGATGAAAATGCAAAATCCAGCCAGGATTTGGAAAAGAGAAGTTTTTTTTTCTTCCAAAGACAAAAGAAGCGCCGGGCAAGAATTGAAGACATTTTGCCACATTTTTCTTCTCTTTCGGTTTCTAACAGACAGAATTGAAAGAGGAAGGAAAAGAAAATCGATTTAACAGAGAGAATCGATCATGCAGATAAACATCTCATTTATGGATTCTGACAATCAGAAGGAGTTTTACTCTTCTTGGAAAACTGATTGTCTACCAGCTTTTTACGTGTTTAGTCGGTCTAACAGTGACTTTGTTGTTGTCGGTCCGAAGTATGGTTCTGTTGAGTCCTATGAGGGCTACCTTCTTTCTGAGAAGAGGTTAGTTTATTGCTAATCGTGGGATGCCAACAGGGCGGCTCAAACATTTTTTGTAGGCCAGAATGCGCTGGCTTCTTAAAACCACAGCAGACTGGAGCTTTTTGTTACGTTTTTTTTTCACTTTTGTAAAAAAAAAAAAATCCTGTTCAAAGGGATTTTGCCTCCTCACTTGGAGTTTTGTCCCAACGAATGAAATATTAGTTTTATTTTCAGAATATGCATCGTTTTACAGGTTTATTTTAGAGTTTTCAGCCAAAAAAAATAAAATGCTAACAAATGCCTGTTTTTCATGACAATTTTTCTTTAAAGCACAACTTTTAGCCCTATTTTCTTTGAGGTCAGAGGTATAATACCACCAGAAACGACCAAGATGAGACAATACAGGTCAAATATGCACAAAAAAGTCTACAACACCTACCACAGATATGCTAGGTTTCGCAGTGTATGCAGTTCACTTTTCATTTTTTGTTGGATTTTTAATTTTCAGTTAAAATTTGACAAAAATAACCCCATTTCTCAGTCAGTGGAGTATGGAATGGCAATTTAACTCATCAGGACAACTAAAATAACGTTTCTCGCCTTTTAAACCAGCCTCAGAAGGCTCTAATAAGTATTTCTGGCCCAAAATCTGTTATCCCACGCTCAGATTTTCCGACGTGTAAAAAGAAATTTTTTGTTTTGTAAATAAAAATGAAAAAGGTATTAAGAAAAGCTTATTTGACTACCAAATCAATAGCTTTTCTTCCATTTAGGTGTAGGAACACAATCTATTCATTTGAAAAGACTAATTTTGTTTTATGAGGAATGAGATTTTAAATCAAGGAAAAGCCGAAATCTAGTTGAAGCTGTATACAACCGAAATCATCACCATTAGATGGAATTAACAGTCCTATTCAATCACAACCGATATCAATGTCACAAATGAGGTTAATCTGTACAAATTAAGTATATTGAGGCAGACTTAATTGATAATACAGCCTAATTTAATTTTGGCCATTTTGTGTAGCCATTTTGATGTTATTGATACATTTCCATGAAATTATCTCTTCTCTACTCAGTGTTAGCTTTGGCCTTTTGGCTAAGATCAAAGTGTAGTATCTGTTCCGATGGATACTGCACCCCATAGACTGGTATTGTCTTGGCCTTCGGGGCTTGATTTACGCTGGTCTATGGGTCTGTCCTGTGCAGTTCTAAGAGGTCCACCCTCCCAGGCTTCGCCTCCCCTCTTTGGGGAGAAGTAAGTTTATTGCTTACTGCCTGAGGCGCCCCTACCGGGGAATGCCGACGGGGCTGCCCAGGCAATTTTTAAACCCCACTTTCCCGACCTGACCTTGGATCACATCTTACTTGTGGGAGTAAGATAAAAACTGGCCTTGTGCCTAACTCCTGGAGAGGAGTAAATCAATACTCAGTGTTAGCTTTTATGCAAACTTTGTTAGATTTCCATTTTCTACAGTGGAAGAATAGCAGAAACCTACACAGCTGTCATAAATTAGCAAAAAAGCTAATTTTGACATATTTTAATGCATTTTGACACTTAAAAATCCTATAATTCTAACTCTTCCGTTTGACGTCATCAGATGTCAATGCAATTTGACGTCAGCAGATTCCAATGCATTGAAGCATTGCAGTGATATCAACCAATTCATTGAATAACTGCCATTTACTATCATGGAAATAGCTCCTAAGAAAAAAAAATGTACCAGTCGCCCGAAAGGTTCATTCACCACTGAATACAGTAATCTCGATGAGGACAAGAAACGGTCAAATCACATTGCAACTGTCAGAATACACAGGGGGTATGAACCCTGACCCCAACAAGTGGTGCTTCATCAACCAGTGATATAACTCCTATAACACCATCTACACCACTATCCAACAAGTTCAAATGAGGTTGACCATGTGTTAATGAGAAAGAAATGACTCCTAACACATTGAAGCTAAGAGAATCAACTGTGAAGAAAAAAAGAGAAATTCTCTCGGATCAGAAGGAACAGCGTCTATGGTTCATTGGCGAAAGACTCCTAATTCAGAAGAAAGTGATGCAGATGACGTTGTTGACAAAGATGACAACACTGATGATGACCGTGAAGACTCAATTGACCAATTTGCTGAAGAAGATGGTTTAAAGAAGTTCAGAATTTATAGCCTTCGAAAGACACTTGATAGCATGCTTCTTACATCCCCAATTGACAACCTGAAGGGTTTCATCATGCGTTCTAAGTTTTTACAACTAACTCAGTTCCAGTTCCCACAGAAAACAGATTTGATTGATCTTGGAAAAATGACTTTACGTCAGTTGAGATATCGAAGAGACCTCCTTCCCCAAAAAGTATTCCGTTACCTAAGTGATGGAAATTCCCAAGCAAACATTATGTAGTATTAGCTTGAGAAGCTGGGTGAAAATCCTATTGGTCAAACAATACTGAAATCCTATTGGTCAAACAATACTGAAATCCTATTGGTCAAGCAATTCTGAAATCCTATTGGTCAAACAATTCTGAAATCCTATTGGTCAAACAATTCTGAAATCCTATTGGTCAAACAATTCTGAAATCCTATTGGTCAAACAATTCTGAAATCCTATTGGTCAAACAATACTGAAATCCTATTGGTCAAACAATACTGAAATCCTATTGGTCAAACAATACTGAAATCCTATTGGTCAAGCAATTCTGAAATCCTATTGGTCAAACAATTCTTAAATCCTATTGGTCAAACAATTCTTAAATCCTATTGGTCAAGCAATTCTTAAATCCTATTGGTCAAACAATTCTTAAATCCTATTGGTCAAGCAATTCTGAACTTTTGGAATTTACCAGCTAAATACCTACTAAAAACATCAACAGTTTCTTCAATAGCAATAGCGATCAGTCAAACCATTTTACAGTGACACAATATTAGTAGTGCACAATGCATCAAAGGTGTTACTTTTTTAATTGAAAGAAAGCTTGTTTAAAGTCTGATGAACATGGCGATATCACAGCCTTATCAGGAAGCCGCTAACTGCAGTCGAGCATTTGCCAAAATTATCCTTGTTGCAATTGGAGCTGGGTCTGAGGTGAAACTTTTGACTCACAACATGCGATGCGATGCCATCATGGCCAGACGAAATAGCATGTTATATACTGACCCCTAAAAACACCATAGCTGTTTCAGAACTAGTGTCAAGTATGTCCTTCTGGATTCCAAAGTGAATATTGCACAAAGATTCAATGATGCAAATCCTGATTGCCCTTTCAGCGTTGTTGTAATATGCAGAGAATTTCCTCAAAATGCTGTCATAGCAAATAAACGAGAGGGAGTTTCAACTATAACAGGTTTTCATTAAAATTGTTATCAGGAAAATAATCAGTTCTTCCCATCTTGTATTCTCTTATTATTGTGTCTATCAGATCCATCTGACTAATTATTTAAAACTAAGACAACTAAAAGAAACTAAGCTAAGCTTAGTAAATTTGAGCTGGCTTGGTTTCTTTTTGAAAAACATTTTATTCGTCTGATCTTGTTTAGCTGCAAACATTGCATTAACTAAGAGCCTGTATGATCTACTATATTATTCTTTAGAAGTAGCTAAAAAGAACAGAATTATATCAATAAAGTGATGCACCAACAGTGCTATGAAAAAGTGAACAGACTTCTTTCAAGTTGTTTGATATTTGTTTTTATTAATACTTACGATTATACTGAGCTTTGTATTAAGCTATGTTGCATTGTTTGACTTCATGCATTTCAACCTTATTTTAAAGAGAGTTTATGGGAAACGGTAAAATAAATATGGTCAATTAGGCTTTCATACTGTTTTATGTTTTTCCTCAACTCGAATCAAATCCATTTGGGGCATTTTTAATGCATTTAGGAAGGTTAGATGAGTGAAACATTAATGCTTGTCAAAGTCTGTCAGTCCACTAATTCCAATTGTGTAATTTATAGTAAAGTCATTAAAACTCCACTTTTGGCCACTTTAATTACCTCTTTTTACATTAAAAATAGTTTCACTGCATTCCCCATAACATTTTGAAGAAAATTCATGCATTGCATACCTAATTTAACCAATTACTAAAAATGACACTTTTTCCTCCGAAAAGTGAAAATAAAATAACGTAACCAAGAGCTCAGACTGCGTCCTAACCTCCTGGCAAGAAGATAAATAATATATAACAGTAGGTATTTCAATCCAGTTTAGTTTAGATGTTAAAACCGGTAAATATAGTGAAACTACCTTCAATTTATGCTATCTTGTTCATTTTTGGGGTTATTTTGATCAAATATAGATATAAACAAAATTTTACTTTTTCTCTTTATAAATATACAATTATTTCTCTTGTTTCATTAATAGTTGTTTTTCCAGGTTACTTCAAGTTTGGTGACGGGAGATTTATTTCTTACTTGAAAATAAAAAAAATAAAAAAATTTTTTAATGTTGGTGTTTTTCAAATTCGGTGTACGCGATATTGTATGTCTCGATGCATATAAAGATAGTTCTAAAAGAAAAAGAGCCACTCGTCAACATGGTGGGCTTAATATAGGGTTTTAAGTTGTCTTTCACAAAAACAAAAAAAATCATCCAAGTTGGAAATTTTAGTGAAAGAAATAAAGAAATGTTTACCTTATCAAATCGTGTTTCCGCCTGTTTTTACACGATCTAAATCTGAGGATTTTTTTTTTTTAGAAAAGTTTAGCTTCATCTTTAATGCGAGTCTTCCTCTCCTTGAAGAATTTGGATTGTCTGCTTACTTTTCACACATGAAGAATTTTCTTTCAACGAAACAGCCAAACAAACAATGCTATACCATTTTATACACACATGGCTCTACATAAACCAGAGTTCCTCAACCAACGTTATCCGGTACGCTAGGGTTCCACAAGTGACATAAGCTAATGCACTTTTGACTTTTTGCTAGGCTCGGAGGATTATAGAATTGTAAAAGAACTTTCTCAATTTTTCTCCTCTCCAACCATTCAAGAGGAAATAACTATTGTCTTAAAAGAACTGATTATTTTTTTTTAATTCCAGAATCCGTTTGTCGTGTTTATTCCAGTGTCTGTGAAGATGATTCATTGTACCGTGATTCATGTCTTATTAGATACGCATTCTCCGAAATATTCTTCTCGCGTAAGTATATCATTTAAACAAAGTAGCAACTTCTAATTAGTACTATGGTACTCCTATTACGGTACTCGCTCCGGTCGCATCTGGGAGGATTATATACTTGTGAAAGAACTACATACAATACGTAGTTAAAGCAAAATAAATTGTTTTGGATTACTAAAATAATTTACAACGCTATTGATAGTGTTTATCCATTCATTTTTTTTATTTTTTAATGTGTAATTTATTTTAAGAGTTACACAAAGGTAAAAAGGTTGAGAAGTGTGTGTGTGTGTGTGTAAGACAAGCATGGCAATGTGACGAAGAACTGGATGTTTGCAGTCAGTGTGGGACCTTTTAGGTTAGAAATTCTTTTTTGTATTCTGTCTAAGAGGGAGAGACTCGTGGTTGGTGCACCAGCCTTTACGTGACAACAATACATCAAGCCACTCGAGGACAAGGGTTAATGAGATGAAATGATTGTCAGTTGAGAGATGAAGAACATTATGAGAAGATTTAGAATGATTGATGGAATGGACCAAGCTTGAATACTTGTGAGGACGGTTAATGACAGGAATCTGTTGACATTGGAATTGAAGACGACCATCTTGTAATATGAAGGGAAGCAGTCCGGTGGTAATATATTCTACAAACTGGAAATCCTTGTGAAAAATCTGTTTGTGAAAAATTCCTTCTGATATTTAGGCACTCAAAAAAAGTAAGCATTTTTTAAAAACTTACAATCCAAGCTTTTTGATAAAAAATAGCAACTTATGTTCAATAAATCATATGCAAACAATTATTTTTACTTTATCAAGACACTCGGGGATAAGGGTTAATGAGATGGATAGAGTGACAATTGAATGATAAATATTATGAGAGGATTGAAAAATCTCCAAATACCCTCAATCAAAACAGTCGACCGAGTGAACAGCAATTATTTCCCCTTTGTCAGAAGCATAGCTCGTGGAATGTGAGGACTAAAGGACAAAATATTGGGGAAGTGAGAGTTACCAGGATGCTGAAAGTAAACCAAAAGGTCCACTTTCTACACCCCATAATTATGCTTTAGCATTTTTGGCTAGGAGCAAAGTGTAACATCTGTTCTGATATCACTTTATCTTTTCTGTCGTCGGTCAGTGAAGGAGAAATCATTCTAGACTGTGGCAATCTTTATTTTTGTTCCAATCCAGAGTTCCGCTTTTTCGGGAGCTGCATTTTCTTTACATTAAAAATCGACCTTGTGTTTAACTCTGCCCTCGTGCGGAGGTAAGTAAATAGGAACACGCACACACAGTTGAAATCAGTGTCTCTAATGTTGCTGGCTTAAAGAGAGCCATGAGGGAGAAGATAACGAAATACCAAGGTCTTATGTCTGACATGAAATGGAACTGGAATTTCAGGAAGATTTCCATCATTTCAGTAATCATAGGGCTTATAAAAAAAACTATTTCTAAAACTACCTGGCAAATATACCCAGTGAACCAAGTGCAAGAGATATCCAAAAATTTTGCTTAAAGGGGTGGTTAGAATCCTAAAAAGATGTTTTGGGTTGGTGTCTCTAAAATAGCGGGTAAATGCCTGGCATCCAGTAGGATGCCCCATACAAAAAAAGAAAATTGAAGAAACAAAAAAAAAAAAAAAAAAAAAAACAGAAAAAAAGATAAAAAGAAACATGAAAAAAGAGAAAAGAGAAAAAGAAAAACAGAAAAAAGAAAAACAGAAAGAAAAAAAGAAAATAGAGAAAAAACAGAAAAAAAGAGAACAGAAAAAATAAGAAAAAGAAAAAAAAAGAAAATAGAGAACGAAAGAAAATAGAGAACTAAAGAAAATAGAGAACGAAAGAAAAAAGAGAACGAAAGAAAAAAGAAAAAAAGAAAAAAAAGAGAAAGAAAGAAAAAAGAAAAGAGAAAGAAAGAAAAAAGAAAAGAGAAAGAAAGAAAAAAGAAAAGAAAAATGAAAAAAAAAGAAAGAAAAGAAAATGAGGGGCACAAGCGAACCAAAACATCATATTTGTTAGTTTTTATCTTTCCAATCACAAATCAAATTGGATACGGATGACAGCAATGGAAAAAATGAACATGACAAGTTGATCCTACCATCTACAAAGATGTTGTGCCAAGGAATCATTCCAAAAATGACATGCACCACAAAGATCTCTCGTTTGGATAAAAATTACATTTATAACTTTTTAATTGAAGAAGACTAGTTTTCTTCTTTTTTTTTTTCGGAGAGAATTGTCTCCAGATGTTATTTATAGAAATTGAACTCGGTACCAGCAAAACCTATTTGGTAACTTTTACAAGTTTAACCTAAGCGTTTTTAACGTAAAAATAAAAAAAAATTAAAAAAATTTTTTTAAAATGAGATTCCACTTTTAAACAGGCTGAAAAAATATCTTCAAAATAATAATTGAAGATTTTCTTTTAGTTATTGATATTTATCATCGGTAAAATGGCATAACGAATGAGATTTGCCACTTCCGGCTAAGAATGTGTTCAGCAGTCAGTGGTGAATTGCAGAAGTCAGTTCCCGCTATATGACGTTCCAGCCAAAGGCTTTGTTAACTATTCTTATTTGTTGACCTAGATTTGAATTCCCTACTGACTACTGAACAAATTCTTAGCCAGAAGTGGCAAGTCTCGATCGTTATACCATTTTACTCTATCCCCCAATCAGCAAAATCGTCTTGACTGCTACCGCTACAGGCAAAGTCGAATATATAGTCATCCCTCCCCGATCACAGCCTTCTTGACTGACACTAATTTAAAGTTAATGAAGGGCTTATTTTTATCCTCATCAAGAAATCAATTTTTTAAAATGATCAAGATTACTGCCCAAACACAAAATTTTACTTTGGCCATTGTATGCCAAAATACTTTTAACAGTTTTTATGCTTGTTAATGTAAAAAAACAAAAAAACATGAATAACATAAGGAAACAAAACATGAGTTGTCTCCCCTGCGATTACTACTACTTGAATAAACAAAAGATCACCAAATTTTGGTTAATTTTGATAAATAAAAAAAAAAGCATTATTTTTATCATTTGAGAGGTCATTTTCATCAGCCGGTTAGGAGATTGGGGAACCATATTTGGGGGGGGGGTCAAAAGTAATCAGATCAGTTAAAACAACTATTGATCACACGTTTTGGTATATTTTGTGAACCAAGTAATCATTCGATTATCATATTAGCAAAAATTAGTATATTTTGCCAATTGAGAGAGCATTTTTGGTACCCTGAGTGGGAGGTAAAGCACATTATCCTGCGATCAGTTCTACTTAAATTATGTAAACAACCATAAATCACAAATTTTGTTGGATTTAAAAGAAAAACTAACGAGTGTACTTTAGATATTTGAAGCGAATATTTGTTTGAAGCGAATATTTGTTTGAAAAATTATTTTTTTTTATCTGAAAGTTCCCAAGAGAATTTTTTTGAAGGGAATATTTTTTTTTCATCTGAAACTTCCCAAGAGTGCCCATGAAATCATTTCTTTATACTATAATCACTAAATTGGTCAATATTATTTTTCTAAAAACTATTTACACTAGATAGATAACCCGACAAGCTTCAGCAAGTTGTTCTAATACTGCTTCCTTGGAAACTACAACATGGTCGTTTTTAAGTCCAATCCAATGTCTACAAATACCTGTAGAGTCATCCTTTTAGGTAATCAAATTTTGTCCATTCCATTTATCAATCCTCTCATAGTATTCTTCATCATCCAATGGCCAATCAAAATCCATCCATCCCATTAACCCTTATCCTCTTGTGGCTTTTTGACTTGATAAGCGATGACTCATTTAGTATAATTAAAAACAAAAAACTCGATTAAAACATCAAATATTTATTGGGGTTTACTTTTACTCTTTGAAATATAGGTACTTTTTAGGAATAGGTATCCAAGAAAATTTTCAATACTTACGTCATCAATTCTGAGTTTCACCGAAGATTTCCAAGATTTGCGAACGTTAACAAACAAACTGAATGTATTATTAGCTTTTTATTTTTTTGCAACAAAGTTATTTAACTAAAGAAACTGTTGATTTTATCTTGTATGTAAGTGTATTCTTTAGTGTTTCGGTACTTCTACACAATGCAAACCGTATCCTAACCATAAACTAACCCTAATGTAAGTTTGAGGTTTAGTTAGGTTCTAATTTATTGAAAAATAGTTGTTTGACAAAAAAAGTAACAGCACTTTCTTTTTTTTTATTTGTATATTTCGGTAAAAGTCGGAACTTTATTTGGCTTTCTCCATTCAGAACTGCTTACGTTACGACTATGAATCTATGGATACCTATTCCTAAAAAGCACTTATATATATATATATATATATATATATATATATATATATTAATAAAAAAGAAAGGTTTCGGTAGTGTTATTTGTGAGTTAAAAAATTATAAAGACTTCAATTCCATTCGTTTGGCAGATGCAATTTTTCTAATTTTCACAACTCAAAAATCCGTTTTAAGCAAAATTGAGTCATTTTTTTTTTTTCAAAGTAAAAAAAAAAAAAAAATTTCTTTTTTAAAAAGAGAAAATTGAAAAGTTAACATTGATTAGAATAACAAATCAATCAAACATTCAATAACATTAAGGTCAATAAGGAAAACTGATGTAATCGATGAAAGAGAGGAGGGGACCTTAGAGAAAGATGTGTTATCTAAAATGAAAAAGATAGCATGCTGCCTTGCAAGTCATTCGGAGTTTAAAGCAGAGTTATTAAGCGCAAGCTTGAAAATTAATCGAGGAAAACGAGATGGAAAATTTGAATAATAACAAGTTGAAATTATTTAATCTAGTACATAAAGTAAAGTCAGTCTATTTACCGTTTCTTTGACGTCGATAGCTTTCTTTCTACAGAATTAATATCTGATCCTGGTTCGTCAGTTTTGCTTGTCGATTGTTGTAGCATGTTGTTAATAAAATGTAATTTGATAGAATTACTTCCACAAAATACTTTTTTCGAGTCGGAATTATTTTCAAATGGCCACCATCTTAAAAAAGGGATGTAACTCTGTATTTGTCTATATATAATTACTTCCTTTTGATTTGATTAGAACAAAAAAATAATATTTTGTAAAAAGCAAAAAGAAAAACAAAAGAAATTGCAAGTAAATATGCAACTGCGCTACAGATGTAAGATAATGAAGAGTGGCAAAAATCGTGGACGAGTCCATTGCGAGTGGGACGTCGAGAATGAAAGAAACTGTTAAAAAGGAGAAGGTTCCGCAGTGTAAGCGAGACTTGAAAAGCGGCGGTTTCAGAAACGCGAAGAGCCGGAGCGCTTAGTGATCGGAGTATCGAAGTACCGGAAGAATGGGAGTTTACCGATGTTTATGGCACCGATGAAGCTTTATTCGCTATGGTACCCAAGCTCGTCTTGCTGTTGGGCTTTCGTGTCCGCTGACTAAAAATGCAACTGATAAGCAAGTTGGTACTGTGAAGGAATCCCCTGACTTGTATTTCATCAAACAGACAATTGGAAGTGCTTGTGGAACAATTGCTTCAGTTCACGCTCGGATAGACAATGCAGAGCAAATTGCTTTCCAATCGGATGTATATATGATCAAGTTTATAGCGGAAACCAAGTCTGTGATCTCAGCAAGAAAAAGACTTTCTTGAGACAAAAGTATGTCAAAAAATTTTTATATGTGTGTGCGTAGCCGGCGTAAACCATCCGGTGATGGGAAATAAAGAAAACCAAAGTTTTTCCATATAAGTTCTGTTCTTTGTCATTCTTGTTGGATCTTACCGGGTACCCTGAAAGAACGGGTAATGCAACACAGACATCAGTGATACAAATATCTAACCAACTAAATAGGCGTAGAAGTTGACTTACATCATGAAACATTTTTGTAAAGAATAAAAATGGTGTCAAAAAAAAAAAAATAATAATAATAAAGCTTTATTTTGCATCCATAATATTTTGCAGTCAGAGGAGGGGGAGGAGGGGGGAGGGATAAGGATCAAAATGGGTTTTTGTATCTTTTTAATCAATAATGAACACAGCGACTTTCAATATTGATTTGAATGGTTTTCAATATTTTATCAGCATCAAGACAATTGCAGTTGCTTTTTTTTAAATATTATTTGTGTTGGAGTGTAGAAAGCTGACTGTTAAATATGAACCTGAGCCAAAAATGTGTACTCACATCTTTCAAATAGGATTTGTCCGTCAGTCGATCAGTCACACTTTAGTCTAAAATAAAATTTTTAGATGTGTCCATGCATCTCTATAAGAAGCTCTGTCCGTTGGTCCATCTGTCATGCTTAAATTTGAAATGACATTTTCATCAGTAAATGTGAAGACTTAATGGACACCACATAGGAATATCCGTTTTCGTTTCTTTTATTGATGATGAAGAAAAAAAGAGAAAAATGAAAGTGAATAATAAACAAACAAAAAAAGGAGATTAGTAGAAAAAAGGGGGGGGAGAGGAAAAGAGAGGAAAGAAAGGAAAAGGGGGGAAATAAAGGAAAAGGGGGGAAATAAAGGAAAAGGGGGGAAATAAAGGAAAAGGGGGGAAAAAAAGTGGGAAAAAAGGAAAATGGAAAAAAAGAAGGGGGGGAGTGGGGAAAAAAGAAAAAGGGAAGAGAAATTTAAAAAAATAAAAAGGAATTGGAAGAAAGTGAAAAAAAGGGAAGAAAAAGAGAAAAATTGGGGAAAAACGAAAAGGGGAATATTAAAAAAAAAAAAAAGAAGAAAAAAAAGAAAAGATAAAAGGAATATTTGTTTAGAAAGAATAAATTCAAAACATCAGTATTGGAGGGGGGAGGATATAAAATAAGGTCCTTTGTACTTACAAGTTTTCCACTTGGCCATGAATCAAGGGCCTATGGTATAGATAAATTGCAATTGTTAAACCAGTTTCTCACTTCTACAGTTTCAAGTGGGCGAGTGGGGGGTGATCATGCACACAATTATTTGTTAGGAATCAACAAAAAACGAACAATCTGTTAAAAACCCGATAGGTTTTATTTTTGATATACCTGCGACCGGAAAAGAGATAAAATTTAGCCTTTCCCAAAAGCGTTTGCCGAGGAATCAATCCCAACATTTTGAGCATTGCGTATATAGCTTTCCTTCTAGATTGGTCGCCGATCAAAGCTATATAACTTAAGCTGCGTGCAATGTGGGATTTTACGCATGAAGAAAAGAGATTGGATAAATTAACATCTTTCCTTCTGGCCTTACCAAAAAGTGAACACAAACTGCTATACATTGTCCACTTGAAGAAGGTTAGTGTCTCTTCAAACAGGAGTTCATGCTCAGAGATAAAGCCTCCAAAAAGTAATGGTACAACGAGCGGACGATCACGGCCTGTGCAGTGAAAAATGCACGTTCATATTGTAATTTGAAATATCTATTTTCGTTTTAGGACAAAATTAGAGTAAAAATAATTATGGTCCGGATGAGGTTTGAACTCAAACTCTGTCTTTATGTATGGCAAGCTAACCGATTGACCCACGGTGCATCATAATTTCGTACCTGCCACTGCGGTGGCAGATACGAAATTATGATGCTATTAAATACTTAAACCAGGCTGTTTTCTCTTTCTCGCTCTCTCTTTCTCTCTTTTTCTTTCTCTCTCAAGTTTGAATTTGGTACGCCAAAAGTAATGAAAGAACGGAAAGAAAGAAAACACCCTTTTTCACCAGTGAATATGGAAGAAATTATTAGTACCTGGTGATTTAGATGGCAATATTAGGATTTGGAATTGTGCGAGGGTTAGCTCCTCTGACTCCCTCTATGATATTAGTAATCAAAACAAAACTTGATCAGATTAAATGTGAAATTCGATGCAATCGATTGGAAATTAATTTTTTTTGTTTTTAACAACACAGACTCGTGTTTGCCTTATATGACTAAAAAAATAGAGTTTTATATGTAACTTGTAGTAAAGAAGCTATTGATCATGGAAGTGGGGGTGATTTTACATATATATAAGATAATAAGAATCAAGATAATTTGATCAATGGTCAAGATAGATGTATATATACCCCACCCCTATCAACCATTGTTTCGGTGGCCATGTAGTGAAAATTAAAAACGCGCACACAAAAAAAAAAAAATTGTATGAACAATTCACCAAAACATGAATCTCATTGACGGAATAATCAGTGTTAGGGTTAGTGTGGCTTCCAACCTTTCATGTCAGATCACAATATCGCTCCTTTTTATCGCACTTTATTAACTGTCAAAAATGGTGACTAATTTGCATAGTTGAAAAAGAACATTTTATTAATTATTATTTGCTTCCCCATTAACCAATCGAACAATGAAACATTGTAAATAAAAAATTTTATGTATGGTATTTCAATAAAAAACATTGACATATATATATATTATATATATATATATATATATATAATTGATTATAAATTTGTTTTTATCTGCATACGTATACGTTTCATCCTTATGGGAATCGTCGGTGTAAGGAAGAATTATTCACACTGGTCACCGGACTCGAACCCGGAACACAAGTTATATTTCAAAACTCTGCCTGATGAGATCTCAGTTTATAATAGCTGTTGATCGATAACATCGACATGCCAGTGTAGCAGATTTTGTATATGTCTGTGTAAATAAAAATAATCATATATAAAAGCTTTATTTGATATTGAGCACTTTTTATAAACCCGGTTGAAATTCTTTGGATTACTACCCTGTGGATGTTTTACCTGGATTATCATTTATATATATATATATATATATATAGACTAACAGAATAGCCACCATGGGATGGGTATTCTGCTGGTTAATAATTAAATTAATTCACTGAACAGAACAGATTTGCACTACTTTTATGTCTTGTCATGAAGATTAAAAACAAGATTTATTTACAACATAACTGCAAAGTAAATTGATAATCTACATTCATTAAGATTGCTTTATTCAATTCTTTTGAAAAATATTTTTATTAAAAAAAAAAAAACTTTCAGAGATTTATCGTTACTTATTCTAATAAAAAATGTTAAAAAAAACAAAAAAATTTGGATAGTCACACATCTTCAACCATTACTTTTGAAATCTGAGAGTTCAAGGTTCATCTCTGCATGCAGCCAATGGGCACCCGTCAATCATGGCTGATTATTCTGTGGTCTCTCTGCATCAACACCACACTTAGGTAATGCAGATTTTCAAGAACAGGAACCCAGGGTCGAACAGGTAAACTTAACACCATGTCCTTGCACTGGCCGTGTATCCTACATATCTCTGTCTCTGCTGGCATACTAAAGAAGCTGCGCCGTAATGACAGGGCAATGGTCAGATGGATCTGTTTGGTGAGGCCTGAACAGTACGTTTCTTTTGAATCCCTGCTCTCACAGGTCGACTTGAAAAGCCTTGCGGACATCATGCGGAAGAACAGACTGCGTTGGTTGGGTCACATTGAGCGTAGCGATGGCTGGATTGCTAAAGTCCGACAGTTGAATGTGCCAGCAGAGTACATCACCACTGGCAGACCCAAGTTGACTTGGGAGGACGTAGTCAAACGTGATAGGAAGGCCATGGGTATGGATTCCATCAAGCCTTGCCAAAGACAGGAATGGAGAGGAAAACTTAGATTTCGAGACTAGACAATCAGGCCCCACCCCCATCAAAGGATTCATTTTGGCCTGATTCAACAAATAAACCGGTTGATGATGATATCTCAGTTAAACAAATACAAAAATAAATTCAAAAGGAGAAACTGCAAAGGTTGGTATAGAAGTTTTTAGCTTTATTTTTTTTTCTTATTTCTTTTTTTTATTATCGAAGGTGAAACTTTCAACACTGTTTATTAAGTTTAATCGAAAAACAACAAAAATTCTATTTGTAGCAAGTGTTGCGCGGTTAATGGAATTTTCTATGAGAGGTCAAGTTAGAAGTTAGGCTGACATGTACAGGAAGTTACTTCATGGAAGGAAGTATACAGTAGAAAAAAATAGAGTTCCTATCTCTGGGGAGTTTGACATCAAAGTGAGCGGATGCTGTTTTCAATGCCTCCACCACCCTATGAGGGTCAGAAGGGGAAGATACAGTCCATCTCGACGTTACTTACTGTAAAGATCATGGTACTGGTACAGTTTGTGACCCATGCTAAAAAAGACTTTTCATCAGCATCTTCCGGATGTTTATGTAAACAACCGGAAGCTGATGAAGCACTTAGCCAATCAGATTGTGAGACAGCAGGCGACAATTTTCAATTGGGAATTGAGTAAATCGTAACATTCGTTTGCGCTAACTCCAACAGAAAATTTGCAAAATTTTGGAACAAAAAAAAAAAAAAACTAACCTTAACCTAGTCGGTCTGCATCAGTACAAAAAATAAAACAAAAAGACAATTTATCAAAACAAAAAAATAAATAATAATTAAACAAATCTTAACTTTCTTGTCAAAATGAAAACTTTTTTGTATAAAGTAAAAGAAAAAAAAAAACTAAAAAAAAAAACTTGTTCAATTATATTTTCTTCCTCCAAAAAGTAAATATTTTTTAATAAAATTTAACAAACAGTGACTGTTTTTATCTTGCTTTAAATGTTGTTTGATAGCGTTTTCTCATTTTGATTTTGAGACAGGGATGTTTTCATTCCGTATCTTCCGGCTGTTTACGTAAACAGCTGAAAGATGCCAACGAAAAGTCGGCTTTATTATGGGTCGCAAACTGTACCAGTACCAAGATTATTGTAAAAAGAAAAACAAATCTCAGATCAAAATAATGGAGTTTAATTGTTGTTCTTTTTAATAGTTTCTATAATTCCAGCCACAAGGAGGAAAGGAAAGAAAAGAACAACATCTCTACAACTAGAAGACAACTACAGTGTGTTAATGATAGAGTTGAACAGCTGTTTCTTGTCCACAATACAATACAATGGTAATGTTACATACAGACTTCATATTGTATCCGGTTTAACGTCCGTTTTACATGCTGGCATACGTTGGACGGCTTTAAGAAAATGACTTCAAAACTATCCTATCTCTAGCCAGGTATTTATTTATCCCTCAAGTCCATTTTTTATCACTCCCTTCCAGGTTTTCCTTGGCCTTCACCTGTGAACTGAACCTGCTATATCAACTCTTCAACATCTACTAACCCAAGAACTCTCATCCATTCTTTCAATGTGGCAATGCCATCGAAGTCTCCTGTTCTGCACACATCTCCCTATATTGTCCAGATTTAATCTTCCTGAGGTTGTAGTGGAAGTATTACATTCAACAACTACAAGAAACCTCTTCAACCACCGATTGCCATGGCAAATAACACTTTACCTAACTCCTTGGCCTAACATTCACAGGTAATGTGAATTGGAACTAATATATAGAAGACAATGCCAAGGCTGCTGAAAAGAAAGTGAGCTCCCTCTATCGTGTTAGAAAACTTATCACACCTGACATTATCCTATATCTCTACAAAGCCACCATCCGCCCATGCATGGAGTATTGTTGTCACATCTAGGTTGGTGCACCATCCACTAGTCTCTCTCTCTCTCAGACAAGGTCCAAATTAGAGTATCTAATAGGTATTCACTATCCACCAAGTTCCAGCCCCTGTCCCATTGCCGCAATGTTGCATCCTTGTGCTTGTTTTACAAATACTTCAATGGAATGTGCTCCAATGAACTTGCTGCTCTTGTGCGCCCTCGACGTAAATACACTCGACCAACCCGACAAGCAGCTAAATCCCATCCATTCACTGTGGAGGTCGCCAGATGCCAGAGAGCCTTCTACTCCAATAGCTCCCCCCCCCAAGCTGCTAGCCTTTGAAACACCCTCCTTACTTCCTGTTTCTCCGACTGTACCGACATGCAGAAATAAACAAGCTCTAGCTGCACAGCTCTCAATTTAGGATGACCCCTAAACTTCCACCCTGATTCTACAGTGGTAACTTGCCTTGTTTGGGGTGAACTAAAAAAAAAAATAATAATAATGGGGGTCAAAAGGTAAATTGGAACAAATACATTGAAGACATTGCCAAGGCTGCCGCAAAGAAGGTTGGCTCCCTCTACAGTGCTAGTAAACTCCTCACACCTGACATTATCCTGTATCTCTACAAAGCCACCATCTGCCCATGCATGGAGTATTGTTGCCACATCTGGGCTGGGGCATCATCTACTAATCTCTCCCTCCTTGACAAAGTCCAAAATAGAGTCACCAACCTAATAGGTCCCTCAGTGTCAACCAAGCTCCAGCCCCTGTCCCATCGCCGCAATGTAGCATCCTTGTGCTTGTTTTACAAATACTTCAATGGATTATGCTCCGATGAATTGGCTACTCTAGTGCCCCCTCAACGTAAATTCACTAGACCAACTCGACAATCAATTAAATCCCATTCATTCACTGTGGAGGTCCCCAGATGCCAGAGAGCCTTCTATTCAAATAGCTTCTTTCCTCGTGCTGCTGGCCTCTGGAACTCCCTCCCTGCCTCCTGTTTCCCCGACAGTACTGTCATGCAGAAATTTAAAACTAATGTAAACAGACATCTCAATGCGCAGATCCCAATTTAGGTTGACCCCCCCCCCCTCAACCTTCTCCCCTTTTCTTTCTTCTCAGTAGCCCCTTACGTCTACAGTGGTGGCCTGCCTTGTTTGGGGTTAACTACACTAAAAAAATAATTTTTAAATGAATTACAAAGACTAAATCCATAGATGATATATTATACTTTATCATCTTCGTTGGACAAGTAAATGACAGGTGTTAGTTGTTAAGACGTTAAATGTTCATATGTTTTGACGTTAGAAAGTTGATATTCAAAGTCAAGACAAAAAACGTTATTTTAAGTCCATAAATCTGAACGGAACAAAGGTTATTATAAGTTTGTGCGTCTCGATGAGGAAAATGGCATTAAGAGTCTATGAGAGGAGTGTAATAGTATTTTGTGAATTGTGTTCCTTTAACCGTGCAACGCGTTTTTCCTTCTTTTTCCTCCGTCTTCTCCCAACGTATACGATCTTCGTGACGTTCTCTACTCGACTGCCCCCGATCCAAAAGACACCGCCTTTTATGTAGTCTTCTTGCTACACCTAATTTGCATAATGCAACCCTCTCAGTCTCGTAATTTAATGGGCGTGGGTTCGCGCCTCGGTGTTACGACTGTCTCCTTCCAAGCCGTCACTACACTCCCCCCTGATCTCATGATCACAAAGATGACACCTCGGCGGTCGTCTTTGCCGGGTGCTCCTTCGCAAAAGTGGGGCTTCTTCAGAGGCGTGGGCTTCTTCGGGGGTGTGGGACTCTTCAGGATTGCGGGCTTCTACTTTTGTCTCAGGTAAATCATCCGACTCCGTGTCGTCGTCAGTTATCAGACTCTCTGAAGATGTTGCGCTGTCAGAATCTTCCTCTAACGAGAGTATACTGTAGCGTGGGCGCAGGTCCTTCACATGTCTGGGCATTCCATTCACCGTGACAGATTGTGGACTGATTAGTTCTGTTACCCGACCTTGGCCAAAACTCGTGGTGCAGCGATTCTCCGGTGACTTCACCCACACGCAGTCTCCAACCTGGTAAGGACCGTGTTCAGGACCTGCTGATGATGGCACCACGTCAACCCCTTTTACCCTCACTTCGTAACGGTAGATCGCATTGGCTGGTGCGGTCAAATGGGACTCATCGTCTTTTGGTGTGACGTTATGCCAGTAGACAGCCTCTTGTATGGAGCAGCTCATTCTAGCCGCAATCCGTTTTACGGTACGGTGGCACCGCTCTGCAATTCCGTTCCCGGCTGGGGCATATGCACAACGGAATCTCAGGTTCACGCCCCATTCATCTGCGAAAATCCTAAATTCCCTGCTGCGAAAGGCTGTGTCGTTATCGGTGAGTAGTTCCCGCGGTGGGCCACGCTCAAAAAAGACAACTCTCAGTTGACCAATCACGCTTGCCGAGTCCTGTCGTGCCAACTGCCTCCACACAGAAAACCGCGACGGGCCACAATCTGTGATAGTTAGGAAATGATAACCACCGTAATGTGTAATGTCCATCCCCAACCTCTGTCAATTGCTGCTCACCTCCAGTTTTCCCTTCTCCCAGTGGACCGGCGCTGGATCTATTGATTGGCATTCTACGCAGGTTTGTATAGCCGACTTAACCGTTGCTTTCGTCGTTGCAGGACAAACTCTTCTGGCGAAATAAGTTGTACGTCGCACTCCTGGGTGTCCACTGCGTTTGTGAATATCCATGATCTGGGCCGCGTCCAGTTCATCTACGTGTACAGCACCTATCAGGGGCTCGGGCCCCTTTTCCCTTTTCATTGCGTCAAACCACCGCTGTGGCACGCGAGTCAGTTGGTCGGCCACGTTTTGAATCGATGCAACCAACGTTACGTCCACCGAGAGCTTGTACTCCATCACAAGCTCCTTGAGTGTGCTCAACCGTCTCCTAATTAGCATCTCACTGGCTGCCTTGGTGCGAACTCGTGTTTTCTCAGTTAGAGTGTCCGACACCCAGTGGTACACACATGCAGAGTCGGTCTTTATATGCAATACCTTGCTCTGCCACTGCAGAGCCAAGTTGATGCCCTTCAACACGGCGTCCAGTTCGGCTAAATTAATATGCTGGGCATCGTTCTCAGGTCGCAGCCAACAAGCATCCTCCAACACTGTCCCCTGTCTTTCCAATGCTACTCCAGTTGCTAGCGAGCTGGCATCGACCCATATATTCACTTCCCGGCCGTTCACGCACCAGTCTCCACAAGCTGGATCACTCCGCTTCACTGCATCCATAGTCTCGCATATCATATTCCGGAGGAGGGGGTCAGTCACTTTGTCATCCCAGCCTTTTGTGATCGAACTGGCTCTCCTCTTAATCACTCCGCATGCCACACGAAGCCATGCACACACCGGGAAGTGCCCAACAAGCCTTCCACATAAGGAGAACACAGTTCGTCGTGTGACGATGTCGGGAACTTCTTGAACTGTGTGTCCTCGCTTCCAGCGCAAGACGCCGCGCTCCCTCCAGACCATTAATCCCAGCACGCATGTGCCGTCCCCCAACCGCTCCGGGTCCTTACATTCCAGTCCGAACCGAGCCAAATGTTCCCTGACACAAGACGCGGGCATAACATCTTCGTCGACCAGGATATCATCGATGTAAGCCGATGTTGCGCGGTCCATGGCTTCCTCCTGCGATAGAACCGTGCTGACGATGGCCTTCATGACAAGGGGAGCCACATTCAATCCAAATCCTAGACGCGTCAGACAGTACCTCTTTCCATCGATCTCCACAGTCTGGTACGGCCACAGTGTCTCGTGGATTCGTACTTGGAGGTACGCTCTCCTGAGGTCCAGCAGAGACGCGTTAGCTCCTTTCTGGCGCCATTCACGCATCTTAGCAGCGCAAACATCAGCGTTTGCCGTGAATATGTCCACATGATCGTTAAGTTCGCGATAGTCCATCACTGGGCGCACCTTTGCCTTATTCCGCTGTACCACGGCCATCAACGGAATCAAACCCTTTGGAGGTCCCAGCCTTTCTTCCGGGTATGGCACGAGCCAACCCTTATTCATCCACGTGCGGAGCTCCTGATCATATTCTGGTCGAATTTCCGCAGCCACCCGATACTCGGACACTTTATTACGCAGCTCTTCAGGTGCGCAGTTATCTGCCCACTTCCACGCCGCGGTCCATGATCGTCTTTGACTGTCGAAAGTAGCAGTAAAGTCGGGTTCGTTGATGGAGATAGCCGCACATGTAGAAACTTTCCTGTCGCCGATCCGAACCGCTCCTGTCGGTCCCACAGTGACACCTCCCAACGCTTTAATCGCATCGATCACCAATAATAGATCAAATCCCAGTGGTCTACCACGCACCACCAGAACATCTATCCTGACAGCATTGCCTTCATCTGTGGCAATGGTGACCGCACCACTGCCGCAGCATGCACCGGACGCGCCTCCAACGGTCACGATGTCCACCTTCGCCGTCTTCCAGGATCGGCATCTGCTCGCATCCACTATTGTTTGTGCACATCCCGTGTCAACTAACGCCGAACACTGCATCCCATCAACATGGATAATAACCTCCGGGAGCGCCCTGTTTACATCCTGGTGGGGGAGAAGGCTGGCGCTGATGCTTCGTCCCCTGGCTCGTTTCCCGAACAGTTCCGGGCCCAGTGTCCAACCTTGCCGCATTGGTAGCAACGTGTTTCACGTCTTCGGCAGTCTCTTGCTATGTGACCCCTGCCGCTGCATCTGTAGCAGGTTATACCAGTGTTGTGGCAGCTCTTGGGAACTGCTGTTTTACTGCCAGGTGGATACACGGCTGCAATCACATGTTGGCTTTGGTCCCTAACTGTTGTTAGTACCCTTGCTCTCGCTATTAGGTCTCCCATGGTTAGAGTCTCAATGTTTGGCGCTTGTTGGAGTCCAATAGAGATGGCCTCAGGGAATCCCGTGACAAAAACCAGTTTGACAAACTTCTCAAGTCCGACGCCATCGAAACCTGCTAGTCCGACCAACCGTCTGATGTTATTGGCGTAAACATCCACCTGCTCGCCAGCCCATCTAACCATGGTCAACTTCCTATAGGCTGTGAATGCGCCGTCCGTAAACGCCTCCTTTAACCGGGCCTCTATCTGCTCTACGTCCAGTTGGTCGCTCTCGTCCATCTCCAAGTACAGGGTCAACGCGTCACCCTCCAGATATAATGGGAGCAGGCTCGCCACATCATCCACCTTCTTAAGTCTCGCCACCAGTCTCAGTTTCTTAAGCCATGCTACCACGTCTCCCTCGCCAGTAAATGGCTTTACCATGTCACTGTGTATGCGTACCTTCGCCATAGCAAAAAAGCCGGAATAGCTTGTAATAGTATTTTGTGAATTGTGTTCCTTTAACCGTGCAACGCGTTTTTCCTTCTTTTTCCTCCGTCTTCTCCCAACGTATACGATCTTCGTGACGTTCTCTACTCGACTGCCCCCGATCCAAAAGACACCGCCTTTTATGTAGTCTTCTTGCTACACCTAATTTGCATAATGCAACCCTCTCAGTCTCGTAATTTAATGGGCGTGGGTTCGCGCCTCGGTGTTACGACTGTCTCCTTCCAAGCCGTCACTACAAGGAGACTATTAGTCAAAGTCTGTACGTAGGTAGGAATAAAAGTTTGTTTGGCTGGCAGAGTTCATATTATTATCATTTGGAATTAAGTCCACGTGCCAATCGCCAGAGGCAGTAGGCAGGTTTTGTTTCCATGCCAATAAAAAGTTTGGTGGTTGTATTGAGTGATATGAGTTAGTTAGGCAGCTAAAACTTGTCACAAACTGATTGAAAAGCATGAACACAATTCTTTATATAACAACTGAGAACAGGTGTGCGGATTCAGCAGAGATTGTTTCTGATTGGTTAACTCCGGACATAGGGAACCAACTGAAATTGAGTATTTGCTCCAATAAGTATCAAGCATTCAAGTCAACAAAAATCGAATTATTTCAGACATCTTTATTCTACGGTTATTTTTGCTATAGCTACTACTACTACTTTCGAAACTGCTTCTTAGCTAACCCCAACCCTAACACCTAAGTCTTATATAGGTAGAGGATGGCATCCAATCATTTTGGCCGCAAGACAATGGAGATGGATGAGAACTCAGATATGGAGAAAGTATATCTGGATTGCGAAGCTATTGAGGTTGTTCAGAATTTTGTATTGGAACAGGTGCTTGTGTGATTTCAAGAGTTAGGAGTTGACCAAAGGAAGAGTCTACCAGGCATGTCTATGTAGTGTGATGATGTATGGAAGAGAAACTTGGCCAGTGAGGGTTGAGGACATGCGTTACATAAAGAAATGATATGTGAATGATACGATGGATGCGTAATGCGAGTCTTAAAGACAGGCTTAGTTTGGAAGTCTTTCTTAAAGCCGTCCAATACATGCCAGCATGTAAAACGGATGTTAAACCGATGATGATGATTTAGCAACAGTATTAGTGAAAGTGATGCAATCATCCCAACAGAATGTGAACATGGCATATCGAGTCAGAGTCTGCACTGCTAAACACTGCAACCCCCTCCCCCACTCAAAAATAAATTAAATTAATTAAAAGTCGATTTTCTTGTGAACAGAACTGTCTTTTTGTAACCTGAAATAGTCATTTTATTTGCTTTCCGATAGAAATATTCAGAAAATGATTTCTTGTTAAAACTTCGTTTGTTGTAATTCAGCTGGAATTTCTTTTCAAAGCCAATTTTTATTAAAAAACAAATTATCTTTAAAAAAAAAATTTTTTAAATGATTAATCCATTTTTCTTTTTTTTTTCTTTCATTTCATATGAGGAATTTTATATTAAAGCAAGAAATTTAGGTTGAACGTTTCAAGAAGAAAAACTAAATTCTTCAAACAAAAAAAAAGAGAAAATAGCTAAGGAGATAACTAAAATAAAAATTTAAAAATGGCTGCAGACACATTAAGATACATTAACAGTTTTACATCCAACTACATCTTTGTAAATCCAATCAATATGTTATTTGTTAAATCAATGAGGCACAAAAAAAACACAAAAAAAACAAACTTGTTCATGTTTTTTTGTTTTCCATTGACTATCAAAGCTGCGATGTCGAGTTTAAATCCTATTGAGGTCATTTATGCTTCAATAACATCATATTCTTAGTGGAAACCGACATAAGGTACACAATCCTTTGCTACCACAGCTAGAAAATTCTCAAGGCAGCTCATGCATGTCAGAATTAGAGGCCAGTTAATAATCATCATCATATTCATCTGTTTTACATGCTGGCATGTGTTGGACGACTTTTAGAAATTGACTTCCAACTATTCTATCTCTGTCCAGGTCTTTATTTATTCTTCTTTCTCCCAAATTCAGTTTTATCACTTCCTTCCATGTTTTCCTTGACCTTCCCCTGTGAACTGGACCTGCTACCTTAACTGTTCTATATCTACTAATCTCATCCATTCTTTTAATGTGGCCATATCATCTAAGTCTCCTGTTCTGCACACATCTCCCTATACTGTCCAGATCTAAGTCTATCTTTAAGACTCACATTACTCATCCATTGAATCGTTCTCATATCATTTCTCTCTATACAACACATGTCCTCAACCGTCACTTGCCAGGTTTCACTTCCATACATCATCACACTGCGTACACATGCCCGATAAATCCTTCCCTTGGTTGACCATGGTAACGCTCTGCTGGTTAGTAATGGCAGAACTTCCCTGAACTTACTCTATCCACTCTTAACTCTTGCAATCAGACTAGCACCTACTCCACCTTTTACGATTGAGATCGTATGTGTTCCCTTGCCTGACTACTTGCCGAAACATTAGTTGTAGTATGGTGAAAAGATTTTATGCTTCAAGTTCTTTATATGTTCAAGTATTTATTCATGGGGTTTGGTTGAGTGAAAGGGGGAAAGGGAGAGGGGGAAGAGGGATGGGAAATGGGAGGGGAATTGTTTTTTTGTTTTGGATTTTGCAGAATATGATCGAGTTTTGCAAAGAGAAAAAAAACAATAAAACATCAATGTTTGGTGCATTTTGGGTCAGGACGCCGACATCTTCAGACAGCCTGATCTGGTAGCACCACTGAGAAGAGGGAATCGTACGCGAATGAACAGAGACCACAGTGTGTTTCTACCTTTCTTTCACTTCTCTCCCTCGCGCAGCTGATACCGGATGTAGGCTTAAGCTCTTTCCCCTATTTAATCAAAGGAGCGGCCCAAATGAGGGGTATCATAAAACAATAGAGAAGAATACAAGTGGATGTATTGTAAATTATGCTAATTCCCGGGCCAAACCGACAATTTTAAAAGACTCAATAAAAAGTCAGTTGGAGAAAATATTTTGAAGTGTTCGCCATAGTCGAGAAACCTCTCTTAGGACAATTCGAACTTGCTTCCTAAACAGATTTGAAGATTTAATCATACTTTCCCGTCTACTAATGTGGAATTAATAAAGATCAGTGGGATATCGACATATCCCCGAGTTAAGTAAAGAAACCTCTATCATCTCTCTCCATACATATTTACACATTGGCCAAAGAACTTTTTATCTCATTTCATGTTGACACACATAGCAGCACATATCCTCGTTTAAACAATAACAAGTCTATTTCCTATCCCCCTCTTTGAGGACCGGTTTCTTATATAAACCTTCCTTCAGTTTTATACATCTTTGTGTTTCCTTCACTGTGCATTGTGTTTTTGTTTATCTATTACCATCCGACAGACAACTCCTCTAGCAAGCAAAAAATCGTTAGCTTTACTGATGGAGTTACACATATTGCCAAATATATGAAATATCTTTAGTCACGAATACGGGTCATGACACCACCCCATACACCAATGGTATCATCACCAAGGTAACAAAACTTTTCGACAACCTCAATAGCTTCGCCATTCAGATATACTTTCTCCACATCTGAGTTCTCATCCATCTCCATTATTTAACACTTCTTTTATAAAAGGTATGAATCTGCACCCTCCCCCTCAGCTGTGGGTAAAATAATAACTAATCATAAACAATCGATCGTTTCAAATATATGAATTGTTTAAATATTAAATAACCCAAAAAAGGTTCATTTATTATGACAGAAATTAAAGAAAACCTAAAGAGGAATATTATTTTCTCTTATTTCTTTGATACCATTGTTGACTCAGTATATTAAGGCGCCATATTAAAGTTATCTCCCCTGAATTATACTGTGCAACAACAGAATGAACTCTATTAAAAAAAATCGTTCCACATGTATGCATGATTCAAAACGATGCTTGTCCTCTTTCTAGTTGTGGGCTTTAAGCTGGGTGGAAGTGTTTCACCTTGCTCTATTCTTACATGGTTTCCACACGCTAATGCCGTCTCGTCAGATCTCGATTGCAGTTTAGATGGGACTCCCAGACAGCTTGCCATTTAAGCATGACTTTTTTCTACTGGTTTCAATATCCGTTCTCAGAAAATATCAAAATAAATTTTATTTACTTTACATCACCCATACATTCTGCATAAATTGTTTGCCCTGGCAATTCATGCATTTCAATTGTTTTTATGGACTTTTAACATGTAGTTATTCGTTAGCAATTACGTCTGATTTTCACCTTATTTTATGTATCATGTTTCATTATGTCCTTATGTTTGTCTTTGACAATAAACAAACCTTTTCCATGACAAATGTATATATATATATATATATATACATACATACACACATGTATATACATATGTAAATTACACCGTTTCTTAATTACTCTTTGTCATCTTTTTATTTTGACAATACGTGTATTTTCGATTGTATTTGGGACAATTAACATAGCTTTTTAATGCAGTCTTTCATTAATAACTAAATCTGATTTTCACCCCTTCTATGACAAACTGTCTCAATGAGAAATAATGTATTTAAATGAAGTGAGATAATAATAATAATATATAAAGATATAAATATACACACCTAAATAAATAAACACCGAAGTTAGGTCCATTTCTCGCACGAACAATAAAGTCAAAACGCCCTATTTCAAGTTAAGTCAACTTTACACGATAGACGCACCATGTTTTTTTTATATACTGCTTATGTATATGTGATATCAGTCGCAAAGTTAACTAATTTGCATATTAGTTTTGGAAAAGGGCATTTTATTAATTAACTATTTGTTATTGTTTTTTAATTCAATAATTTTTTTTTGATTCTAATATAACAAATAGTTCTGTTTCACAATAATGTTTTTATTTCCTTTAAGAGAGAAAGATTTGATTTTCAATTTCTAAATTGCAAAGTGAAATGACAAATTGACTTCTTTATGGTCAAATTTAAAAGATTTTAATACAAAAAAGACCATCAGAAAAATTGAAAAAATAAAAGGTATAATTAAACAGACGAATTCTGTTATTTTTACCAATGTTTGCATAACTGAGAAAATGCTGCCTAAATACACACACACATATACATATAAATATATATATATATATATGTATGTATGTGTTAGTTATGCATATAAATATTATATATATACATACACAAGATGAACTTTATTTTAATGACAATTTTGAATTTACATTATGGTTACATTGAAAAGATAAACACATTTGTATCGAAATTACCAAAATGTTAATGTTTATCTATCTATATAAATAAATGAGAAAGATTTTGTTTCGTGTTTACAACTAAGTTATGAATGAAATGTTTATCAATGTATCAATTATTTCAAGTCGCAAACTTTGCAAAGCGACATCGGGCCAGCTAATTATATATATTATATATGTGTGTGTGTGTGTGAGCATTCCACCATTTCTTCATGTTTTTTTTTCTTCATATTCCGTTGAAGAAAACAACATGGCGGCCCCCGTGCTGGAGAAGAGACTCCAACGTGTGTGTCACTATCAAAACAAAAAAACAGAATATGAAAGATTCTAATTCTTCACGATGAAAACAGCAACTTGTGTTCAATAAATTGTGTTCAATAAATTGTATCTTATGAGTATCATGTTTGAGCATTAAATAAATGAAAAATGGTTGATAGGTCATAAATCGAATAAACCTACGTGACTCACTGTTGAATCAGACACATTTTCCGCCATAACCCGTGCACCTTAAATATATGTTGAGTGCTTATAGTTCGGGTAATTACTGTCAATACAATAAGAAAGCATTCTTGCAAGCCGTCATTTTAAAAACCAGTCCATCTACACCTCCTCTACCCCACAACCGACATTCTTTTGTTTATGTTGTACATATTTTGTTTTTTGTCAAAATGACTTTTATGTCAAAACAATTTAAAAATCTGTCCGAAAAGACAGTGAGGACCGTTTTTTTTTTTTAAACTCTTATTTTCCAGGTTACAACTGAAAAAAATCAGCTAATGGTTATCTTGAAAATATATAAAGAAAAAAAATCATGTTTACTTCTCCGAATTCATGTTAAGCTGAGCTCCACCACTTTTGGAGCTGATCTTGTTCCAGCTCACATGGCCCAAATTGGAGCTGGCTCTCTTCATGCTCCCCATTTTAAAAAAGCAGCTGCTCCAGCTCCAACTCCTTTGAAAAAAGGAGCGTCTCTTTTTTCAGTCGGATATGTACCTTCTTTCATAAATGTTCTATTTTGTCAATGAGTGGTCAAGGTATAGGTGAAGTCGTCAAAGGATCCAGTCAATATGCGTGGGGATGTCAATTTAAGTGTAAAAACATAAGATAATGTTTGACAAAATCTAGTTTTTATTTTGAGATTTGCTAAGATTCTTTTTTGTTATTTGGATATAATTTTTAAATCCAATATTTGAATGTCCATTTTCTATTTTTGCCAATTTAAAACACTGCCTTTTTTTTCTTTTTTTTTTTTTTTTTAAACGTAGTTCACCCCAAACAAGGCAAGTTGCCACTGTAGACGTAAAGGGCTACTGATAATTAGGGTGAAAGTTTTTGGGGTCATCCTAAATTGGGAGCTTTGCAGCGAGATGCGTGTTTACATTAGCTTTAAATTTCTGCATGTCGGTACAGTTGGGGAAACAGGAAGCAGGGAGGGAGTTGAACAATTTGTGGAGGCGTACAAAAAAAGCTATTAGCGTAAAACGCAATGAAAATTGTATTTATTATAACGTTTTTATCAATATATTTTGTTCAGAAAATAATCTTTAAAGTGAATCTTCAGCATAACATTAACTGATTGCCGGTACGATTAATGTATTTAATTCATTTGTTATAAAAACAAAAATATTTTACTTATTCCCTATAAAAATTTATTTTTTTAATAACTTTCTTTGAATAATAATAATAGTGGAACTGTACCCTTCATAAACGTTCTATTTTGTGGTCAAAATATCGGTGTGGTCGTCAAAGGATCTCATCAATATATGCGGTGATGTTATATTAAGTGTAAGACCGTAAAATAATATTCGACAAAATCTTGCTAATATTTTGAGATTTGCTAAGATTCTTTTTTATTATGAAGGAATAAATTTATTTAAATCTTATATTTGAATGCCAATGTTCAATTTTTACCCACGTAAAACAACACTGCTTATTTGCAATAAAAAAATGTACTAAAAAACATTAAAAAAAACACTGAAAAGTTCTTTTCTTTTTAATCAAACGTTTTTTTATTAATATATTGTTTAAAAATCAATCTTTAAAATGTATCTTCAAAATAGTATAAAATTAAATGATTGTCGATAAATGTAATTTATTTAATTGTTAGAAAAACGAACATACTTAGTCATTCCTATTAAACATTTATTTGACGATGACGGCAATTATGATAATAAAAAAAAAGTGATGTTTTGATAATATTTACTTTACAGAATTCATGTCCATCTGGTTCTAGATATGCAATGACTTTAAACATTACATTTTTTTTATGTATGCATAAAGAATTATCGTCTGCTTTTTATTTATTTCTGTGTTTAATTGTTTTTCCTTTCTGTCGTTCATACAGAAAAGATTTCTACACAATTTACATATCACAAAATTTGAATACAATATATTTATCGACTAGCAGGCTTCACCCGTTCACTATTGATTCGTAATTTAATTTCTATTCTTTTAACCCGTCACTTTTTCCTTGTTCGGGGGTCTGACGTTTTCTGATATCATGCAAGCTCACTCTCCATTTCTCACGGTTCAGCAGTCTCCAAATTCCCCTCTGTGCGGTCTTGTCCAATCACTTGCTTCCAAGTTTTCCTACTCAAAATCATTGAAACAAAACTAATTGCTTAGAAAAAGAAGACAACACTCCCCTCTCGCAATAAGAAAAAAAAAAAAACTCTACCTTCGTTCTGTTTTAATAAGAGAATATTTTTGTGTGCATATGAAAAGTTAACAATTCTTTTTTCTTTTTATTATTATCAGTTACGATTAAGCCTCCTCTTCTTTGCTCATAAAAATCAAATTTGCCTACGTGATTATTTAAGTAGCCGAGCACACGTACGTTCCCTTTTATTAGATGAGAAAAATGAATTTGAAATTGCATGTTCCAATATGGGAACACCAAGATGTAGAGTGCTCAATATATTACTAATTTGAAATAGTATCTATTTCTTATATACAAAACGTTTTAAGAACTATTTGCCTCTAAAAAAATGAACATGCTAATATATATTACTAGCAAGGCTATCCGGCATCGCCTGGGATCGTAAATTATGTAAATTACAGAAAAAAAAAATATGGTGCTTATTTATTTAATGACACCGGTGAAAATCACAGTTCCAAATAAATTAACAGGAAAATTCTTTGGTATACTTATGTATCAGGCAAAAGTAGGTACCTACACCAAAAATTAGGGAAAATTATCAAGTAGAATTTTAATTAAAAATATAAATCAGTTTTATCATTTTTTTGATCTGCCATTGATAAGAGAAGAAATGCCATAAAGCAGGGGGAGATAAGTCAGTCTGTCATTTAAGCAAGTAATCATGAATGGCGGGTCGGCAAAATACGATATAACTAATTTTTATTTTTAATTAAAATTTTACTCAATGTTTCCTAATTTTTTCTGAGGATACTTATTTTTGCCTGATACATAAGTATATTAAAGAGTTTTTATTTAGAAATGCGATTTTCACCTGTGTCTTAAGATGTATAAGCACCAAAAAAAATCAAAATTAAAAAAATCTGCTTAATATTGTAATTTTGAATGTCTAAGTTCATTTTGGTGTCAAATCAGAGTAAAAATGATTATGTCCCGAGTGAGATTCGAACTCACAACTCATTTGCTAAGTGTGTGGAGCTAACCAATTGATCCATAGCAGCAGATACAAAATTGTGATGCTAAAAAATACATAAACCGGACAGTGTTTTTTTTTTCTTTCCCTTTCTTTAGGGTCTTAATTCGATCAACAACACAAGAAAGGAGAGCAAGAAACAGCCTTATTTTCACTGGTTAATATCCAAATATTTGTTCATTATTAAATTAGTACCCGATGATTTAGATAAAAGTAGTAGGAATTACGATTGAGGATAAAAGCTCCTCTGCCTTCTATTCATGACTAATAAAAAAAAATATATTAAAATCGATTTCAATTGAAATAAACTTTTTTCTTTTAAACAACACAGACCAATATTTGCCCTAACCCTGACTAACGAAATAGATTTTTGTATCCATCTTTTGTTAATAAAGCTATTAACATCAACAAAATAGAGAGAAAAAATCGTCTTTACTTTATAAAATTTGTGAGAATATCAAGAAAATTGTCTCCCTTACAACTAAAATCTTTATTTCCTTTTTTTCTGTGCAAGTTTTAAAAATGTGCAAACAAATTAAAATGACTTCACTTCATCCCGGGCAAATACAGCTAGTATATTATATAGATACTAGTGGGATCCGTGGGAAATTTCATAGTTGTATCCTTCATCTGTTGTATATTGCTGCTGTGATTAAAAGGAGCCTCTGACATATTTCCATTTTATGGATATCCGGCGCAAATGCAGACCCCACGATATTATTGTACCACCTTTGTTCAAACTGAAACAGACTTATCTAAGTACTTGGGTTAATGTAGTTTTAGAATATATCTCGTTATAGGGGTGTATCTCCCAAATCCTCATCAAAGTTTCTAACACATTTCCATTCTATGAATGCCAGGGTTGAACGCAGACCCCCCACAATATTATTGTACCATGTTTGGGCACAACAGATACAACATCTTGATCCTTGCTCAAAGGTTAAGAAATTGTACTTTAGTTAGAATTCCACGTTCGACACAACAACAACATCAGGTGAAATTTTAAATAATTACTTTTTTTGCCTTGCATCTTCGGCGATCAGGCAATCACATTTTTCTTTTTAAATAGGGTGGAGGGTGATAACGTACATATGAACATGAAATTGCCGTAGCATATTATTATATAGATTTCATAATACCTCGTAATGTATTTCATGTGATCTTTGCTACTGCATTATTGCATCACCGTTACTGATGATGATGCAATATATAGTCAACGACAATGCAACTTATTAGCGATGATGATGTCTTAAGACTAAGTTGCCTCATCTTTGTCAAAGTGAAGCAACATCGCAGCATCAATTGCATCACCCTCCCCACACACACACAAACATGAGAAACCGATTTATAACAATATTTTATCTAAGACAACAAAGACGGATGCAAACTCAGATATGAAGAAAATATATATGCTGAAGTTATTCAGGTTAGTCCGAAATTTTGTTACCTTGGCGATACCATTGGAGCACAGTGTGGAACAAGTGCTAAAGCGATAGCAAGAATTAAGAGTGGATGGAGTAAGTTCAGGGAACTTCTGCCATTACTAACCAGCAGAGCGTTACCACTGTCGATCAAGAGAATAGTCTATCAGGCATGTGTACGCAATGTGATGATGTATGGAAGTGAAACCTGGCCAGTGAGGGCTGAGGACATGCATTGCATGGAGAGAAAAGATATGAGACTGATACGATGGATGTGTAACGCAAGTCTTACAGACAAGCTCAGATTTGATGACCTCAGAGAAAGATTAAATCTGAACAGGAGGCTTCGATGGTATGGCCACCTTGAAAGAATGGATGAGAATCCCTGGGTTATTAGATTAAGAACAATTGAAGTAGCAGGGTCAGCCAATAGAGGAATACCAAAGAAAACATGGAGGAAGTGATAAGGATGGACCCGAGACAAAGAAGGATAAATAAGGAACTGGCGAGAGATAGTTAATTTCTAAAAGCTGTCCAACACATGCCAGCATGTAAAACGGACGGTAAACCGAATATGATGAACAGATTTTAGTCAATTTTATTCACTTGTAGTTAATAAAGCTATTAACGTCACCGAAAGAGGGAAAAATCGTCTTTACTTTACATATAAGATTTATATATAAAATTTGTAGGAACAAATCTAAGATATAAAGTTATCTTGTGAGATTTTCAAAGTGGGACCTAAATAGCATTTAAACTGATATATCAAACTTTAATTGTGACTAGACAATTTTCATGTACAATTATTTCTTTTAAAATGCGTAGTCCCGCTCGGACAGCTGGTAATATGGAAACATTTTTCAATTATGACAAAAAATAAATAAACAAATCAGTAAGGGAAATAACTTATATTTAATAATATCAAGAGTTCTCTCCCTTACAACTAAAATCTTATTTCTTTTTCTGGATAAGTTTTTTAAAAAATGCGCAAAAAATTAAAAACTAAAATGACTTGACTGCATCCCAGGCAACGTCGGGTAGATACAACTAGTTTATCGTGTAGATATTTTACAATATGTAAAATATCTATATGTATTCCACGTGATCTTTGCTACTGTATTATTGCATCATCGTTACTGGTGATGATGATGATGATGATGGTGATGATGATGATGCAATATACAGACAACGATGATGCAACTTACACGCAATGATGACGTCTTAACAAGACGAAGTTGCCTCATCCTTGTCAAGGTAAAGCAGCATCTCAGGATCAATTGCACCCTCACCCCCTCCTCCTCCCCGCCAAATATGAGAACCCGACTCTGCTGTGGAAGGCCATAAAGTTTTTGTTGATTCTGAAGTAAGCACGCACCGTTCCATCAAATGTGTCTGAATCTAAAAAAAAAAAAAATCATCATTCGTCTCCTGAAAACATCTGACAATTGCCGCTTCGCTTCCTTTAATTAATCCATAATTAAGGTAAGATTTTGCTAATCCAGCATTTTAACATGATTTGTGAATGAGATTTACAATTTATGTCGACTAGAACACAATATTCGCAGTATTTATCGTTCGAAACAGTTTTGTGATTTTGTATGGGTTATTCTAGCGTTTGTTATAAAGAAAAAAAAAAAAAAAAATTAAGACGTGTTTTGGAACTTTTGAGATGAAGATTGATACTTTGTATCGTTTGGACTACTATTCTCATCTTGGTTGTTTTTTTCACAACGTTCCGACCGATGTAACCTCCCAACCTTCTTTAGGTGCCTCTTTTCGAACTTGGGAATCTTTTAGTCACCCAGGAACCTATACAGAATTCAGAACTTTATATAGTCTTTACTACATGCCATGATAATAACTAAGAATAACATAATTAATCAACATTTTTACCTGCTCATGGTTGACAAAATAAGAACAATCTACCTTTGTAGGTTAGATAAAGGGTTCAGTTCGAAATTCCGTTCACCAAGTTTGACAAAGAATTTCCCAAATTTGAAAAGCTGCACCTGAAAAAGGTTGAAGATTAAATTGGGCAAGATGTTGCGGAAACTAAAAGATGAGAATATTAGTCTGAATAATCCAAGTAATACAAACTCCGAGAAGGTCTTGATATTGCAGCAGTTTACTATCGATTCGGAATCGGTACGAACATTGCGTATATTTAATCTCAAATTTCCATAAAAAAATTTAGAAATCATTGGAAATTTTATTGGCTAAAAGCGATGACTTCAAATTGTGTCACAAGGAACCTGCCGATTCCAAATATACCATTAGTTTTGTTCAAAGATCAAACATTAACAATTGATGTGAGAACAGACAAATAGACACACATTTGTTTTTATAATATATATATATATATATATATTAAACACACACACAATTTTATTGAAGTTTCCTAGATGTTAATTTAATGAAACTCTGGTGTTTATACAATAGTGCTCAATAACAAGTAGAACTGTATTTGCCCTGAGGAAGCTCTATTTGAAAGAAATAGCAGCTGAAACATGTATGCACATATGTAGCCAATAATGTTTGTATAAATAAAAGAATTTATACTACACACACACACACTAACTCTACTGACCCAGCATTGCCCAGGATACAGAGAAGCCATTTCAGTTTTAAATTTTTAAATGTTTGCAGAATTTAAAACTTAAAGTAGAAAACTTCTATTATAGGCTTCAATTTAAATGAATTTATTAAAACAGAGATAATAGAAATATAAACAATAATCATTTGAAACGAGGAAAAAACATCCACATGTACTTGTCGATTTTAAATACGCCATTGGTTTTGCTCAGAAATCAACCATTTATAACTGATGTGTGGACAGACATACACACACATCTTCGCTTTTGAAATAATTGCACTATTTTTGTAGTGACATGACAACCGAGATATGTTTCTGTCTAAAGTTTTCTTATCTCAATAATAAATGAAAACAAACACTCACTTTCTCCTGCAACAATTTAATTATCTGACAGGGATCTTAATTATCACACAGCCCGTAATCTCATAACTTGCAGGTTTTTAAGATATATTGTTTCCGACATCGTACAAGTATACTGGTTGTGTATCTCCACCTTAATCCAGGCGATTGGAATCCCTCCTTGGAATATTCCCTACATAAGTTGTATTTTAGATTTATCGAAAATCAAATTTAAAAAATCTAAAAAAAAAAATGTTTTAAATGCTTTGATGGGCAATCGCCTAGAGATGGTGTCTCAATAAAAGTACTAGTTCCCATCACCTTACTGCCTATAAAAAACCTGGCCTATGAAAAAAAAAAATGTTGCCTATGAAACTATCTGGCCTCTAACAAAATGTTGCCTATCAAACTATCTGGCCTCTAACAAAATGTTGCCTATCAAACTATCTGGCCTCTAAAAAAATGTTGCCTATCAAACTATCTGGCCTCTAACAAAATGTTGCCTATCAAACTATCTGGCCTCTAAAAAAATGTTGCCTATCAAACTATCTGGCCTCTAACAAAATGTTGCCTATCAAACTATCTGGCCTCTAACAAAATGTTGCCTATCAAACTATCTGGCCTCTAACAAAATGTTGCCTATCAAACTATCTGGCCTCTAACAAAATGTTGCCTATCAAACTATCTGGCCTCTAAAAAAAATGTTGCCTATCAAACTATCTGGCCTCTAAAAAAAATGTTGCCTATCAAACTATCTGGCCTCTAAAAAAAATGTTGCCTATCAAACTATCTGGCCTCTAAAAAAAAAAGTTGCCTATCAAACTATCTGGCCTCTAAAAACATTTTGCCTATGAAACAATCTGGCACCTAAAAACATTTTGCCTCAATTAATGAAATGTTTTCCATAGACTTCAGGCTATGCAATTTGAATGTTGGAAGCTTTCAGGGAAAGTCAGGAGAGATCCTAAAGTGATAAGGATGGATTCGAGAGAAAAAGGGATGAATAAAGACCTGGCCAGAGATAAGTTAGTTTCGAAGTCAATTTCTAAAAGCCATCCAACACATGCCATCATGTAAAATGGGTGTTAAACCAAATATGATGACATACCTTATCATATAGTTAGCTTAAACGTACATTTTATATGAAGAAAAATATGAGTTTATTTTTTAAACTCTTATTTTTTTTTTATAGAAAATTGCTCCAGACAAGGCATGAAGCCACTTGATGTAAGAAGTTAACAAGAACGAAAGATGATTATCGCAAAGACAAATGTCTATAGGCCTTAGTCTTGTAAAAGACCAAGGAGGAAAACAGTCAACAGGAAGAGAGTTCCACAAGCCTGCAGTTCTTGGAAAGAAGCTACTGGAATAGGAAGCTGTATGACAATGAGGTATCAAAAAAATTTATAGAGATTACTAGACCAACGAGTCAAACGAACTGGAACAAAGGAAGCAGGGAATAGATCAGACTATTCTGAAGAACACATGCCATAATAGTATTTATAGAAAAGACTGAGACTAGCAACATCACGTCTGTGAGAAAGAAAGAGAAAGTGTTGGGTCAATCAAATTACAGATGCGTTTCTGCACCTTATCAAGAACCCTCAAATGGGACAGGTATTCACCAGCCCAAATATAGCAAGAGTAGGATTAAAAGAATACACCTGATATATTTAGAATCAGGTCTTTCAACTAAATAAAAAAAAAATGAGATTCTACTTTTTTTTTTTAGGCGAGTACATGTGAATAGACTGGGAAAATATTTGAAAAATGATTTAGAAAAAAACATAGTTCAGAGTTTAGAATAAAGGGAATCTCATTTTATAATTTTACTATTGATTCACAACTTATCAAGGCCAAGAACCACTCAAGGATATGGATTAAGGAGATGGAATGATTGTCAGCCGTAAGATGGGGAACAATTAATGGTAGGAGGATCTATGTTTGATTACTTATAGGGCATAATCACGTTGACACACCGGTTCCCGTTAGATCAGCGAAGTTAAGCAACATTGAACCTGGTCAGTACCAGATGGGTGACCATTTGCGAATACCAGACACTGCAAAAACCTAACGTCATCATTCCCCCTAACCGGGATATACATGCGACTGGGGACCGCTTGTGAAGTTGATATTCCCTAGAAACTTCGCCCATTCGGAGGAAGCCGGTTCAACCCGCCCAGAGTGAATGCTGTATCAGGTTAGGGTACAGATAATTATGGGGCCGTTTATGACAGGTATTTGTTGACATTGGATTAGAAGACTACTACGTCAGAAGCAGTCCCACAGTATTGCAGAAAGATCCCCAAAAAAGTGTTAATGATCACCCACTTCCGAATCAGATAGTATAAAAAACGGGTAACCATTTTTTTTTTTTTTTTACTCAACATCTTTTTATGGTTTCATCATTATTTGTAGTATTGTATTCATCCCCCAATAAAAAAATCGTCTTCCACATATGTATCCTTAAGCTGCATTGAAGGTCTCGACTCCGATCATGGCATTCTCGACTGCCACTTTATAATTAGGGTTAGTATTGGGGTTAATGAAGGATATGTCTTCCTTCTCATCAGCAAGTAAATTCGATTATTTAGGGGGGGGGGGAGGGGGGCAAGATTACTGCTCCACTTCTTCATAATATGCCTAAGCTTCTTTTTTTTTTTAAACTTTAATTCATCCCAAACAAGGCACATTGGCCACTGAGAATTAGGGGACAGATTTTAGGGGACAGCCTAAGTGAGGAGTTTTGCAGCAAGATGTTTGTTCACATTACATTTAAATTTCTGCATGTTACTACAGTCAGGAAAACATAACAAGGAGAGAATTCCATAGGCCAGCAGTTCGAGGAAAGAAGCTATTAAAGTAGAAGGCCCTACGGCATCTGGGGACCTCCACAGTGGAGGGATCTGATTTAGCTAATTGTCGGGTGCATTTACGTCGAGGGGGCACTAGAGCAGCAAGTTTGTCGAAGCAGATTCCATTGAAGTACTTGTAAAAGAAGCATAAGGATGCAACATTGTGGCGATGGAGCTGAAGCTTGATCAACAATGAGGGACCTATTAGATTAGAGAATCTTTTTTGGATCGCGTCTGTCACTTATTTACCCCCCCCCTCTCTTTCATCAGTCTTCCGTAAGCTATCTGGTCAAAAGTGTGCCATCATTAATGATACTAGGTTAAATTTATATAGATGAGTTCTTCCCTACTCTGACGTTTGAATCATGTTTTCGTTTTGAAATTAATATTCTTCAGATATTTTGTTAAGCAACGTTGAGCCTGGTCAGTACTAAAATGGGTGACCATTTGGGAATACCAGGTGCTGTATATGCTCTCCGCTTATCTCGGCATTGTTTCCAGTCGCCCTGGATTTCTTCTTGCAACTAGAATCAGGCAGTGCCGATTCAGGAGAGGAATGGTTGTGGATTGCGCAACCCTTGCCTCACAATTACACGCGCAGCCACCTTTACAGGGTATATCCATTGTCTCTCAAGACCGAACGGAGGCCATGATGTTACATGAAATCAGCAACAAAAAAATCATTTTCAGGTGAAAAAAAATCAAAGTTTAAAGACAGAAAAATTTAACTGGATAATTTGATTTTAAATAAGATTAAATGAGAACATTACATTAAACGTTTGCTATTAATTTAGTTTTTGACGAGGCCATTATTATAGCTGAAGTAGATGTTATTTGTACCAGTAAAGGATACGTCCTCAACAATCAGCCCAACAGTGGCTTTGTGGTGGTCAGATCAATGTATGGTTCTGTTCACGCCACCCTCTCAGACTTTACCATTTCTCTGACAAGGGGTTGGTTTATTGCTAATCGCCCGAGGCACCCCTACCAGGAAATGCCAACGAGGCTGTTCAACCATTTTTTTGTAGGCCAGAGTGCACTAGCTTTTCAAAACCTCACCCGACATTCATATAGTATAGTTAACAACCAAGAAATCAAAAAACAAGCAAAATATAAAACAAATAACTTTTACCAAATGCAAGAAAAGTTCATTTTCTATCGACCTGTATAATTTTAAAGTGTGGAAAATGATTAAGATTTATGCTCTCTGGATTTGTTATAGTCACTTTTACTTAGCCAAAGACAAGTAAAAAATATTTTTTTGAATTGGCGGTCGATTTTGTTTTGATGGTTGCTAATATTAGGTTTAAAAGATAATAAAAAGAAAACTAACTCTAATCCAACTGGATTAAAAAAATGTTTTTACTATCTTTCAAGCCTGAAATTAGTGACATCTAAAAATAATTTTTTTTAAATGATTGCCACGTTGATTGACCCGCGTTCGGCCAAATGAAAGGAATGAAACAAATTTTGAAATAAAACTAATAAACAGTTTTCGAACGTTAAAACTTTACAGGTTCATAGAAATTTAACAGGTAGGAGAGTAGAAAGTGGGACTTAGGTTTACTTTCGGCAGCCTCGTAACTCTCGCTTCCCTTATTTTGTCCTTTAGTCCTCACATGCCATGAGCGATGTTTCTGACAAAGGGGGAAGAATTGCTGTTTTCTGGGTTGGAATCTATCCATATAACACTTATCATTGGCTAGTTTTTGATATTGAAGCATTTTTTTAGCTCTTTACATCATTGTCTGGAGCGACTGCCATAAAAAAAATATATTTGTTGTATATTTTGTCCCCCCCTCCCCAATTTTCTACACAATTTCTCCCTCACCTGACCTTGTGTCTAACCTCCTGCAAGAGATAAATAAACATTATTATTGGCACAAAAAAAATGCTCTATGTGATTATGGCATTGACAACAACCATTGTCACATTGCGCTCTCGGTCAAGAAGAAATCAAATCCTAATCAGCAGCAGTCAAAACATATTGACCAGAACCCACCCCCCTTTTAAAATAGGATTTTGAAGGTTAAATTTATTTATTACTGTATTATTTGGTCATTTAATAAACCACATTCTTATAAAACTTAAAACTATGACTAATTTTGTTATGGCAATTAAGGTTTTAAGGTGCTTGTACAGATTAGCGTGCATATGAAAAACGCTGAAAATCGCAGTTCCAATTAAATTAACCATAAAACTATTTGATATATTTATGTATCAAGCAAACATAGGTTTGTACACCAAAAATTAGCAAAATCTATCGAGTAAAATTGTAATAAAAAAATGAAAATCTGTTATATCGTTTAATCGGGTTCGGCCATTGATTCGAGCGAAAAACACGAAATTCAAGGGGGGGGTAACACAGTCTGTCATATTAACAGGTAATAACTCAATGGTAGTAACCAAAATACGATGAAAATGATTTTTATTTTTAATTAAAATTCTACTCGATCATTTTTCCTACTTTTTGGTGAGGATACTTATTTAAATCTGCTGCGTAAGCATATAATACTGTTTTTTTTTTTTGTGTAGTATTGATAATTTAATACGGACGCTTCTCTGTACAAGAACCGGTTTTAATATATGGTTTCCAAAACTTTCAATCTAATACATGAGGATCTGCTAAGAATTTTAAAGCCAGTTTAAATGACTTTCTATTCGACTGTTTAAAGGCTTCCAAATTCCTTTCAAATTTCGAAGGGTCACAAAGTAATTAACCTTTTTTTCTCCAAAATATGAAAATGGCTAGTTCGTTTACGAAGAAACCGATATGCATTCTGGTGGATTTAATTTCTAAATATGTCATTCAAAATGTTTAGATTTCAATAAATGTTCGATTATAATGACCAATATCGTGTAAGACACGTAGAGGCGAGAAACACAGACACACGGGAAATGGTCACAATCTTATTAACATTAATTAACAAATGCTAGTTGCAAAGCTTTGTGCCGAAGTGGTTTCTATCAAAGGTTTTATTTTTTTTAGAAGAACAAAGGGTAAAATTAAAATAAGCTTTCATCCCATTCCCTCTTTTGTCCCAGGGGAAAAAATCATTAATTGAAAATTAATTAAAAATATATACGGAACAAAAAATAACGAATGCTTTAAAGGCGAAAAGCATGTTTAGTCACGTGACCGAAGTGAAGGTTTGAGGCGAATTATGATTTTACTATTATTCAATGTGTTATTTTAGTGTTTGGGTAACGAAAATAGGTAATTACTTTACTAACTCTCTAAACAAAAATGTCTACTTTCCTCAGATCCGATATTTACGGAACTTTAAAATACGGCTTATAAATACTAAATATATATAATTGGGGTGGTTATCCAGATTAAGGGAGACATTCGAAAAACAAAAAAAACTGAGGCATATCAGTTTGATCTACGCACCTGTCACGGGCTGAATATATCCTAAACCAAACATCACATAAATCAATAAAGTAGTTTTTATTTTATAAATAAAAATAACTTTTTACCAATATACGAATGACGGGAAAATACGGCCTCCATTACGACATATCCAAAAGATATTCAAGGGGGATATTGCATACGGGGTTGATTTGGGCATCGTTTCTGGCGGTGTGGGGGCAAAGGCATGAACAGAGCTCGTCGTACATTCATTCGTTTATCGGTAAAATTTAATGTTTATTTATGAAATAAAAACTACTTTATTAATTTACGTGATTTTTGGTATAGGATATATTCAGCCCGTGACAGGTACGTGCATCAAACAGATATTCCTCAGTTTTTTTTTGTTTTTTTTTAAATGTCTCCCTTAATCTGGATAAGCACCATATTTGGTACTGTTTTGTAATCGTCAACCGTAGATTTTACAGGCAGAGTTTTCGAATAATTCTTAACATAGGGAGGGGGGTCAGTAACATTCGTCTTTCTCGACTTCGTAGCATTCGTTGTACATACTTCACGTCAGTAAAATCTATGGTTAACGTTTCCGGAACAGAACCATATATTAAAAAAAAAAAAAACGGCAACAGGTCACAAATGAATAAGTAAAGAATTTAAACATCCCCATGGAGAGGGCTTTGTCACGACCTACGTATGTCGTGGCTTTGTTCACTTTTCCTTCGCCGCGGACAGAACTCTCCTAAAATGAAAACAATTTCCCGGGGATGCTAAAATGCACAAGTGCCAAATACATTATTTTCGACTAATTTCCTTTAAAATAATTTATGTCGGTAATAGTAATGATTACCCGAAAATATATATAGAAGGTTCAAATTAGTACGACCCCCCCCCCCCACACACACAAATTAAGTTGATCTTTACTTTTATGAGAAATCCGAGTTCTTTGATACGACAGAGGCGTGTTCGACGTCGGTTCGAAAATTCATGTGTTGGTGCTTCTTGAGTTAAACACCTATATGTAAAAATGAACTCTTTTTAGAAGAGCTAAATAAAGGGGAGATGACCATTGATCTGCAGAAAAGTTAACAAATATTAATAACGGTTTTTTTTTTTTAATAATAACGTTATTATTTCAGCACGGTCCGTAAACTGCAGAAGTGCAAAAAATACGCCGCTCGAGAATAATGAGAATACTTTTCGCCGCTGAAATAAAAACATTATTATTTAGAAACCCATTCTTAACATAGGAAGAGGGGCTGCAGATTTTAATCAATGGTTATCCCCCCTTTTTAATTGAACTCAAGACCAGGTTTTGTTTTAAGGGCAAAAATTGGCCATAAGTTAACTCTTAAATCCTGTTTCAGTCACCGCAGAAATATTTTGAGTGAAATAATTTCGGGTATTATCAAATATTTTTACTTAAACCATGTTTTAGTATAAATAAGAACGGTGCTTGTAAACCGTAGGGCCGAAAAGAAAAAAAGTATCTTTAATTTTGAAGGGGAAGACACCAATGAAAAATAAAATGATTTATTAAAATAAATTATCAACGAAGAAAAATAGAAAAATACGTAAATGGAAGGGGGAAAAACATGAAACAAGGGAAATAAAGTTTTGGAAATAAATGAAGTTTTACACTTGGTAAAATTCAGCAATTTGTTCGAAAATTAATCTGTGTGATTGAAAGAAGTCTTTTAGTTTGTATTATCTCTGGTTAAATATAAAATATCTTGCAAGTTCAGAGCGTTAAAATCCATTTTAAGATAAAGCGTAGTTGAAAACTAGAGTTACCTCCCCCTTATTTGACTCTTCAAAATTAAAGTTAAAATATTCTTTTTTCGGCCCTACGGTTCACAAGCACCATAAGTACGAATGTAACATTTGAAATGTTAGGTTATAGCGAATTTTTCATCGTATACGTGAAAATAAAAACTGTTGAAAAAAATATAGTCGCCATCTTTATAAACAAGTCCAAGAGCGATGACTAGTTATAGGGAACCATTTTTAAGAGTAAATATAAAAACATTATTCTACCATTTTTGCCGGATGAAAAAAAAATTTTTTAAAAAAATAAAATTCTATTACCTCTGACGCATGCGCAAAGCTCACAAAATATGGATACTATACTAGGCTTTTACTTAAAAAAAAAATTGTTCAATAACCAGAAAATTATGAAGTTGAGTTATCGCCCTTGAACTTACTTATAAAGATGGCAACTATATTTCCCGAGAAAGTTTTCATTTCGCTATAACTTTTTTTTTTAATAGTTTTTGTTTTCTAATACATCGTTTAACTAAGATATAAGTTTGCCAACAACTATTTCACTCGAAATAATTTGGGTGACTGAAATAGGATTTAACTCTTGAAACTCTAATTCAAGTAAAAAAAAATGAGGGTGCTGATATCGATCCTGAACCAGTTTTCGTGAGGTTCGACTCGGAAGCGTTCGGCTATCCTACGCAAACGCCCGAGAGATGACGAGCCGATTTATACCAGACGACAATTTTGATACGGTGCTGCGTCCTATGATAATAATGTTTTGCTTGTTTTGTTTTTTTCGTTGTTAGGGTTGGGTTAGAGTTTAGGGGTAAAAATATTTATTTGATAACAGTAATTTCGCTGTTTTGCTGGTTTTGTTGTTTAAAAAATGTCTTGCAACTATAACTAAAAATTATAGGACGCAGCAACATATCAAAATAAAAAAATATTTATTTGATAACAGTAACTTCGCTATGTTTTGCTTGTTTTTTTTTTGTTGTTGTTGTTTCTTTTAGAAAATTTCTTGAAAATATAACTTACAATCACAGGACGCAGCACCGTATCAAAATTGTCGTCTTGTACCATTCGGCTCGTCAACACTCGGGCGTTCGCGTAGGACAGTCGAACCTCACAAAAACGGGTTCAGGATCGATATCAGTACCAAAATGAATTCTATTTGACAGTTTAAACGCTTCAAAATCCCTTTGTAATTTTGAACGTTCACGATCGTAAACACATGTTGACCATTTTAATCTATTAGTAATAGTTTTTAAAAAATGGCCGATGTGTGTTTACTTCGTGACCGTTCTATATTCAAAAATGATTTTGAAGCAATGATTTCTATTCTACAGTTAAACTTTCAAATAATTTCTCGTTTAAAATAAGGTTTAAATATGAGGTGATTCTACAGAATTTGAACCGAACCAAACCAAACCAAACCGACTTTTGCCGAACTAAACCTAAAAGCTAGGTTAGGGTAATACAAAAACAGTTCGGTTCAAATTCTGTATTAGTAGGACCAAATTTGAAAATCAAGTATTACGGTTCATATTGTGCAGTGGCTTCTAAACCACAAGAAAACATGGAATTTTGAACGCGCCTCTGTTATATAAAAGAACAAGTCTCTTGGAAAATGTTTTTGTTTTCTTTTTTACTACTAAGAGAAACATTTAGACGGAACTTAGGTTTTTTTGCAATGATAAAATACAAGGAGAATAATGTTTTTATTTCTTTAAACAGAAAAAAAATGAATAAATTAAAAAGTCAAGTTTTCAAAAAAAAGTTATTTTTTATGGTAGAGATTTTCTAAAATAATAAAAAAATTTATGAAATAGAAAAAAAATCATCATTTTTAATTTAAGTTTTTTTTTTATTATTATTTGAATAAATGGGGAAATAATGAATGAATGAAAAAAAATGTTTTTTTCTTTCCGCCCCTTTTTTTTATTATTCTCTTTTTCGCGTGACGAGGAAATATTTAGTAAAAGTACAAGAGAAACGGCTGCATTTTAGATGAAACCAAATTTATTTGGTTTATTTACTAGTTTATTTTTAATTAATAAATTCTAGATTAATCTCATTTTAAATTATTCCGTCTTTTTTTGTTTGCGAAATCAGGAATAAATTTAAATTTAATTTTTTGTATCGACGAGTGGGCGTGCACAAAATTAAAACCACAGGTAAGAAAAAATAACTAATTTGTTTTATTTTCATTTTTTGGAGGGTTGAAATAAATTAATTTGCGATGAATCGATTTAAAAAATATATAAATATTAAATAATAAAAAAAATAAATAAACGGACACGGGTCAGACTTTTTTGGATCAATAAAAATAAACAAAACAAAATATACCTCTCTTTTCTTTCTATTTAAGACAAAAATAGCCTTTAAATTATGTTAATAATATTACTAATCACATTATTATTAATAATAAATATCGATTTTAGCGGAAGAAAATCGATAAAAGTCCGTCATTTTTAATTTCGAAATGTAAATGCGAAAAAGAACGGGAAATGATGACGATGATGATGATGATGATGATGACGTTGGATGGCCGTGATTTTTGTGTCTTTTCTCACCTGTTTTCTGTGTTCCTGGTTAAATCATAAATAAAACAGGTTAAAAAAACAAAAACCAGATGTCTCACCTCGTCCTCGCTGTCCTTGTCTAAAGCACTTGTTAATGGATCTTTAAATGATTCCGACGAATGGGTGTGAATTTCAACAGAACTTCCTTTCCTCCCAGAAGTTGAACTTTCCTCGGAGTCTGCCATCATTATTTGAATATTTTATTGATCGTCGCTGTACAAAAAAAAAATCAACAACAACAACAAGATTCGTTTCACTTCAGGACTCAACTCTCATTGGCTAATATTTTACAAAAGCGAACCAATCAAAACTCGTAATATTTCGAGTGTTCGGATGTTCACAACTCTCGTTTGATTGGTTAATTTCATATCGTTGATCAATGAGAATCATCGTTAGAATGTCGTAATGTACTAATTTTCATTCAGTAATTTTTAGTCCCTTGTCGTCGAGCGTTAATTTCGTATCTTTTTTTTTTTCATCCGATGAATTTTTCTCCGTTGATTATAGATTAACTATGTCTTTTCCAGGGACCGGACTCGGAGAGGGTAAAACAAATAATACTTTTTTTTTCTGCTCTTTCTACGTACAGGACTACTTTCAACGAAATATTAACACTTTTCCGTTTTACTTATTTTCGCACATGTAAATAACATAACATCTTATGTTCACGTATGACGGTGTCCGACCAAAATATGTCCCTTGCCTTATATGAGCGTGTTTACATTTTTTTTTCTTTATTGATGTTTTCTGTAATTACACCCTATATATATTTTAATTGTCAATCTGAGACGAAATTGACTTAAACATTTTTCATTTTTCCCATGTATTTATATTTATTTTTTCTTATTGCCGAAGTAAACAAGCGCATATAAGGGTTAGCGTTAAGGAAGTGCATGTGTTCCTATTTACTTGTCTCGCCGCGATGACAAAGCTAGACACACGATGTTGAGAAATACATCTTCCCGAAAAGGTGCACTCCGGATTGCATAAAAATTGGATGCTGATAGCGAACATGTACCAGTTTCCGGGAACTTCGCGTCGGCAGCGTTCGGGCATGTTACGTAAACACCCGAGGCGGATGTTGACAGACGATAACTTCGATACGTTGTTGAGTCGTAATTTTCAGTTTTATTTTCAAGAAAGATAGCAAATGACAAAGACAAAAACATGGCGAAATTACTGTTAATATTGTTTATTTATTTTTGTATTCAGTCAACTAGTTAAAAAGTAGGGTTTTTGTGTTCTTAAAACTGAAAAAAAAAATTGTGTGTTTTTGGAGGACTTTTTTGACATTGTCTTTTTTAATCAGTAGGGTTAAACAGACTCGTCTATCTCGACCGTATGCTCCGATCTGACGAGGATTTCGTAACAAATGGTCTTCGCAGACTTCCCTCAAAAACTTATTCCAATCAGTCTGCGTGTTCGGTGATCCAACGCCGCATTCCTTCCATGTCGTCTTACATCTGATTGGCTAATCGCCTCGACATCTTTCGGATGTTTACGTAACATGCCCGAACGCTACCGACGCGAAGTTTCCGGAAACTGATACATATTCGATATCAGTACCAAAAATTGCCCCAATCTAGAAGGACTTCTGCTTCACTGACCGAGGATACTCAGGACAGAATCGACGAAACGTAGTATCAGATACTACACTTTAAATTTTGATCAACAACATTAACTATACAATACATTGTTCAGGAACATTACATTTTTAGGGATTGTTAAAAATCAATTACCCTCAATCTGAAGTTGAGGTACTTCTGTTTGTTTAAAAAAATATTTTATGGGGCGATACCAAGAAGGGGGCCTGTAGCAGTCATAAATGATGTTTACTCAATACGTATCAGTGTCACTGTGAGGTAGTTTGGCCAATCAGCTCGCAGGGCACATTGAAGGACTACTTCAGCCCCTTCAGAAATTGCAGACGATCGACAGACGGTTTCCTGGCCCCAACCCCAACGGATCATTTCATCTTCTCCTCTGCCTTTGTCACCGACATCCCGTGATGCTATCTTCACCGAAGATATATTCATCAACTAAGCAGTAGCAGGCTTTTTACTTCTCCCTTTTTCAATAAACCTTTTGTTGTTGTTATAAAAGAAGTATTGTTTTTCTTTCGTGAAACGTTTTCGTTTTTCTCGATATTAATAAAATATAGAAATTGATCTAAGCATTTCTATATTTAGTTTTATAGGCCGGCAGCTGTCGGGGGCTGCAAGAAGTTAAAATTTTACAGAAAGAAATGTTGTATTTTAATCTAAAATTGCTTCTTTTTTTTTTTCCAGAACGTAAACAGTTGTTGGAGCAACTTGAAGAAAAGAAAAAACTCCTTCGTATGCAAGCGCAGCACAGCAATCAAACTGGTGCGAGGTATCAAACAAATTACGAATAATACAATTTTATTCTTTCTTTTTGTACTTAATTACTCGCTATTTTCAAAAAGCTAAAGATGGGAGATTTTTATCTACATAGAACAGAAGAGATTTATGGTGAATGCAGGAAAGACCAAAATTATAATCTCTGGTGCAGGTCTCGGCCTTCTTGAGAGTTCTCGCAGATTCCCTTGTGCTGTCTGCCACACAGGTGTTAGCAGCAGTAGCATCTTTTGCTGTTTGCACTATGGGTGCACAAGAGGTGCAGTGGACTGAGACAATTGGTTCAAGATTCGTGTTTCAGATGTGCAAGGTGTCAGGGACAAGCATGTCCCCTTGATGGTAGACCACAAGCAAGTGTCTAAGCTGGCCCTGCTGATGAGGTATAAGTGGTAGCTTCCTTTTGTTATCTGGGAGATATGCTCTCAATTTCTTGGGACTGTGAACTGGCCACGAAAACATCAGTCATTTTTTTTTACGCATTATAAGTTAAAAAAATATTTATGTTATCATGTTATGCATTATTTGGATATTCGGACTACTGTCCTATTCTTGAATGTTATTCTCATAACGTTTCGGCCGATGTAACCTCTGACCTTCTTCAGGTGCATCAAACTCGGGAATCTGTGCGAAATTTCGAACAAAACCCTTAATTTAATCCACGGGGGGTAGCTTTCTCTCGTTTCGTCAGCCATGACCGGGAAGAAGTCTTAAGTAATTCATAATTGTATTTTTAGTATCGCCCGCACAGAGGATTGAACCTTCAACCTCCAGAATACTGTCACTATAAACTGGAAGAAGTTCTATGAACTGCAGCCACTACTCACCTCATGTACAAGACTCGTGGCCATGCTTATAGCTCCTATATTCGCAGTACAATGCTCCATGCAAGTGAGACCTGGCCTTTGGCCAAAGCAGACCTGCAACTATTGCAACAACAATGGGGGAATGGTTAGACAGATTTGCAATGTGAAGCCAGAAAATGTGGCAGTTGTACGGTCGCAAGATCTGCTGAAACGACTTGGCCTCATGGACATTGATGTCATTAATATAGAAAAAAAGGCTTTGTTGGTATGGACACATGGAATGTTCGAGTAATGCCATCCAGATAGCTCGAGATTTGGAAGTCTCTGGTAAGCGGAGGAGAGGTCGACCTGTTGCCTTGGAAGAAACTACTGCAGAGAGATCACATAGCATGGAATCTCTCTGCAATTAATTCTCGTGATATAGTTTCTTGAAAGTATGAAATGAGATCTGCCATGCGTGCAGCTAGCCAGACACCTGGATGGGGGCCCACCAATGTGGATAATGCCCCTCAACCTGCACGTTAATAAAAAGAGACTATGATAATGATGGCTTTCAATGTTTCTTGAGATAAATATTCTCAGTAAATACAATTCTAAGTAATATTTCGAGTAGTTTGTTTTTTATAAAAGTGTTATGAAGTAGTTTGTAAGTGGTAAGAGACAAATATGAAGAAATAATTGGATGAAAACGATTCTATGTAGATTAACAATAAAAAATTATTTATTATACAATTTACAACTGAAAGGAATAACTTTGAAAATGAGGTGGTTAGCTAAGCCGATGCTGGTAAGCGTTTCTCCATTTTGAATCCTTATCTATTTTGTTATTAGCTGGTCCAAATCAGGGGCAAATAACTCTGGCTGATCAATAATACTTCAAAACTTTTTTTTGCAAGGGAGATAACTTTTGGGTGCAAGACTTCTGAAAAATATTGAAGTCCTATAATTTTATTCAATATTTTTTGTTCTTGTTCTATTTCAACTCGTCAGTAGTTGGTCGATGTCACCTGGTTATGTGGTTTCCACATTCAAGGATAACAGTTCCGTCTGAAAGAAAAAGGGCCACTCGTCAATTTAGTGGGATGAATATAGGGTTTTAAGTTGTCTTTCACAAAAACAATTTAAGTTGAAAACTTTAATGAATTAATTTTTTGCCCTATTATCAAATTGTGCTTTTATCTGTCCAAATCTACGTTTATTGATACTCTATTAAAAGAAAAATCTATCTTAATCTCTAATGTGCTATGAATCATATTACGAAGATTCAATGTGTTAGCTGTTGAAGTGAATCTTATATGAATGGTCAAAGTTATGCTCCCATGTCATTTTGTACGTTTTTTCAAGAGGCAATGTTTAGGCTTGATCTAATAATTATTTCTTCCATTATGATTCATTTTCATTTACCACCTTATGTTATGTATGTCCTTTCTTAAAGCCAGTTCTTGTTAAATCAATCGTCACTTACTTCAGTATACTGACGCCCGGCACTGTCATCATCATCGTCTAGTGTTTATAATCAAAACTTTTCATGCACAGAGGGGAAAAGGCGGAATGCAACTGAGAGTTAATGGTTGTTTATTTTGGAGAGATTTTCTCGTCAAACGATTAAATCTCACACATTTATTAAATTGAGAGAGACGAACCTTAATCTTAACTTAATTCTACTTCGTTACGGAGAAAAGAAAGAGAGGGGCAGACCAGTCGCTATCAACTCTTTTAGGAATTAAATTCCCATATTCCTTTCTTTTGAATTACATCTCGATTTTACATCCGTTCACCACGCTTCCAGAAAACAGACTGACTAAAAATGTCTTTCTTTTCATTCACACGATCTTGTGACGTCACTCTTCAAGGGAGACACTGAATTTGTCACAACGCACCTGTTTGACCTTTCCTTGAACTCCAAACCTGAGTTACAAGCTTGTTTATTCTTTTAGTTTGAGAGCGAACTTGTTTTTTAAATTTTTGTGTCAAGAAATCTTGTACTGGTCCACCTAGATACTAAATCCATACAAGCTGATGTAATCGTTTTTCACATACATCCATTATGTAACACTTACATTTGTAAGGATTTTCTACTTGTTTAAAGTCTGCATTTTTAGTTATACACTGAAAATTGCCGTCTGAACACAAGAAAAAAAAGTTTCTAATTTGTAACAAATTTAAACGGTCATAATTTGGTGGCTAATTGTGCAACCGAGATAAATTTGGTACCATTGTTTATGTTTGGAAAACATTTTTCTCATCATATCATCATATTCGGTTTAATAGCCGTTTTATATGCTGGCATGCATTGGACGACTGTAAGAAATTGGATTCTAAAGTAATCTATCTCTGACCAGGTTTTTATTTATCCCTCTTTCTCTTGAGTTCATTTTTATCACTTCATTCCCTTTTTTCCTTGACTTTCCCCTGTGAACTGAACCTGCAATCTTGACTGCTCTGCATCTACTAACCAAAGAACTCTTCATTCTTTCAACATGGCATTGAAGTCTGCACACATCTCCCTGTACTGTTCAGATTTAATCTTCTTCTGAGGTCATCAGAACTAAGCCTGTCTTTAAGATTTACATTACACATCTATCGTATCATTCTCATATTATTTCTCACCATGCAACACATGTCCTCAATCCTCACTGGTCAGCTTTTACTTCCATACATCATCACACTGTGCACACATGACTGATAGACTTTTCCTTGGTCGACAGTCGTCAGATATAATGAAAATAAAATTTTTATTTGGGATACCTAATATGACATACTAAAAAAAAATATTTTAAATTTCTCTCTTTCTTTCTCTCTCTCTTTAGTGCAAGTACCCCTTCCATTGCAGTGATCTCCCCTATTGTGTCCACACCCGCAGTTGTATCTCCGATTTCACCCAATAACAATGGTAACATTCCTCCTAGTCCTTTGACACCAATGGGAATGGCATCAACAAGCCCTTTAATTGCTGGCAAGGAAATCAACCCGATCTTGATAAACCCCTTGCTAGCTCCTTTGGTGAGTTTCTTTTCTTCCTTATTTTTTATTTTTTAAGTGTGTCGCTGCATCTGTACTCATTTGACTGACTTTGCTTAAAATTAAGTAAAAAAAAAAAAAAAAAAAGGAGTCACCAGGCTCCAGTATAAAAAGACAAACATCTCTACAATTTATATTAACTTTATTTAACA
>OY744515.1:113565021-113735021 GCA_963556195.1 Sepiola atlantica
TACCAGGACATGACGTGACCAGCCGATTGATCGGATCAGGGGTCTCCAGTGCAAATTAAAAAAATCTAAGGCAGCTAGTATTTGAAGTTTCATTTAATTTTTTTTATATTTAAATATGAGTTAAACTCAAGGTTTGTTTTTAATATGTGGAAAATCCAGCTCTTCAAAATTTGGATTGAAACACAAATAAAAAATTGCCTCAGTCAAGAATGGCTTTCCCCTCACTGATTGAGGACAGAAAAGATGAAGAACACCTTTATCCTAGATTACTACCAAGAGATTCTGTTTCCTTTTTTATGGAAATCGCTCTAGACAAGGCATGAAACCACATGATGTAAGGAGCTAACAAGAACGAAATATGATTAGCGCAAAGACAGGAGATGCCTATTGGCTTTAGTCTTGAAAAGACCAAGGCAATAAGTAGGAAAATAGTCAGCAGGAAGAGAGTTCCACGAGCCTGCAGTTCTTGGAAAGAAACTACTGGAATAGGAAGCTGTATATTACAATGAGGTATCAAAACAGTGAGTTGATGGAGACCACTAGACCAATGAGCCAAACGAGCCGGAACAAAAGAAGCAGGGAATAGATCATATAATTCTGATGAACACATGCCATAATAGTATTTATAGAAAAGACTGAGACTAGTAACATCACGTCTATGTGAGGGAGAGAGAGTGCAGAAAAGAAGAAAGGATGTGGTTAATGAAATTACAGATACTTTTCTGAACCTTATCAAGAAGCCTCATTTTGTAAGAGTTGCCCACCCCAGAGTCCGAGATACTCATAGGACCCTAAACACCAATAAAGCATGGCTGAAGGGATTATCTATTCTTGTTCTTCTTTTTTAAATTTTACTGTTAAAAGTAATTCCATATCATTTTATTCCCACATCATCATCATCATCATCATCAGTTTATCATCATCATCATCATATTCAGTTTATCATCATCATATTCAGTTTATCATCATCATCATATTCAGTTTATCATCATCATCATCATATTCAGTTTATAATCATAATCATATTTAGTTTATCATCATCATCATATTCAGTATATCAACATCATCATAATCATATTCAGTATATCATCATCATCATCATCATCATATTAAGTTTAACAGCATCATCATCATCATATTAAGTTTAACAGCATCATCATCATCATATTCAGTTTAACAGCATCATCATCATCATATTCAGTTTAACAGCATCATCATCATCATATTCAGTTTAACAGCATCATCATCATCATATTCAGTTTAACAGCACTATCATCATCATCATCATCATCATATTCAGTTTAACAGCACTATCATCATCATCATCATATTCAGTTTAACAGCACTATCATCATCATCATCATATTCAGTTTAACAGCACTATCATCATCATCATCATATTCCGTTTAACAGCATCATCATCATATTCAGTTTAACGTTCGTTTTGCATGTGTTGGGCGGTTTTAAAAGAAATGACTTCCAAACTAACTTATCTCTAAATCTTTATTCATCCTTCTTTCTCTCAAATCCATTTTTATCATTTTCTTCCATGTTTTCCTTGGCCTTCCCCTTCCATCTGATCCTGCTACCGCAACTGTTCTACATCTACTAACCCATAAACTCTCACCCATTCTTTCAACATGACCATACCAACAAAGTTGTTTTAAAAAGAGCCTCTAACCTTAAAGGTCCCATACTATCTAGCAAGCTCCTGCCTCTGTCGCAATGTTGCATCCCTGCGTTTGTTTTACAAGTACTTCAATGGAATGTGCTCCGACGAACTTGCTGCCCTTGTGCCCCTTGACATAAATACCCGCAGACGAACCCGAAAATCAACAAAATCCAACCCCTTCACTATAGAAGTTCCCAGATGCCGGAAAGCTTATCTACTCTAATAGCTTTCCTCGAACTGCTAGCCTTTGGAATTCCCTTCCTGTTTCCTGTTTCCTTGACTGTATCAACATGCAGAAATTTAAATGTAGCGTAAACAAATATCTCTTACAGAACCCCCCACTTAGGGGTCAGATTTATAGGAGAATCCTAATTCACAGTGGCCCCGTAAAAAACAAAGGGGATAAGTGAAATATCGGTGCTTATCTAGAAGTCGACTGACATGAAAAAAGAAATTAAGAAATATATTTATGATGTACGTACCCGTGATATCGTACAAAAAATTCACGTAAATTGATCAAGTCGTTTTTTTCCTTTTTTTACAAAAGAAAATCACATTTTATTGCTAAAAGATGAGCGTTGATCTCTCATCGCCATGTTTGAAGACTAAGGGAGATAACTCCAAAAATTCCAATTCTTCAAAAATAGTTTAGAATCAGCCTTGCACACAATCCTAATCCCTACAATTACCCAATAATCGCTTAAAAATGATTCTCTTTTGTAAAACAAAACTGCTTGATCAATTTAGTGATTTTTTTTCCCCCCGATATATGTGTTCCGTCACGGGTAAGTACATCATAAAGATATTTTTAAAAAAATTTTTTTTATGTCAGTCGACTTCTGGATAAGCACCGAAATATCTAGAATTCAATTCTATTCTGTTCAGGGGACATAACTCTTAAGGTTTGTCTTAATTTTTTATCTGTCTTTTGATTGTCTTAAAATTTGTTAATAATGATTTTTTTTTTTTTTTTTTTTCCCAGCACGCCCAGGCAAATTCGGTCGGATACTTCATTCCCCAGGACTCTTCGTTTGGAAATCTCATTTTACCAGTCATACCTCGTTTCGATGGCAAATAAAAATATTTCATTTTTTATCTTGTTTATCCTTGTTTTTTTTTTTTAAATATCTTTGGTACAAAATTTTTTGGGCATCAATGGAAAGGGGGCTTTTTTCTTTGTCCTTTTATTTTTCTGTGTCCCCAACAAAAGAAGAGAAACAAATGTATGCTGTCTTTGAGATGCGTTTGTTTTGTAAAAACGTACAGCTAGCATAAACTCTTATCGACATATCAAGACTCTGAGGCATGGTATATTTTAAACACAGGTTTATTTTTCATCGGCAAAGATAAAACTGAAAAGGAATAGAACCATTTTTTTCAGAAACACGTAAATACAAAATCGAGACAAGGCAGAGACAAGGAGTTGACTAAAATATAATGGAGCCGTAAGCTTAATAAAAGTACAGAATAGAAAATATTTTAACGATAAAAGAGAATACTAGAAAGGAAGAAATACAAATTATGCTAGGTAAAAGCTGAGTTACCAGCGACGAGAAATATAGGCGAACACCTGGGTAAAAGGTAAACACGGTTTATTTTAGATAAAAGAAATATAAAAAGAAAATAATACTCGCACTATTTAATTCTATTTTTAGAGAGAAGAGAGGCAATAATTCTTACCGGTGATGCTTAAAATGTCTGAATATTTAAAGAGATAGAAAAACTGCGCCATGAGGCTTCATGAAGAAAGCAGCTTAATAGATTGAGGACAACGCACGGGAAGACTCTCGCCGGTGACGGGTTTGAAGGAATCCCTCATAGAAACAAGTTCCAGCAAAGGGAAATAAATGCTAGGGGATCTATTCTACGCTAGACAGAACACATTGGATATTCCATTTCCTTCCATTACCAATTTTTGTTTTGCAGTTAAAATTGTACTGAGAAAAATCTTTTGAATTTCAAATATGATAAACTTTTGGCTAAGATGAAAGTGTAGTATCTGTTCCGATGGATACTGCACCCCATAGACTGGTATTGTCTTGGCCTTCGGGGGTTGATTTACGCCGGTCTATGGGTCTGTCCTGTGCAGTTCTAGGAGGTCCACCCTCCCAGGTTTCGCCTCCCCTCTTTGGGGAGGAGTAAGTTCATTGCTTACTGCCTGAGGCGCCCTTACCGGAAAATGCTGACGGGGCTGCCCAGGCAATTTTTAAACCCCACTTTCTCGACCCGACCTTGGGTCACATCTTACTTGTGGGAGTAAGATAAAAACTGGCCTTGTGCCTAACTCCTGGAGAGGAGTAAATCAATACTCATTGGCTCTATGGCATTTCAGCTCCTCCCATTCATTTGCACTAATACATATGTATACACACACTTATATACTTTATATTTGCATAGATGTATACTGGTATACATCAAGACTGGTTTGATGACAGTAATGCTCACAACTGCTACAGTAAAAGCATGAACTTCATCAAAGGTATATTGATAACAGCTTGTCACCTCAGGATCTCAAGTCTGCGTAACAGTCATACTTAACTATTAAATCAGAGTTGCAGAGAGAACTTGATACGGATGAAGGATGAATGGTAACGACGGAAGGCTTGTGATAGTCAGCATGTTAAGGACAGTGAAGCAATGATTCTGCACATCGGGTCGGCTTTATAACTTACAGCGTTTTAAGACTTTGTCAAGGACATTCTCCACTGTTGTTCGAGACTTGCTCTATGCAGACGATGTGGATCTTGTAGCTCACTCGCAGAATGATATACAGGATATCATGGATCGTTTTGCATGGGTGTGTGGAATCATGGATCTCACAATAAGCTAGGGAAAGACAAAGGCTGTGTTTGCCCCGGTCCCTGGCAACCCATATCAGCAACCGGATATATTTGTTGAAGGCCACAGACTGTCTGTAGTGGATCTGTTAATGCATCTGGGTAGTGTTATTTGGAGGAACAGGTCATTGGATGCTGAGATAAGTAGACGTATTAGACAGGCTAGTGTGTCTTTTGGTTATTTGGAAAAGCGGGTGTGGGCACCACGTGATATCAGGCTAGAAACTAAAATCTGTGTGTGTAAGGCCTGTGTTGTATCAACTTTGTTATGTGCTTGAGAGACATGGACCACTTACAGAGCTCATATTCGCCTGCTGGAGCGTTTCCAGCAGAATTGCCGTAAGCACTTTCTTAACATCCGTTGGGATAGCTTTACCCCTGACACAGAAGTGTTGGAGTGAGCTGCTGTTCCAAGCCTCAAGTCTCATATAAGTAAACAAAGACATCGTTGGGCTGGTCATCTTATTCGTCTAACTGATGACACACCGCCCAAAGAAAGTGATTTATTGGGAACTAACTGACTCACAGCACGAACCGCATAAGCGATTTAAAGATTGCCTTAAAAATTATTTGAAGTTCTTTGGAATTGATGTTGGAAGATGGGAGGGGATGGCTGTAGATAAGTCAAGGTGGAGGAACCCCCACTATCAAACAAGAGGATTTGCTGAAGGCACTACATTTCCCCAGCATAGAAGTTATCCTAAGGACGAATCAGTTATGCTGGCATGGTCATGTGGAACATTCAACCTCCTGGAAAAACTGTTGCAGAAGCATGGATATTTTGAATCACTGGAAGATTGACCGGCCAAGGAAAACTTTGAAGCAAATGATTAGACAAGACCACAGAGTGGAATTTGGAGACAGTTGACCCACTGGACAGTGAGTTTGCAAAATATTAAAAAATATTTGACACCTGGACAAGGGAGAAGTAATTTTAAATGAATAGACGAAGGGTATCAATATCATTTAAAATGTCTTCCACTACAGCAAATTTGTTTGATCAAACGGTTAGGCATGGTTGGTTATGACAAAAGTCTGGGGTTCAAATCTCGGAATTGGTGCTCTTGCTATATCTAGCCAGTGATGATTCTTGAAAAGACAAAACAGCTGTCTGCAGATAATCATATATATATATATATATATATATATATATATATGAGGATAAAATACACAATATATCATAAAATGAAAAGTCGTGGAGACATAATGTATGAAAGACAGAAAGGAAAACAATTAAACATAGGAAGAAATAAAAACAAATGTGAGATATAAAAAAAAAGCGATCTAAACGAAACCGGTCAAATCTCCTGTTTGTTTTTTTATTGTGTCTCGTGTTCAATTGTTTTTCACTTGTATCTTTTATATATATATATGCATGTGTATAATTTATTTACCTATACAAACTCCCCGATCCCTGAAAGGACTATAGCTGAGACAGTACATTAATCTAGTATTGATGACATGTATGTGTGTGTGTATATATATATATATATATATATATATATATATATATATATATATATATATGTTTCTAAGTAACAGACATGTCTCCACTGATTTTCGTATTTAATTAAGGAGATAGGAGTCACCGAAAATTCATAAACCTCCAATGAGAGAAGAAAAAAGAAAAAAACTATATATTTAACAATATATTAACCATACTTCTAAAAAAATTAAAACGTACTGGATGGATTTAATAAACAAAACAGTGAGTTACAATGATCCGTAATTAATTTATTTTCGTTATTTATTTCCTACAATAACATCTTACAACATAGGAATTGACATGCATTATAAAATACATAAATATATTGCATTGGCCTTTTTCCATTCTAGCGAGATAATGGATACCCCCTGTAATGGTGCCTGTGCGGGCAGTCTATAGTGAAGTAAAAATTACACGATTCTCCGACCACACCTTTTCTCCTGAACTGACATTGCTTGAGTCCAGTGGCAAGGAGAAGTCCAAGATGATTGGACACAATGCTAAGATAAGCAGAGAAATACTGGTGTTATTTCAGAGTTTTTCCTTCTCCTAGACTAGTTGCACAACAAAGGTATGAGAGTCTAGTCTACCCTACTATTTAATCTATAGTTGAGGGGGGGGGGGGTAAGCGATATATGGATTCATACCATTCCCAAAGGTATTAGTGAAAATTTCAATGGCTGCATGATTTATCTTTGACTTTTGATCAAAGATAACATTGTAAACACGTTGTCGCCATTATATTAGGATAATTTCAGAAAACTTGCTTTTGTGTTTCTCAATCTCTAAGAGTTTCTTTAATTGATTGATAACTGAGCAAAGGTAGAAGTTAATTAAAATTGTAGCATTGCGGGGGGGGGGGCTTTGCTACCCACCCTATGGCTTGTTGGTGTTTCATTGGCAGAAAACACTTGACTCTTTCGCTGACGTTTAAGGAGACATCTTTCAGCAGTGGTGGAATTTGTAGTCGTAGAGATATTGAATTTTTCTTCTTTTTTTTCTCTTTGGAAACGATTAAAAAAAACAACAATTAACGCCATTATTTTACTCTGGGATTTGGTTTACTTTTTACAGTAATTTACAGCAAGTCCATCTAGATGAACTACATCTTCTCAGCCAACCCCCGTAGGTGTAGTAAAAGCCTCAAAACCAGATGTCCGTTCACTTTGACGCCAAACAACCCAGAGGCATAATCTATATCACTTCTCTGCCATGTATCCCCCCCCCCCATAACATCACTTCCTGTACATGTCAGCCTCACCTAACCCTTATTCTTTAATGGAAAATTCATTTTCTTACTTATTCCAACCTTATATGGAAATTTCCGTTTTTAACACTATTTTTACATACCCCTGTCCAATATTGCTATATTCTGAATCTCCTCTTCGTAATGAGACTCCAATATTGATTTAGGTTTTAATGATCTGTTTCAGGAATATTGAATAACCTGTTCAATATTTGTGCCTGCAATAATGGAAATGATTGAAAAGAACAACAATAAACTCCATTAATTTGCTCTAGGATTTGGTTTACTTTTTACAGTAATTTGCAGCAAACACATCTAGATGAACTACATCTGTCCGCATCCCCCTCCCCTGTGGAGGTGGTGGCAACCTGGAAACCAGACATCTGTTTGCTTTGATGCTGAACCCCAAAGAGGAAGAACTGATCTTGCGTCTCTGTCATGTCAATTTCCTGCTATCACGCAACTTTCTATACACATAGCCTTGATTTCACTTCTAGTGGAAAATTCCCATTTCTTACTTAATCTAACTACATGTGGAATTTTCTGTTTTTAGCACTATTTTTACAGAACATTTCTTCTTTGATCAAAATAAATTATTGTATTGATAATGTGCAGAAACGTATCTGTAATTTGATTGGCCCTACCCTTTCTTCTCTGCACCCTCTCTCTCACAGATGTGATGTTGCTAGTCTCAGTTTTTCCTATAAATACTAGTATGGCATGTGTTCTTCAAAATTATGTGATCTATTCCCCGCTTGTTTTGTTCCAGCTCATTAGACTCATTGGTCTAGTGGTCTCCATCAATTTGCTGCTTCGATACCTCATTGTAATACAGCTTCCTATTCCAGTAGCTTCTTTCCAAGAACCGCAGGCTTCTGGAACTCTCTTCCTGCTGACTGGTTTCCTCCTTCCTATAGCAGTGGTCTTTTCAAAACTAAAACCCAATAGGCATCTCCTGTCTTTGCGATAATCATCTTTCGTTCTTGTTAGCTCTTTACATCAAGTGGCTTCATGCCTTGTCTAGAGCGATTTCCATGAAAAATTTAGTTAAAAGTAGATTATAAACTTTACCCTTTAAAACTTTGAAATGCCCTTTGCCCTAAAACCGGTGAAACTCTATTTGTAGGAAACTTGGAATAAACAAAATCAGCACAAGAAATGAGTAACCATTTTTAACCTTTCGGAGAAATAAATAATATTGATATAAAATGTCTGAATAATCCGCAAATGAGTTAAGAAAATATGCAGACAAATTAAATGCTGCAAAATTACTCTGTAAAATCAACGGGAAACATGTGTAATAGGTCTTATGTACGTTTAACATCATTTAGTCGCAACAGAATACAGAAAAGGTAAACATTGCCGCCAAGCTTAGTAATATGTTTGTCTAACTAAATTTTACGTGACACTCTGAACAGGATTCGAATCTGAAGATTGAAAAATACATTATCAATGATAAATCCGTCTATGGTAAAAGAGTTGGGAATCGGAGCAATAAAATAATCCTTGTCCAGCCTTAAGCAAACTAAGGACTCTCCATCGCAAACAACTCATACTAAGGAATTTTGCAAATTAAGCAAGTAATACAGCTAAATATGGATCGGTTAGTCAAATTGTTTTCACATGAATAACATAAAACGTATTTTTAGATGCAAAGAAAACACTTTCATCGAGATATTCTCGTAAAATAAAACACCGTAACAGAGCTGAATAATGAAAATCATTGTCAATCCTTATTTGACAGAAATGGTCGAATTCACCTATTTTTTCATGACAATAATGTATTTTTAGTGCTACTTCTCTTGTCTTCTAAGGCTATTTTTTCATGGTACTTGGTTTGGTTGTTTTGTAGAGGAAAACTGTTGTTTTTGGTTTTGCAGAACATGATTGAGTTTTGCAATGGGAAAGGATAAAAACAATAACATCAATGTTTGGTGCATTTTAGGTCAGGAAGCCAGTATCTTCAGACTGCCTGATCTGGTCGCATCAGTGAATGAGAATTTCACCCCTTCTTGAGAAAGTCAAAGCGCTGTGGAATCTTCAGCCACCAATTTCTCTTTGGCAATTGCACCATTTCTTGAGCTTATTAAATTATTACAAACGTTTCATCCCACTGTGTGGATATTCTTTTTCCCTTATCCTTTTGAAAAAAAAAAAACGAGAGTATAGCTGTACTGTCTCCAGGATGCGTATGTTTTGCAACCCTTGGATAGCTAATATAAACTCTTATCGACAATCAAGACTCTGAGGCATGGTATGTTTTAAACACAGGTTTATTGATCATCGACAAAGGTAAAACTGAAAAGAAATAAAAACATTGTTTCAGAAACACATAAATACAAAATGGAGGCAAGGCAGAGACAATGAGTCTACTAAGATCTAAAGAGCTGTAAGCTTAATCAAATTACAGAATAGAAAATATTTTGGGCATAAAAATTAAGCTAGAAAGGAAAAATACAAATAATGCTCGGAGATAGGCAAGTCACAAGCGAGGAGAAATATAGGCTAACACGTGGTGAAAAGGTAAACAAAGTTCGTTAGACCATAGAAATAATACTAAGAAATAATACTAGCACTATTTAATTCTATTCTTGGAGAGAAGAAAGGCCATATTTCTTACTGGCGATGCTCAAAACGTCAGGATATTTAAAGAGATAGAAAACTGCACCATGAGGGTCGTGAAGAAGGCAGCTAAATAGACAATAGGGAGCCTCTTACCGGTGATGAGTCTGAAGGAATCCCCTAAGAAAAAAGGGCCAGCAAAGGGAGATAAATGTTAGGGAATCTTTCTACGCTAATAGCATTGAATGTCAGTCAGCCAGAAACCTTTAACGAGGTGAAGAAGAAGCTTGCCAACACATCTTTGTTGGCACATCCCATGGATGATGCTTCCGTTGATTGTAGACGCATCTCGTACAGCTGTCAGTGCAGTGTTTATTTTTTATGTCAACTTACACCGGTAGAGATGCATTATAGCCAGCAATGTATGACCGACAATGCTTTACCTTGCAGTGAAACACTTTTGCCGTGCACTGGAGGGATGTGAGTTTTCTTTTTATGGAAATCGTTCCAGACAAGGCATGAAGCCACTTGATGTAGGAGCTAAAAAATATACTACTTCAAAGTCAAAAGCTAGCCAATGATAAGTGTTAGATGGATAGATTCCGACCCAGAAAACAGCGATTCTTCCCCCTTTGTCAGAAACATCTCTCATGAAATGTGAGGACTAAAGGACAAAATAAGGGAAGCGAGAGTTACGAAGCTGCCGAAAGTAAACCCAAGGTCCATTTCCTCCTTGTAATATATACTAACCATTGTCCCCTTACGTTTGCGTTACGTTTGCCAAGCCGGACAAATATTCACCTTGAGAAATCCAGCATTTGGACTTCATTTCTCAATTTTCTAGTGATATCTGGTGTCCAGAATACTGAGGCAGGTGCATTATCTTGCTTTCCCAATCAAGTCTATTTATTCACGATGTTTGACAAATGGCCATGGACCCGCAACCTCTCGATTCTTTCCGTAGTTTGTGACTGGCAAATTTCAGTATGTCCCCATCCTCACGGCAGACAAACAAATCCGCTGCAATATTTCAATTAATTCACCTTTTTGTTCCTGAAGCTCATCATTCAGCCATCTTTTATTCTTTGCATGGTCTGACACACTCTGAAATTTCGGCCACAATGAAGCTTATTTCAACTAGGTTCTTCTGGCCAAATACAAGGTGTGACATCACTACTTGGACCCATTCCTGTTTACCCTACCAAAAATTGAATGTGCACAGGCATATCTAAGCTTCTCTTGGAACAATCAGTACTCCTGATGCGTGAATCAACTGTGTCCATATTGATCTAGTTGGACCTTGGCCAGTCAGCCAAGGTTTCTCCTATCTTTTGAGTGCATTGATCGCTTTACATACAGTCCTGAAACCATTCCTTTAAGTGACATCTCCGCTATAACTGTGATGTATTCGGGCTCGATTTCGCATCACAATGTTCCTACTAGTATTACCACTGATTATGACAGACAATTCAAATCTTTCTGCTACAAGAACTTTTCAGGATCCTAGATACCATATGCATATCGACAACGAGCTATCACCCAGCATCTAATGGCATGATAGAACACTTTCATCACCAATTGAAAGCTGCTTTACATGATTCTCTAGATCAACAACAATAGAACGAATATGTACCAATTTTTCTCCATGGCTGCCATGCATCTATCAACGAGGACTTAGGATATTCCCCAGCTGGTCTATACAATACCATTATCTTTGCCTGATCAAATGTTGACTACTTTAGACTAACCTGTAACAGATACAGATTTATATGTAAACAGACTGAGATATTATTTTAATTATCTTCCACTAATGAACCTTCGGCAACAAAGTAAAAGTTTCTTAAGTAATTGCTTCATGGATTTGTGGCAGATCAGAAATTAATGAGATGAACGGACATTGAAGGAAAGTGTTAGCTTGTATTAATTACCCCTTTTCTTTCTAGGTTCGTTAGGCTTACTCTTTCCTTTACTTTCCACTTCTTATTTTTCATTTCTTTCTTTTTTCTTGAAGAGGGGACCACCGAGGTCATTTGCTAATAAAATAAGTACATATGTATTTTGACACAGAGTGCGAACTCAGTGAAAAGGGTTCACACGTGTTTTTAATCTAAATGTAACAAGTAGGTGTGAAATGAAACACAGATATAAACAGCTGAATGGATCTATGAGATAAGAGTTCTTCTTGGCGACACAGACGATGCGCCTCAGCTCTCAGTGGAGGCAGCAACAGCAGCAGGAGGCACCCATCGAAGAAACACGACATGAAGTGCCAAGCCGAAAATCCACTTTAAGCATGGCTGCTGTCTCCCCAATAACAGTTTAACCCAAGTAGGTAAACACACGCACACACATGCACAACGGAACTTGAAAACAAACTTAACGCTCGTTTCTTTTTCCTATTCGAGAAATGTTCAACCTTCAACAAACTTTGATCTGCTATATTTTACATCTTTGTAGAATTGTTTTATTCTTTAATTTAAATTTTCTCCCTTTTTTATTAACACAATTCTATTGTTAAGATTTAGCACTTGCTAAATGGTGACCCATTTCAAACGTATATGTTTTTATTGATTCATTCGCCAATTTAGCTACACATTAATTGCGTTTTTCTGATCACCCCAGGGTAATCTTGTTACACCATTTTCCCCTCACATATCGTCTTCCTGAGCCTATACCTTCCGAGATGCTCACATCTACACACATCACCACTCCGCAAAGTGGTAGGCATGTCTATAGGAATTTATCTTCGTATCGACTGTAAGTAAGACCAAATTTTTGTATCAATTAGATTTCAGCCACCCCAAAACAAGCAAATATTAAAAGGACAGATACTGGTTGACACCGGATGCTTTCATTTCCGGTTGAATGCATGCACATTGAACCTGTAATCAGACGGATAATACTAAAAACTATTTAAAAAGAATTAAAACTAGAAGGCTAGAAGAACACCGGAAAGCCGTAATACATGGAGAAACGAAAAATCTGGTATGGCTGACCACATATGGAGGGAAAAGGGAAACCATCTACCCTTATGGGATGAAGTAAAAATTATAGATAGATAGAGAATGGTGGAGAGTAAGACGACTCAAAGAAGCAGCACAAATGTTAGGCGACAATGACTTACTAAGCAGATCTAGTATAGAATTTAATATAATATGGTAACCATTAATTATAAATAATAGATAAGGTTATAATATATATATACAGTGATATGTAGTAATAAAAGTACTGATATATAGTGTTAAGTAGTAAGACTACACATAGAAAAAACAAAATTCATACTAAAACTATCCGCAAGGACCCATGGCGCAGTGGTTATGGTACTAAGTTAAATGTCATTTGAAGGTTCAATCCTTGGTGCGGGCGAATTACTGACGACTTCTCCCAGTCATGGCTGACGGAACAAGAGCATGCTACCCCCGTGGATTAAATAAAGGGTTCCGTTCGAAATTCCGTCCAGATTCACAAGTTCGACAGAAATATTACCGAGTTTGAAGAGATACATTTGAAAAAGGCCGGAGGTTACAGCGGCCGAAACGTTGTGATGATAATACACAAGATGAGAAATGTAGTCCGAATAACCAAAATTATACAAATTATCAATCCTCATCTCAAAAATTCAAAATTGCACATTTTTTATTTAAATGTATAAACAAACAAAATAACATTTAACTTTTATTTTCCCCATTAAAAACTGCCCAAGTAAAGAAATAATTGTAAGACTGTAATAGATGAAGCAAAGAGAAGGTATACGGAGATGACCAGAAAAGGCATTCAGTCAAAGAAACGAGATACTCGTGATTTCTGGAAAATCTACGATAGTGTGCTGAACAATAGGCAATCAACAATTTGCTATCCAACCACAATGATGTCGTTTACACGGCAACTGATAAGGCTAAATGACTTACTGATAAGGCTGAACGACTTGGCTAGTGTTTCACCTTAAACTCCCCTTTGGACGCCGCTAACCATTCCCTCCCAAATTTCCTATTGCAGACTGACGTGACACTTGACGTCCTGACCATTAGCCCATCTCATGTCTGAGACAATATAAAAAACCTCTACACCTCCAAAGCATGTGGGCATGATCTTATACTAGTAACTCGGCCTAACCTTCACAGGTAACATGAATTGGAACAAATACATCGAAGACATTGCCAAGGCTGCCGCAAAGAAGGTTGGCTCCCTTTACCGTGCTAGTAAACTCCTCTCACCTGACATTATCCTGTATCTCTACAAAGCCACCATCCACCCATGCATGGAGTATTGTTGTCACATCTGGGCTGGTGCATCATCTACTAGTCTCTCCCTCCTTGACAAGGTCCAAAAAAGAATCGCCAACCTAATAGGTCCCTCACTGTCAACCAAGCTTCAGCCTCTGTCCCATCGCCGCAATGTAGCATCCTTGTGCTTGTTTTACAAATACTTCAATGGATTATGCTCCGATGAATTGGCTACTCTGGTGCCCCCTCGACGTAAATTCACTAGACTAACTCGACAATCAACTAAATCTCATTCATTCACTGTGGAGGTCCTCAGATGTCGGAGAGCCTTCTACTCAAATAGCTTCTTTCCTCGTGTTGCTGGCCTCTGGAACTCCCTTCCTGCACCCTGTTTCCCCAACAGTACAGACATGCAGAAGTTTAAAACTAATGTAAACAGACATCTCGCTGCACAGATCCCAATCTAGGTTGACTGCCCCCTACCTTCTCCCCTCTTCTTTTTTCTCAGTAGCCCCTTACGTCTACAGTGGCGTCCTGCCTTGTTTGGGGTGAACTATGTTAAAAAAAAAATTTACAAAAAATAGTAATAAAGAAATGCTCTGCTGAATTGGTCCCTGTCTTCTCCAAAATCTTCAAATACCTTGCCGAATTTTGCTTCCCTGATAGCTGGAAAATTGCCTCTGTGCTACCAGTCTTCAACAATTCTGGAGATAGAACTGACCCTCAGAATTATCGCCCCATCAGTCTATTCCTGCTCTTTGCTAAAATCTTTGAATCCTTAATCAATATAGCGATAGTCCGTCACCTCGTTAATGCTAAACTTCTTTCTGAGCATCAGTATGGATTTAGCTGCGGATATCCTAACAGTCATCTCTGAATGCATATACCATACACTGGACAAGGCAGCTGAAGCTAGAGCGGTAGCGCTTGATATATCAAAAGCCTTTGACAAGGTCTGGCATAAAGGTCTTTGCATAAAAATTAATTAATATGGTATTACTGGATGAATATTTAATATAATTAGATCCTTCCTATCAAAAAAAAAAAAAACAGGTTGTCCTCGATGGCTGTTCATCCAAACAACATGACATAAATGCAGGTGTACTCCAAAGCTTGATCCTTGGACCTTTATTGTTCCTGATTTTCATAAACGACCTCCCTGATGACATTGAGTCTGAGATGAGTATATTTGCTGATAGCACCATGCTCTACTCTCGTCAAATGGGAAAGACGGACGTGCACATATTCGACGCAATAGCTGAATCCTTAGACAGTGACCTCCAGTCTGTAAGTGAATGGGGTCAAAAATGGATGGTAACATCTAATGCTGCTAAGACAAAGCTCTTTTCCTTCAACAACTACAAGAAACCTCTTCAACCACCGATTGCCATAGAAAATAACACCCTACCTGAGAGTCCAACATTCAAACTCCTCGACCTAACATTTAAAGTTAACATGAATTGGAACAAATACATTGAAGACATTGCCAAGGCTGCTGCCAAGAAAGTGGTCTCCCTCTACCGAGCTAGAAAAGTTCTCACACTTGACAGTATCCTATATCTCTACAAAGCCACCATCCGCCTATGCATGGAGTATTGTTGTCACATCTCGGCTGGTGCATTATTCACCAATCTCTCCCTCTTAGACAAGGTCCAAAAAAGAGTCTCTAACCGAATAGGTCCCTCACTATCCACCAAGCTCCAACTTCTGTCCTATCGCCACAATGTTGCATCCTTGTGCTTGCTTTACAAGTACTTTAATGGAATGTGCTCCGATGAACTTGCTGCTCTGGTGCCCCACTTGACATTATACACTCGACCAACCTGATAATCAGCTAAATCTCATCCATTCACTGTGAAGGTTCCCAGATGCTGGAGAGCCATCTACTCCAATAGCTTCTTTTCTCATGCTGCTGGCCTTTGGAACTCCCTCCCTTCTCTCTGTTTCCTTGACTGTACCGACATGCAGAAATTTAAAACTAATGTTAACAAGGATCTCGCTGCATAGCTCCCAATTTAGGATGACCCCCGAAACTTTTGCCCTAATTCTCAGTAGCCCCTTATGTCTACAGTGGCAACTTGCCTTGTTGGAATGAACTCAGTTAAAAAAAAAACTTTTTAAAAATGAAAAATGTGTTTTTTGCTTGCAGTATCATGCATTATGTCGATTTGTGGTTGGGCTTCGCACACCTGCACTCATGCCGAGACGTATAACTGCGTGGGATTTAGGACGCGACTGCGCAGACTCAAAATCAATGCGTGCCAACAAAGTTTGGCGCCAAAAATACGATTCAAATCAGTTCCAGTTTTGATCGCTTCTGTATAAGATGTGCTATCTTGTTCTCGTCGTTAAGCCACAAGCGACCTGCTAGAATGGAACTCCAGCATTCGTTAATCGATAAAAGCCAGCCTACTAAACAATTCTCGTTATTTTCCAGTGTTCCCTTGAATAAAAGTTGATGCATATTTAGTAGTGGAGATGTTGGTGTTGTTTATGGAAGATGGTGACCCTTTTTTTATTCAATATTCAATTTCAGTCAGATGTGGCCAGACACAGCTAACTCTACCAAGTTACTTTCTTCATCTTGACTTTCTTCCTAACCAATAATATATCTAACCAACCCATAAATATAAAAGTGTGTCCTTTTTATTAATTTTTTCGCTACTTAGTTTATTTCTACCTTCTTCTCTTTTCGCAAAACAGACATTTATACGAATTGAACTTACATTTTTTTCTATAATTTATTGTCTATTTAAACTGCAATAAATCATATCATTGTTCTTTATTGGCTATAAGTCTAAGCAGGGGGTATTGTAGCAGTCATATATTCTAATTATTTTATATACTACTTTCTTTTGATGTAAATAAACAGGTATGCCACTCGAGTGATTGCCCCCCCCCCCTCCCCGCCAATCAGAAGTTTTGATATAGGAGTATAAATCGTCGGACTACTTACAGCAGCCACGCGAAAGAGAGTTTGGAATGAAATTTTAATTTTGAAATAGAAAAGAACTTGAAAACAGTTTCAGAACGTTAAAAGTATACAGGCTGGTAGAAAATTAAATGTTAATGCGCAACAAAGACTGTCTTGATGTTTATATAAAGTTTATTTATTTCTGCTGGAGGAGAGGAGAGACCAGCAGTGGAGGGAGAGAAGAGAGCACAGACGGCAGAGGGCTGCATCAGAGCTCTTGCAACCAGACACCACCTACATCTGTGGCAACTGCAACAGAGCCTGTCGATTCAGGATAGGCTTGCACAGCAACAGCAGGCGCTGCAATTTGGCAACGGACAAATCTGAGGCGCAGAACTTCATCGTCTCCTGACACAGACGGATGCCAACAGTTTATAAAGCTCTACTTTGTATTGAGCACTTTTGAGAAAATATTAGTTTTAAGTTCATTTTATCAATATATTTGAACTTGCTTAATTTATATATATATATATATATATATATATATATATATATATATATATATATATATGTTCGATTTTTCACATCACTATAATATTCATTACTAATAAAAACATTATCTCTACAAAGCTTTTTTTCTCACGAGAACAGCTAAAATGGTTAAGAACATTTTTCACACACACAACAAACAAAATAAAAATACCGTCATATTTTTTTTATCTCTCCCACAGCGGTAAGATGTGACACAAGGTCGGAAAGTGGGATTTCATAAGTCAGCACCCTAGAGGAAGAGCACCTATGACCTTTAAAAATTGCCTGGGCAGCCCGTCGGCATTCCCCGGTAGGGGTGCCTCACGCGATTAGCAATAAACTAACTGTGGTTAAGTGCCATTTGAGTTATACCCCCTTTGCAAATTGGCTGTTTGGAGTCTCTGACCACTAGATGGCTCTGGTGGGGAGTCAATTTGCATAGGGGTGTGGTTTAGTGCTATTTGAGTTATCCTCCTTTGCCGATTGGCTGTTTGGAGTCTCTAACCGCTGGATGGCTCTGGTGGGGAGTCAATTTGCATAGAGGTGGATTTAACAGTATAAAAACTGTACTCTTTTGTGAAGAGTGTCAATGTTCAGTGAGCAAAGTGAAGTGGAGAGAGAAAGAGGTGCAGAAGGCAGTTGGTGGAGAATTCATAGATTTTTATTTTTCAAGAACTTTTCTTTTTATGAATAGACCAGAAGCTATTTCGGCGAAAATGGGCAAACGAGTAAAATTAAGCAGTGACATTTTGAGGCCATTCAAAGGAGAAGGCGATGTGGTCGCGTGGCTTAATAAGCTGAAGCTGGTTGCGAAGCTGCAAAAAATTGATGATGTAGCGACATTGATCCCAATGTATTTAGAGGGGAATGCGCTAGCAGTCTATTTGGAAATGGGAGAGGCGAACCAGGCAGATGCCGATAGGATTGAAACGAGATTAAAAACAGCATTTTCGGAGAGTGCTTTTGAGGCTTATAACAAGCTCAGAAGAGTAACCTGGACTGGAGAATTGGTGGACGTATATGTGGCAGATATAAGGCGACTAGCGGGATTGGCCGGATACACGGGACAAAGTCTTGAAAAGACAGTTAAAATGGCTCTCGTGTGTGGTTTTCCTGACCGCATCTCAATAGAACTACAAAGGATGACCGACATTGAAACCATGGAAGTAGAGGAGATCTTGAGGCATGCCAGGGTGATGGCGAAACGTCCTAGTGAACTGGGGGCAATTGCAACCTCTACCGCAAACAAGTCTGGTGAAGAAGTGCAGATAGTGAGGAGACCTAAATTTGTTGGAAAATGTTTTAGATGTCAGGGGTCCCACCTGATGAGAGACTGTAGTGAACCAAGGCCGGGTGTTATCTGTTTCCGGTGTGGCCAGGTTGGGCACATTAGTAGGAATTGCCTTTCACTTCAGGGAAACGAGTAAAGGGGTGCTATTGCGCCAGTAGTCACCCCTTTACTTCTGAAAAGGCATGTGAGAGTGTACTGCCACAGATAGTTGTTACTGTCAATGGAAAAAGAGCAAGAGGCCTTGTTGATACCGGCTGTACAACTACACTTGTTACGACAAGTGCCGTCAACTTTTGGAATGGAGCCAGCAATATTAGAGCAGTAGATGGCAGAGTGTTGTGGAGAGACTGATGCTGAGATTATAGTAAGAAATATACCGCTACGACTCCGAGTAATTGTGCTGGATACGCTCGTTGGCGGAATTGATGTGATACTGGGCTTGGATGTTATCGACCGACTGGGAGGAACTACAATTGCTAAGGGTGAGGTGAAGTTCGGCAAGCAGTATGACACTAGAATATCAAGAAGCGCGAACAGTAATAATGCCATCCAGCAGACAAAACCCAGGCCATGTCAGATTGAGGATGAGGACTTCCGAACCTATTTTGATGGTGACAAGTGGACAGTAGAGTGGCAATGGACCGCAGGACTGCCTGTGTTGACAAATCGGGTTAGCTGCTATGAAAGCACGCTAAAAGGAGAGATAAGACCGCAGTTGGAGAAGGAAGTTGAGAGGTGGATCGACGAAGGAATTTTGATACCATGGTCAGTGAAGGTTGAAGGAATTCTGCCACTGATGCCAGTGGTTCAGCCTACTAAGAGGAAAGTCAGGCCAGTATTGGACTTTCGAGAGTTGAACAAGCACGTGGCCTGCCACACTAAAGATGGAATCGATGTATGTGAAGAAGTCATGAGGGAGTGGAGGAAAAAAGAGCGAGCAACCAAAATCGTGGACTTAAAATCGGCCTACCTTCAAATCCATGTGGACAAGAAGCTATGGCGGTATCAATTGGTCGAATATAACGGTCAGATCTATTGCTTGACCAGACTTGGATTTGGACTGAATTCTGCACCGAAAATTATGACGGCAGTGCTTAAGACCGTGTTGTCCAAAGACGATGCAGTGAAAAGAGCCAGTTGTTCTTATATCGATGATGTACTGGTTGATGAGACAGAGGTGACTGCAGAAAAGGTGAGAGACCATGTCAAAACATATGGATTGACAGCTAAGCCATCGGAGTCATTAGAAAATGGAATGGCTCTTGGATTAAAATTACAGCGGAATAAGGCAGGAACGTTGATGTTTGGAAGAGGGAACAAAGTCCCTGAAGTCAAGGGCGGCCTAACTAAGCGAGAACTTTTCTGTGTGCGGGAAGTTGGTTGGTCATTATCCCATAGTCGGATGGCTGCGGACTGCATGCAGCTTTATTTAAAGGCAGACCGGTATGGACCGATGGGAGAATGAAATTGACCCAGAGGTGTTGCACATGATAAAGGAAGTGATCGATGAAGTAAAAAAGGTGGACCCTGTAAAGGGAGAATGGCATGTAAAAAGGAGCCCGGAAGGGGTGATCTGGAGCGATGCTAGCAGCCTGGCATTAGGAGCATTATTGGAAATAGAAGGTGTAACTGTTGAAGATGCTGCCTGGCTACGAAAGAAGAATGATAGCGCCCACATCAATGTTGCGGAGCTTGAAGCCACACTGAAGGGCATCAACCTGGTTTTGAAATGGGGGCTACAAATAGTGGACATTAGAACAGACTCGGCAACAGTGGCATCGTGGATTAAGTCTGAAGTGTCGGGAGATAAACGGATCAGAACCAAAGGAGCAGCTGAGATGCTTATCAAGCCTCGACTCGGGGCACTTGGAGACTTGATCAGAGAATTCAAACTGAGAGTAACCGTCACATTGGTTCCATCACAGAAAAATAAGGCAGACGTGCTGACCAGATTGAAGAAGGCTTGGCTACGAGAGAAGTAAGATGTTGCTCCGGTATGCTGTATTGTAGATGAAATAAAGCACCTGCATAATATGCATCATTTTGGTAAGGAGAGGACGTTATATCTGGCAAGAAAAGTGAATCCAAACACCGCAATGGAAGATGTTCAGGATGTGGTTAAACAATGTAGGGAGTGTCAGTCCATTGACCCTGCGCCATCCAGGCATGAAAAAGGAGAACTGCATGTAACAGACAATTGGAGGCGACTGGCCATTGATATCACACATTATAGCCATGAACTGTATTTAACTATGATTGACTGTGGACCTGGGAGAGTAGCAATATGGCGAAAAATTAGAACAGAAACAGCAGAAGATATAAAGAGAGTTGTTGAGGAGGTGTTTATGGAGAGGGGGCCAGTAGAAGAGGTCCTGATGGACAACGGGATGTCTTTCCGCTCAGAGGTCTTTAGAGAGCTATGTTATAAATGGGGTGTTAGGCAATATTTTAGAGCAGCGTACCGCCCAAGCGGCAATGGAATCATAGAGAGACACCATCGAACTATAAAAGCTATGGCAGCAAGAAGCCAAATTTCGCCCCAAGAAGCGGTCTTTTGGTATAACATGGCACCGAAGGCTGGCCAAGACGAAACGTCAGTGCCACATCGATCTGTCTTCACGTATGAATGGCGACATCCACTGGCAATAACGGAGAGAGTTGAACAGGGCAAGTGAAAATCACTGTGGGTGAGGAGGTGTGGGTGAAACCGCCCAACGTCAGATGTACAACCTGCTGGGGAAGAGGAACAGTAACTGATGTACTATCTGAAAACAACGTGTCAGTTAACGGAGTTCCTCGTCACATATTAGATATACGGAGAGTTACCTTACCATCAGATGAAGACGTTGAAGAAGTCCCCCAAGAAGAACCCGTACGAAGGTCGCAACGTGAACGAAGACGGCCGACTGGGATGGCGGATTATGAAACTAATTATTGATCTTGAAGATCAAGGGGGCGTGTGGTTAAGTGCCATTTGAGTTATCCCCCTTTGCAAATTGGCTGTTTGGAGTCTCTAATCACTAGATGGCTCTGGTGGGGAGTCAATTTGCATAGGGGTGTGGTTTAGTGCTATTTGAGTTATCCCCCTTTCTGGATTGGCTGTTTGGAGTCTCTAATCGCTGGATGGCTCTGGTGGGGAGTCAATTTGCATAGAGGTGGATTTAACAGTATAAAAACTGTACTCTTTTGTGAAGAGTGTCACTAACCCCTTCTCAAAGGGTGAAAAGGCAAAGCCTGGGAGGGTGGACCTCCTAAAACTGCACAGGACAAACCCATAGACTGGCGTAAATCAAGCCCCAAAGGCCAAGACGATACCGGTTTATAGGGTGTAGTATCCATCGGAACAAATTTAGGGCAATACATCCCGGGATACATTAATTCCGGGAATTAAAATTATATCCCTAGAATGTATCCACCCTTAGGCATGAAAGCCCACTGTGGAAGGGGGAAGGTGGGGGTCGGTGTTTGGATTCACTTTTCTTGCCTTTGTGACATTTAAAGCCAACGCTTGTCAGCATTCCCCGGTAAGTGCGCATCAGGCAGTAAGCAATAAACTTACTTCTCCTCAAAGAGGGGAGGCGAAGCCTGGGAGGGTGAACCTCCTAGAACTGCACAGGACAGACCGGCGGAATCAAGACCCGAAGGCCAAGACGATACCGGTCTATAGGGTGTAGTATCCATCGGAACAGATACTACACTTTGATCCCAGCCAAAAGGCCGCGAAAACAGTATTTATTTACTCCTCTCCAGGAGTTAGGCACAAGGCCAGTTTTATCTTACTCCCACAAGTAAGATGTGACCCAAGGTCGGGTCGGGAAAGTGGGGTTTGAAAAGCCAGCGCCCGAGAGGTGAGCACTCTGGCCATTAAAAATTTCCTGGGCAGCCCCGTTGGCATTCCCCGGTAGGGGCGCCTCAGGCAGTAAGCAATAAACTTACTTCTCCTCAAAGAGGGGAGGCGAAGCCTGGGAGGGTGGACCTCCTAGAACTGCACAGGACAGACCCATAGACAGGCGTAAATCAAGCCCCGAAGGCCAAGACGATACCGGTCTATAGGGTGCAGTATCCATCGGAACAGATACTACACTTTGATCTTAGCCAAACGAAAACAGTAATATAGAGTTATATTTAAGTGTTTATATTGTGTTTATATTTTCTTCCTTGTGGTACAATAAAATAAACTATTGTTTTTAAAGTAGACACTTTCGTATCTACATTAAAACTATATTTTAGAAGACAAGGTTAGTGAATGATTATAATTAGTTTTTTAAAAAGTAAATAATATTAAACGCAACATTGAATTTTTTAATGTTAGATAATATTTAAAAACCATTAATAAAAAGTAATATAGGAAAAAGTCAAGCGAATATGAAATTGGCTACGAAACAGTGGGACGAAAATCTACTGCTAGCTTTTTTAAACACTTCACGACTCCACGTGTGGAGTTACTTGATTGTTATTTTTTAAATCGAAGTGTAAGTACATTTTATATTTATACTTATTTAAGCGGAGATTTTTGAAAAATCATCTTACAATTATTATACATCTTTTGGGTCATTGTTTTGTCATTTTTTCTTTGTGTTTTTAACCAAATTTGTTTCTTTTTTCTCACACGTGTGTTCGTTCTGTAACCTGGGTTCTGTACAAATATCATGGTTGTGTACCTTTTTCAGCGTCCAACATTCTCTTTTAAGGGCGATTATTCGATTTGTAGTTTTAAAAACTAGATTACAATTTAAGATGTAGGAATAAAGTAAAAATACCAACAAAAATTTGATTTAATATCGATTTTTTTAACCAAATTTTTAATTTGGATCTATCATTCTTCTGTGACTTAAGTGTCCTTTTTTTTTTCTTTCCGTTTTTTTCCTATTGGGTCCAACAATTGAAAAAATAATTTTTTTTTAATGCGTCTTTTACTTCGTCAAAAAGTAGTGTCGAAGAATTCAGGTTAGAATGGAAAAATACAAAATCACGGCTGCTGTCCGGTCGAAGCCGCGATAATCGTCCAAAAATCGGAAATTAAACATAAATACATCTAATAACTGCCACCAATCGGGTGAAAATTGTATGTTCAACCGAACTATATATTTTATTAGCTGTATTTTTGTTTAATTTCCGCTTTTTTGGCGATTATCGAGGTCTCGACTGGTCAGCAGTCGCGATTTTGTATTTTTTCCATTCTAACGTGACTTCTTCGACACTAACTTTTGACTTAAAATAAGTTAAAACACAAAACTTAGCCAGGTACCTTTCGTAACATTTATTTGTTGCCTATTTGTTTGTTTGTTTTTTTAACACTTGGACAGAATAGGAAAAACATTTCTTTCCTATTCTTCCCCCTGTTTATATACTAATGAGTCGCCACTTATCAAGGCCCAAAGGCCACTTGAGGATAAAGGTTAATGAGATTGTCAATTTGATGAGATCGTATGCCTACACAGTTTCTTCGAAAATGCGAATAAAATTAGTGTATTGGCGATAATATATTTAAGAAATCGCATGATGAACGTTTTGGATTTAAAATCATTTTCATCTTTAGAATGGAGATCCTAGTAAGGTGCGGCTCCCTGGAATCTGCCACAGTAGATATGTTAGAAGCCTCCATACCTCGAAGGTCGAAGTGAACAAGACCGTTGCTAAAGTTAGACGTTCTTCCTTTAAGAAGTAATGTCGCGTTTTTATTTTTTTCGCAAATTGCCGAAAAAAATCAGTGTAACCAAGAATGGAGCCAGCCGATAAGTGAGGTTGTGAAAAAAATAAAAACTTCCTTTGCTACCCTCTCCTTAGGTCTAATAACTACAGTAGTGTGGTGATAAATTGACGACTAACGCTCTCCAGTAGTGAAGAACGTTTTTATAACAATTAAATGCCCTCCCCTACTGGTATAAATTCTCTGCGATAACCGTCCTTCGTCTTAGATGTTGGAGAAACATCCTCAGTCGCCAGCAGCTACACTCTGGTAAGTCAGACACTCTTCCTATTTTTTACACACTTTCAACAACAACACAAAAAATTGCAAGGAAAAAAAGAAAAAATTGCAGGGCCTGTCTGCTGAAACGCATATCACTCAATCCAGAGAGGTCCTCCGCAAGGCTCTTCCAAGACGATTGCCATTCCAGAAGGACTTGATCATCACAGTCAAAACCTTGCTTCCATCACTCTCCTACCAAAACACGACTTCTTGTGATCACCAGTAGGCAGAGGGACAAAGGATCAAACACCTTTGCCGACTCGGAAAGGATCCGTCTCTTGGCAGATGCACTTGAATCGCATCTAACAGGGGCAATGCACAGCTTCTCCGAAAGAGGATCATACCTGTACCCGAGCACCATCTCCCATCCGCTCTCATAAGCACTCAACGTACCGTCCTTCCTCATCTCCCTCCTAAGGCTGTCACAGTTGGAGCTGTATGACTGCACTACAAATCCACCCTCTTTCCGACGCTTCCTGACCTGTGAATACAGTCCCACAAGCTTCACAGGGTCAGACTCAGTCATCACAAGGTTGTCGACATAAAATTGGTCCTCTATCGTACTGGGCTGCTTGAAACCTCAGGATACTTCCCAGTATAAAGGGGCTGGAGGTGAACCCAAATATCAGGGTCAAATAGTGGAAAAATCGAAGGCGTTCACCATCTTTAACAAAAAAACAAAATCTGTTTCTGTCTGCCTCAAGGGCAAGACGAACCATCAAGAACGCCTTCCTGATATCTGGCTTCAGTTAAATACCAGCCGGATCCACCTTAAAAATAGGTCTATGAGGTATCCAGATATAATCCCCAAATCTTTGTGGGGCTACATGTATTTCCTCAATGATACCTTCCTGCTTCTGCTGGATGAACACCTTCAGATACTCCTGGTACAACCTCCTCTTCTCCAGGCTCCTGACAACATGATCCAGAACGTGCAAAGCAATTGCGTGATTTGAAGAAACCCGAGCCAGTTTGTCTGAATACCAGGGAAACTGAATGTGATATTTCCCATCCTTGAAGGTGATGGAACTGCTGGATCTGATCCCGATCATAACCTGAAATCTCTTCTCCATCATGAATCCTCAATGACTCAATGCTAAACATTCTCTCTAATCCTCTCTCCACATCGCTGAAGGAAAAGACATCCACAAAGGGGTCTACATAATTTGAATCAGCCTCCAGAACGAAGCAAACATGAGCTGATTCCACCTTGAGTATATGTTCCATTACCAAGTTGAACAAAAGAGATTTCCTTTGAACTGATGAATGGTCTGTGGAGAAAAGAAAGAGTCTATCTCACCAAAGTTAGAACTGAAAGTACAGTTGCAATAATCGCTCAAAAAACGAAAATTAAACAAAATACAGGTAGAACATTGCATTTTCCCACGATTGGTGACATTTATTGGAGCTGTTTCTAACACTATTTTGGACTCATGAGCAGCCATTTTGTTTTGCGTTCTAACTGAATAGGTGGACACCAGATTTGTTTTGAACAAAAAAACGCTTTAAAATAAGTTAAAACATAAATAAACTTATTCAGGTTAGCAGAAGAATAACTTATTTTGCCTTTCTTAAAATTTATTTCTATTTTTACCTCTTTTTTTGTTCTGTTAGCTGTCATTAAAATTCCCGTAAATGTTTTGACATCTTAAAATGATTTTATAGAAAATGAAATTATTCAAGTTGTGTCGGAAATATCGTCCGCCATCAGAGTATGTAGAATTGGTTGGTCGAATTGGTGGCTTGCGAAAACCGTCCCCGTTTTAGTGATCCCAGATCTAATCCGAAGTCTGGTATCAGTATTTCTACAGAATTTGAGTCAACTATTTATTTATTTTTTTAACTCTAACCTGTGGTTTAATTGGCCAAAAGTCGGTTTGATTCGGTTCAAAGTCTGTAGAAGTACTCTGGTATCTATTAAAGTATGCAATAAAATCCCAGTGTACCTAACCAAGCAAAATGTGGGTAGAGGTAACTGACGATTCACCAATTGCTCATTCCGCAAAAATAGCTCAGAAACAAACCACAACTGAAGCAGCTTCAGCCAACTTAACAAATACAAACGGTCTGGGTGCTTTTTAGGAATAGGTATCCAGAAATTTGCAGTTGTGATTTAAGCAGTTCCGACTATGAACAGAGAAAGCCGAATCAGGTTCCTATTCTTCTACACAATACGAACTGAACTAAACCGATTTTGCGAAGTAAAACTCAATTTAAAGTTAGGGTAAAAAATTTTAAAAAATAATATTTTTGTTCGTATTGTGTAGATTGTTTGGTGATGTTAACGTTCCCAGTCTCAAAATTGATGACGTAAGTACTGAAATTTTCTTCGATACCTATTCCTAAAAAGTACCACAGTCTGTAATTAACGGTGCAACACCAAGCTTGTTTCGGTAACCATATCAGCTGCTTTAACTTCACAACGAAAGGAAATCTGGGATAAAAGATGCAATACTCCAGTTATTAACCATAAGAATCCAAAAGTCGCAAATGACTGTTGTGAGGGTGTTAAATAATATGAGAATACCCCCCCCCCCTTCCAAGGTGGCAGAGGCCTCGCCTGATACCATAATGAAGACGAGGCCAACCCAACACAAAATTACTAACAAAAATTAGAGAAGAAAAAAAGCAATACAATTTCTGGTGTTTATTTTTCTTGAAATACATACGAAATATGGCAGTTCAAAATAAATTAACAGGAAAACTTATGGATATACTTACTTATTGGTGAAAAATATTAGTGTACACCAAAAATTACTTTAAAAAATTAAGTTAATTTATTATTCGGAGTTAACAAACTCCGAACTACAAGACCACGAGGCGTCTTCATATTAGTAGAAGGGAGATAATTTTCTACAACGTGCTGGCTTGACTCGAATGTCGTCCGGGGTTTGTTGACACCGAATACTAAATTTATTTTATTAAAATTCTAATCGCTTATTTTTCCATAGTTTTTGGTGTACACTAATATTTTTCACTGATAAGTAAGTATATCCGTAAGTTTTCCTGTTATTTTATTGTGAACTACCATATTTCGCATGCATCTCAATAAAAATAAGCACCTTCTTTTCTAGATAAGTGATTTCTTCAGGAAATTGTTCAGAACAGGGTCCTATAATAATAATGGAAACAGGGCAAATAACTCTTTCAGATTTATTTTTTTGGTATGTATATTGGTCGCACATTCAAGCATCGCAGAGAATTGATCCTCGTGTTGCTGCTTTACACACGCTCAAAAAGCTGTCATCAGGTACTGCACATACTTCTGATTTTTTTGTGTGCCGTGGCTCCACATGATTTCCACAGCAAGATCTTCGATAAAATTATGTTTGTGAACAACATTGGGCTGGTAAATTCCACCTTGGGGCGTATAAAAACTCCATCTATCGGAGGCAATCCAAGTCCGTTAGATGATGTCTACGAGCAAATGACTGCATTCAACATTAACGCAGTACGATCATGGCTTAATCGCATAAAACACTTGAACAATTGCCAAAGTACTGTTTATCATGACATTCGGAGTGTAAAACAACGGGCTAAAATTCAGGTGAATACAACTTGTTAACTTGCCCCAAAAGGTTTTTCTCTTACAACTGAATGTCAGCAATCATACTAAACTTTTTTGTACTTACCAGTCAGGGATACGTCCTCGACAATCAGTCCGACAGTGACTGTTCAGTCTCAGGAAGTCCACCCTCCCAGGCTTTACCTTCTCTTTGAGAAAGGTGTTAGTTTATTGCTAATCACCTTAGGCGCCCCTACTGAGGAATGCCGACAGGGCTGCTCAGGTATTTTTTGTAGGCTAGAGCAAGCTAATCCTAGTGCGCTGGCTTTCCACGCCTGACCTTCCATGCCTGACCTTCCACGCCTGACCTTGTATCTAACCTCTTGTAGAGGAGGTAAATAAACGTACTTAACTTTTTGTAAAACTTCTTTGCAAACTTTCGTGATGTATGTGACATCGTACCAATTTAATTTTTCTTGCAATAGTTTTTCCCCTTAAGATTCCTCTGGTGATACTCTAGAAAACTTTAGCGTTTAGTTTGAGAGTTGTATGCTTAACTTTATCGCTTTTTGAAAAAATAGCCAGAATGCCCTGTGACAAGAAACATACAAGTCTTAGAATAACGTAACAGACCCGAATATTCAAGTGAAAAACTATATTGGCATGTCAGAACATAGTTGCAAGCTTTTAAGCATTTCCTCTTTGCGTGTCTTTTAAGCATTTCCTCTTTGCGTGTCTTTTAAGCATCTGGTCATGCAACAGTTTTCCGCTTTTTTACACGGTCCTTTGCATTATTGTTGTACTCTGCAAAATCTTTCAAGCTGCACCGGTTGAGAAGTAGAGAGCAGACAGGGCAGTATTGCATTGTATGGTCCTCCTCTCCACATTCGCAAATGGTTGGGTCAGTTTTGTAGCCCCATCTACTCACAGCGACTTTTGATTGCCCCTGATTTGGGGGCATAATTAGAGATTTTGTTTTACCCTTACAGGTTTACATTTCATGAGATTGTTCCTTATGAGCACAAATGAACCATAATACTTGACTTCACTCCATAATGTGTTTGGATATCCCAGGCACGAGAGCGTGGTAGACTGAGGAAGATCTGGATAAGTACGTAAGAAGCGTTATAACGATGTGCAACATGGCTGTTATCAATCTTTTGAACGGGACTACATGGATAGCAGGCGTGAGATATTGTTCAGCACTGTAAATACCAAAACTGGATTAAAAACAATTCTTTTTTTTTTCAATTCATCTCTCTCTCTCTCTCTCTCTCTCATATATATATATATATATATATATATATATATATGATAATTTTATTTACACAGACATGTACAAAATCTGCGACACTGGCATGTCGATGTTATCGATCAACAGTTACCATAAACTGAGATCTCATCAGGCAGAGTTAGAATCCGATGTTAACCTCAGATCATATTTGGAGAGAATGAAATGGAGGGATAGAGAAAGAGAAGAAGAAGAAACGAAATTTAAAATTTCAAAAATGTTAAATTTCTTTTCTTCTTCTTCTTCTCTATCCCTCCATTTCATTCTCTCCAAATATGATCTGAGGTTAACATCGGATTCTAACTCTGCCTGATGAGATCTCAGTTTATAGTAACTGTTGATCGATAACATCGACATGCCAGTGTCGCAGATTTTGTACATGTCTGTGTAAATAAAATTAGAGATGGGCGGTTTTACCGAAAAACCGCGGTTTTACCGAAAAACCGCGGTTTTTCGGTTTCGTCTCCATACCGAATACCGAATCGTTTTTTTTTTTTAACCGTAACCGTTCGGTATTGTGTTTTTACTACAGTAAGCCACCATATACAAAGAAAACACGGTTGAAAAGATTTTCCGATTTGAATAAAATTGAATATTACCAAAAAATGTTATATTAGTAAGAGGGCAGATTGAACAAATATATGATAAATACATTTAATTTACTTGTAGGAAGAAATCTTTGTTTACAGTTTGTTTATCATTAACATTTTGAATTTTCAAATGAAAAAAAGAGAAATACGACAGACAACATGACATCGTATTTTTAGCATTTTCAAATTAAAAAGAAAAAATCAAATGCGTTCCGTATGATGTCGAAAATTTATTTGATTCACAATATTTCATTTTCATCATCATTTTTGCTTCATTTTATTTGTAAAATTATTTTGTTTGTTTAAATAAATTTTCGTTTTTTAATTTCTTGCATTTCTGAGTTATATTTTAGCTTCTGATGGGTTAAAGAATTAGATAGAATGTATATTCAAACTCAGTTTTATTCTTCAGAAATCTTTCATGAATCTTTGGTCACTGTTTTAACGAGTTAACTGTTAAAAAGGTATCAGAACTTTGATTACAACAGTCAGCACCTTAAAACTTACGAATAGGCTATATTGCCGGTCCCGGCAAAATAACGATTCCTGCGTTATTTTGCCGGTTCATGTATATTTAACTAAATTGTTAAACATACAGTGACGCCCGGCACAATAATGAGTCTTACGTTATTTTGCTGGCTCGTGTTTATTTAACTATAAATTACTTTTTTTTTTTATTATTTAAATTAATTTTTTTGTATTATTTAAAACTTTATCAAACGAAATTTTATTTAAAATTTAAAACTTTGCCTGTTTGTTTTTAATTAAACTTTGCCTGATTGATTTTTTGTATAATTTAAAACTTTATTAAGCGACAATATATTTTAAAATAACGATAAAATTAATTTTTACTTCCGGTTGATTCGATTAGGAGTGAACTCTTCAAAATTACGACTTATTTTATGATTTCATTGAAAGAACATTTTAAAATAGAAACTGTTTAAATCCAGTGATTTTCTGTATATTTTAACATTATCGAAGTTTTTCTTCATAAAGAAAATCAGAATTTTACATTAAAATCTTTCCTTTGTAAAGCACATTTTTAACAAGTTAATTCAACAACTTAATAACTTCATTATTTTTAAAAGTTTGGCCTTGGTTCAAGGATTACGAAGCAACACCTATTAAAGCACATTTTAAACAAGTTAATTCAACAAGTAAATGTTACCAAAGGCAACATAAATTATTCTTCTACCTACCTGTATAAGTTTATTTTATTTTATTATTTATTTTTATTTAAAAAAATCATTTATCAAAATAAATAATAAAATAAACAAATAAACTTATACAGTTAAGTAGAAGAAGAATTTATGTTGCCTTTGGTAACATTTATTTGTTGCTTATTTTTTTCTTTATATATAACTTTCCTTAATTTCAATTACTTAAATCGAGAGCAGACTTAGTAATGTTGGGAAAATTCATCAACATTAATTATATTATGAAAAGTAACTAAAAATAAACCGAAAAGAAAAATAGTATTTTTTTTAATAATAAAGGTAAAATATCTATTTTAAAATGATTGCGATTGTTTGGTTCATATGAGCCACGTCTACTGGTGCCCGTGGTATCTCCGACTCCCGTGGCGGGTATAAAAAGTGCTGCCGCTTCACAATGTTTGTTTGTAAAACAATTCAACCTCGGATTAAAATGTGTAGCAGTTGAAAATAAAAATTAATTGAATGAACGAAAATATTAGAGACAATTAGATTCTTTAGCCGGATTTCAGATGCTTGTGTACGAATGGGGTCCCAATATTCCCGTCTGCAAACAGCAATTCGTAAAGAAATTACATCAGATACGCTTTACAGCAAATGAAATCCGACTAAATAATCTAATTGTCTCTAATATTTCCGTTTATTTAATTATTTTACTTTTAATGTTTTTTGTATTAAAAGCAGATATTTCTTTAACCGACACAATAGGGCAGGTCGATTTTTTTAAAATTTCTTTAACCGACACAACTGATGATGAAAACAAATTGTTTTTAAATATTTGCCCTTATTTATTTCATTACCTTTTCTTTCGCAAGACCATAACAATTAGGTTTTTAAAAAAAATGAACCGGCATAATAACGAACCCTTTACATTAGTAAATAATTATTGTGCCGGGTGTCACTGTATGTTTAACAATTTAGTTAAATATACATGAACCGGCAAAATAACGCAGGAATCGTTTCCTAAAACTTATATGATTCATATCATGGAGAATGATTCAGTCACAAAATTATCGAAGCAGTGGCATAATTCAACTAAACGTTGAATAATAACTAATCATCACACAAGAGAATGAATAGCTTCCATAGTAAAAAAATTTTTTTCAAAAAAAACGAAAAACCGAACCGTAAACCAAAACCAAAATTTCAAAACCGGCCAACTCTAAATAAAATTATCATATATAAAGCTCTATTTTGATATTGAGCACTTTTTATAAACCTGGAAAAAATTCTCTGGATTACCACCCTGTGGATATTTTTTACCTGGATTATTACCATTATTATATATATATATATATATATATATATATATGCTAGCAGGGCTACCCGGCGTTGCCCGGGGCAAAAGTGTAAAATATTTCTATTAAAATTTCTCTCTCTCCCCCCCACCCTTTCTTCTCTGCTCAGCCTATTTCTCTCTATGGAAATACACTTTTTATAGAATACTTGAGTCGGTGTAGGGGAATAACTTTGTAAAAAAAAATCAGAGTTACTTCCCTTTATTTACGACTTGAAAATTGCAAATGAAATCGGCGGTAGTTTAGGGTCAAGGTATGGGTATTTTTTTCTAAATTTGAGGTATTATTCATTCTAAACAACGCTGATCAAGAAAATATAAACTTTATGGGGTGTTTGTTCAGTAGTTTAAGACCCTTAGCCGGACATACATATACACATTCAACTTAAAATAAAAAATTAGATATCATTTATTTGTTTATTTTGCCTGCTATACTTTTGATCGGAAAGCACTCTTAACTAAATACTCATCAGGAGTTAATTTTCCCTCACCAATGTGTCCAGATAGGGCACAATATATATTTTTTAAATATATTTATCCATGGACACCTGTTTCGTCGTTATACGATTCATCAGCATGGCTGAACCTAGTGAGATTTGAAACCAGAGTCTGGAGCCTGAAGCTCTACTACGTCCGAAAAAAGAAAAAACATTTTTTTTTCACATCACAAACGCATCAAATATTTTAAATATTGTACTTGTATTTTATCTCTTCAAATCAATTACCCAAAAGAAGTCTTTAAATCAACTGTTTACCACTCAGTGACCTAATTCTTCACCTACAGCCAAATTCCTACTCGCATCGCATCTAGTATATACCAAAAATAACCTTATCACAAGAACTCCTCCTCCACTCTCCATGGCTATTTCAACTAACCCTCCCACCTCCTTAGAACTGCCTCAATATTCCATTGCTAATGTCATTCGTTTACGATTCTAATTCGGTCCAGGAAGTATTGTTTAAAATGGCCCGATTTCTTCGTTTTAATTCCGTTTAAGTGCGCTCCATCTACGATTTGAACTCAACATCTCACTATTGGATTTACTTAATTTTTTAACACTTTCCTATACTGCCTTCACGAAACCTTTTCTTCTCCATCTAAATCTCCTTCCATTGGACACCTTATCAACGGACAATTACCATCTGGACAAACCCCATATCTTTTTTAAACATACTTTTTTTCACCCTCCATTTTCTTAATAATATTTTTTTAAATGTTGAATTTTTGCTTTCATACTGCCAACTTATCTGGTGCTTTTATCGATCCCGAACCGGCGTTTGTGACGTTCGACTCGGAAGCGTTTCTACGCAAACGCCTGAGAGTTGACGAGCCGATTTGTACCAGACGATGTTTTTGATACAGTGCTGCGTCCTATGATAATGTTTTGCTTGTTTTTTTTTTTAGGGTTAGGGTAAGGAATTTTTTTAAAGAAACAAAGAAAAAAAATTAAACATTTACATGTTTTATTTTTAAAGAAACAACAGGAAAAAAAAACATAGCGAGGTTACTGTTATAAAATGAATACTGTATTTTTATTTACAAGAATCTTTTTAAAGAAAAAAAAAACGTACCAAAATTACTTTTATCACGACATATTTCCTAATAAGTATGAATAATTGTTTGCTTGTGAGAATAAAAAAAGTTTGTTTTTGTGTTTTTCAGGGATGTGAGTTTTCTGCTTGTTTTTTTTTATATAAGAAATTGCTAAAGCTTCATGTCATTATTTTTTCCCCATTCTCGATTTTCTTTCTCTTTTTTATTTCATCTTTTTCTCTTTTCTTTCTTCCTCTTTCCGTCACGTTTTGTCTTGCTTTGCTTCCCTTTCTCATTCTTTCTAAAAATGTTAATTTTGCCATACTTCAAACGATTCATGGGTAGAGGAGGTAGAATACTTTTGTTACATCAATGAATGTATTCTTTAAAACATATCAATTGATACTTTCAGTATGAAAAAAGATATTGTAGATCAACACTCAACGCTAAATCATCGCCTCCACCAAAATGAGATTCTACTCTTTTTTTAAGTGATTATGAATGAATTTCTTGGCCCCTTGGGTTGAGAAATTCATATCGATTTTAGTTTTTTTGCCATTGGCTACTAGCATCCCTGTTTTATATATATATAAAATTGCTCTTTCTGCTTCTCGTAAAGTCAGTTCTCTTTATCGCTTCAAACACTTTCTCACACCTGAGACTATTCTCTATCTCTACAAATCTACTATCAAACCTTGTATAAAGTACTGTTGTCATATTTGGGCTGGTGAATCTCTGTCCCATTGTAGGGTTCTTGATAAGGTTTAGAAACGTATCTGTAATTTGATTGACCTGACCTTCTTTTCTTATCTGCACTTTCTTTCTCTCACACAGACGGGATATTGCTAGTCTCAGTCTTTTCTATAAACACTATTATTGTCTGACCTATTCCCTGCTTCCTTTGTTTCAGCTCGTTTGACTCATTGGCAAATGGTCTCTATCAATTCGCTGTTTTGATACCGCATTGTAATGCAACTTCTTATTCCAGTAGCTTCTTGTGGAACTCTCTTCCTGCTGACTGTTTTCCTCCTACCTATAGTCTTGGTCTTTTCAAAACTAAGGTCAATCTCCTGTCTCTGCAATAATAAACTTTTGTTCTTGTTAGCTCCTTACATCAAGTGGCTTCATGCCTTGTCTGGAGCGATTTTCATATATATATATATATATATATATATATAAAACAATTACCTATGAAACCAATAATAACATTTTAAAATGCTTAACGTAATACAATTTTATCCTGTGACACTAATTCTTGCGTTGAAGTATTTAAATTGTTAACATCTTTCCTGGAACAGTGTGAGAACGTTCTTTTGGCATCTGACTGACTTCACGTGCACGTTTCTCGACTATCTTTTGAAATTCTCTCTACTCCAGCTTTTTTTGTTCATTTGCTTTTGTCACCTGAAGGTTATTTGATGAAGAATTGAAAACCTTCGTGATACCTAGAGAACATACATTCATTCTTTTTGATTTTAACACAAAAAAGATCATTAGAAAAATTCAAAAAATAAAAAAAGGTATAATTAAGCAAATGAATTTTGTTATTTTTAACAATTTTTACTTATATATATATATATATATATATATATATATATATATATATATATATATATATATATATATATATATGAAGATAGAAGAAATAAGAGTGATAAACATGTACGAATGTCCAGATTTATTTCAAACTTTGATTGTTCAATGCAAGGTATATTCTGTAATAAACTAATGTTTAGGAAAGAATAATAAACATTAGTTTATTACAGAATACACCTTGCATTGAACAATCGAAGTTTGAAATAAATCTGGACATTCGTACATGTTTATCACTCTTATTTCTTCTATCTTTATAATTGCTTTATCTCGTATATTGAGCTTAAACCATTTCACTATAGGTTCTATCTACTAAAAGTTTACTTTTAGTTTATATTTGATTCTATATATATATATATATATATATATATATATATATATATATATATACAGGGCTTTACGGAGCCCTCCAAAAAAGAGCGCGCTCCAGGAGCACGCTCCTTTTTGCTGGAACGAAGGAGAGGAGGGCTCATTTTATATTCAGCGGGAGCAACTCCATTTGGGACTAAAGAGCGGTGGTTTAATCGCTCCGCAATTATTTGATTTTTTTTTAAACATTAGTTTTTTATTCAGCAATATAAAGGAAAAGTAAAGAAAGTCTCAGAGTTTACTCTGAATTATTTTTTAAAATTATATCTCTGGTAGAGAGAGGGAGGGGGCTCAGGCGGAAGACGATTTAATTGTAATGTTTTTAACAATCTGTTTTTTTATTGTTTTATTTTGTTTTTGTTTTATTTTATTCGTAGTTAGGGGTACGAACGATTTTGACACTATCTGAGTGCAGGTCGGGAGGAGGGCGAGAGAGAGAATTCAAAATGTTTACTAGCTGACCTGAGATAATTACTAAGGCCCTTTTAAAAAGTACACTGCTATCTTTCTGTTGAATAAAAACTCCGAAAATTAGCACTCTAGATAGGAGAGGTAAGTTGCCCAATCAAGGTTTCAGAGTACAGTCTACCCTACTATTTAATTCATATAACTTTGGGGAGGATATATGTGGATTCATACCGTTCCTAAGTGTATTAGTGAAAGTTATGTTGTTTTTCTTCTCTTAGACTAGATAGTCTGCTTGACTGGATAGAAGTATGTATGTATAATACACAATTTAGGAAAACTCGGCAACGGAAAACTCAGCAATTATCGAATAAATATCGATTGAAAATAGATTTTAGAACCGTTTTTACAGGAGATATACTTGTAAATACGGGGCTACCCCCTCTCCAGTGAAGAATATTTTTGATATTATTTTTTTGGTACTTGTGCAGTTTACGAACCGGGCTATTTTTTAGATTAGATTTTCAAGTTAAATTAAATTTTTATATCTTTTGTTTATTAAATTGTTAGGTGAAAGTACAGAATAGTTAACAAAGTTAACTCCATGTTAAGAATGGCTTTCTAAATAATGTTATTACAATCCGGTTCGTAATTACGTTACAAAATTAAATGTTTGGACCGGGTTATTTTTTACATCAAATTTTCAAGTTAAATTCAATTTTTATGATATCTTCTGTTTATTAAATTGTTACGTGAAAGTACAGAATAGTTAACAAAGCCCCCCCCCCCCCATTCTCCCCATGTAAAAAAATCGTTGTCTAAATAATGTTATTATTTCAAGCCGGTTCGTAATCAAGTTACGAGATTAAATCCATTATAATTCATTTAGATTTCTTCGTAAACAAGTCAGCCATTTTAATTGACAAAACATCAATTACTTCGTGTGTGTGCAAAACTTGAAAGGAGTTTATAAACTATCGAGTAGAAAGTCATTTAAACTGGCTTTAAATTCTTAGAAAATTTCCATGTATTTAAAAAAGCAAAAAAAATTTTTTGTTCTCAGGAAACGAAAATTTACGTATAATCCTATACTTCGTCTGACATGTTCTCCTATAACTCTCAAAATATTAGCGAGATTTTGTCAAATATTATCTTACGGTCTTACTCTTAAAGTGACATTTCAACCCATATTGACGAGATCCTTTGACGCCCACCCCTATCCTTCGACCACTCATTGGCAGAATAGAACGTTTATGAAAGAAGGTACATTTTTATTATGGAGCGCTGAAAAAGAGCCGCTCCTTTTTTATAGGAGTTGGAGCAGGAGCGGCTCCTTTTTGAAAATGGGGAGCGTGAGAGGAGCCAGCTCCAATTTTGGGCATTGGAGCGGGAGCAACTTCAAAAGTAGTGGAGCGCGTAAAGCCCTGTATGTATATATATGTGTATATATATATATATATATATATATATATATAAAAATAAATTTATTTGAAGTATAAGAATGAATTTGTGTTTGATGTTTATCGAAGAGTAGATTTTTTTTGCATCACATAATTGAAAAAGCAAATTAATGTATCGCCTGTTATTATATGCTAACAAAGGAATAGTTTAATATTCAATCTTATTGAAATCTGTGAAAGACGGATCAATGTTGATTTAAAAAATATTTTTTTAAGCAGCAGAATCTGCTACGATTCGTAAAAAAAAGTCTCCAAGGCAAATTTTGTTGTTGTTTTGAAAGGAACTAAATTGGAATACAGTAATTTGTTGTATTTATAATTGTAAATGTTCCACAGTCATTCCTGGCTATTCAGAATAAAATATCAAGTTTGTATAGCCAAGGAAGATAAGTTTGGTTCAAGGGTGACAATTTGTTTAATTTCCTTATATTTACTCAGGAAGATAAAATAAATTGTTTTTTTTTTAAGTGCTAGCAAATATATGTTCCCTCTGGTCGAATACTTTTGCAAGGCTACCTCGTCACCCCCTTCTCTCTCGCTGCCTGCGAGAGGTTAGGGTTCCTATTTACTTGTCTAGAGTTATATAATTGTGAAAAAAATACATACACTACATATTTAAAGCTAAATAAATTGTTTTGTTCAACGATCAAACATTAACAATTGATGTGAGGACAGACAAGCAGACACATTTGTTTTTATATATATATATATATATATATATATAATCGGCTTCAAATTGTGTCACGAGGAATCATTTTCTTTGCTTAAGTTTGAAATGATGTTTTCATCATTGAACTCTGCGATTGAACAGACACATCTTAAGAATTGATCCGTTCTTTTAATGAAGCCGTTTTTATTAAACTAGTAAATATATGCTCTCTCCGGTCATATATTTTTGCTAGGCTGAAATAATTACATAATTGTGAAAGAACTATATACGATACGTAGTTGAAGCACAATAAATTTTTTGGACTATTAAAATAATTTAAGTTTACCCATTTATTTATTTTTTATTATCGCTTATGTTTGAATTGATGTTTTGAAACATGATGTAAATCATAAATCGATGACATTACGCAAAAGCTATAATTATTTTGTTGAGGGAATGTCTTAAGATCTATTTATAATAAAGTCCAAATAGCTCAGTTGGTAGAACGTCTAGCTGAAGATCTCAAGGTTTCGGTTTCAATTTCCGATCATGGCATCCACTTTATTTGTTAGGAATTTATTATTTATTATTGATGCAATATTTTCCATTTCTAAAAGTAGTTAAGATCGCTGATATTTTGAAATGAGACAAATTCTGCAATGTATTTATTGAGTTTAAAAATAAATTGTGATTGATGGAGATACAGAAAAAATTCCTATTTATATAAGATGTGTATGTGAACGAATTTGTGTTTGATGTTTATCTGAGGACATATTTAGTTTTTGATTATATAATCAAAAAGAACTGTTTATCGAACGGACACATTTTGTTTTTTAACCAAAGAAGCAAATTATTGTATCGTCTGTTATGATTCGTTTAAAGCGTTTTGTATTTTAAAAGGAACTGATTCGGAATACATAAATTTGTTGCAAAGAACATGATTAAAGGCAGAAAAAATAAGCATTGGCTCGGCTGAATAAAAAATGGATTTGTTAAATTTTTAGCTATTTTTATAGAGAATGACCTGCGTTTCTATGACTTTACGTCGTCAATGTTCAAGCAGGTCTCGGAAGTGCATGAGAGTTGCCGAAACTATTAACCAATCCGGTTGCAGCAGGCATTAGTCAACCCGGTTATAGCGAGCAGACGATAACTTTTGGAAGAAATTAATTTCTACAATCTGTGTCAGTGCGTTAAATTTTCCGAAGAACTCATTGAGTTCTGTCAGCAATTGTCTCTTTTAGCGAAAGAAAAAAATGCTGTAAATCTCAATGTATGTGTCGGTTGAAGAATAGGAAAAGTCTTGCTGACCAATATTCCTGGAGATGCTCCAACAAAGAATGTAGAGCCTGGAATTCTATAAGAACTGGAACTTTTTTTCCCGATCCAAGATGGAAATGGCAAAGATTCTGAAACTGATTTACCTGTGGTCCCAGGAATTAGCAACTGTAAAAAATATGCACAAGGAATACGGCATACTATCGTCGAACACGCAAGTGGACTAGAAAAAGTTTTTGCAGGAGGTCTGCGAAGACCCCTTATTACACAATCCTCGTTAACTCAGAGGCGCAGGACACACGGTTGAAATAGACAAGTCTTATGTTCAACCATAGAAAACACAATGTTGGCAGGGTTCTTCAGACGCTCTGGGTCTTTGGGGGATACGACCCCACAGAGAAGGAAGGTTTCCTGGTGACAGTGCCTAACAGGAACGCCAAAACCCCCCTTCCAATAATAAAAAAAATTCATCCTGCCTGGGATCGCAGTTGTATCAGACTGCCGGAAGTCCTACAACAAGTTTGGAGAGGAGGGCTATCAACATCTAACAGTGAATCACACCTAAAACTTTGTGGGCACGATAATGAGAGCAAGTACAACTCGCATCGAGAATGTTGAAGGAAGTCAAACAGAGAAACGAGGAGGAGTCTGGGACAAGCAGGAACCTCAGGCGGCTATCTGTGCGAATTTATGTGGTGTCAGGTTTCGAAGCAACCCATTCAACGCCATATTAGCGCAGATAGCAGAATCCTGTCGACCACCTTCCTTCCACTTCTTCGACGACCTCCTCCTCTTCTGCTTGTTTGCCATCATCTGTGCTCAGCGCAACAGAAACCTTAACCAGTTGCAACCCTAAACCCTTACCTAGAAAATGATAAAAAGAAAAAAGCTTGAAACAAAAAAAATGCTTAAAAACTGGTGTTTCGTTGTTTGTTATATAAAAAAAAAATCATTTTTTGAAACTTTTTGTTGCACAAAAAACATTTTATTTAAAAACATTTGTTTAACAAAAAACCAAAAAGAAACATCTAATTAATAACAGTTGTTTAGCTATGGTTTGTTCGTTCTTTATTTTTATATATGTATTTTACTTTGATTTTCTTGGTCTAAATTTTGTTATTTGCGATTTTTCTTGAATTTATCGTATGGCAGTCTTTGCCTCATTAACTCTCGGGCGCTTTCGTAACCTTCCCGAACGTTGACGATGCAAAGTCATGGAAACACGGGTCGTTCTCTATATTAGTACCAATTTTTATTTACGTTTAACATGGAAAATCCGACTAACTTAATTTTATGAATTAGATATATCTATGATTATACTAAGGCTGAGTTAATCAACGTTTGATTCCCTAAAGCCTTTTTGCCTATATATTTTTTAATCATACAAACTACATGATAAAATATTCCTCAGTTTCGCGATTGAAGTTATGTTTTATAAAACTTCCATTTTAATTGTACTAATACGCTGTAATTTGCAATTTGCTTTCTAGGTAACCCATTTCTTGATAAGTTTCTGTTTATTACTCTCACCCTCTCTTATTTGCCCTTTGCCCCCCCCCCCGTTATTATACGGTACCTATCCCATCTCTCTCTCTCTCTCGAAAGATAATAACACTAACTATAAAACTAAAGATTGGAATAGTTTGTAATAAACAATAAGGGAATATAACCACAAGTATTGATGTTATTTAACCCATAGCTGGAGAGCAAAGAGATATATATCTATTATTATACTAAAGGTGAATTAATCAACGTTTCTTTACCTAAGACCTTTTTTCCTATATATTATTAAATCACACAAAATACATGATAAAATATTTTTCCATTTGAATTGTTCTAATTATAGTTTGCAAATAACTTGTCAAGTGACCCAACTTTCTATCACTTTCACCCTCTCTCAATGTATGTTGCATGACCCCCCCCCTCCCCCTCTTATGCTCAACATCATCTATTACTCTCGCTCCCATCACTCTTTCTTTCTCTCCGTCCCTCCCTCTTTATTAAAAGTCAAAGGTAATAAAGAAAGGAAAGAATAAAAAGATTGGAAGAGTCCATTATAAACAAAAAGGAAATATCACCAGTAGTAGTAATATTGATTAACCCACAGTTGGAAAGGAAAAGAGAGAGAAACATATAGCGAGCAGAAAGAGGCTAATTTTGGATTTTATTTTTTTATGACTTTGCAAACTCACTTTAACCAGATCTCAATGAGTAACGCAACAAGTCACATTTTTTCTAGTATGTATATAATATATTATTTATAGTCTAAAGAAGCTTTGAGTCATTTTAAACAAAGAAAGAAAATGCAGTTTAAATTCCCAGAGATACTAACTAAATCCAAAATATCGCAGACCTAGCACTTGCATAAGCCGACTTACCGGTGGAAAATTCACAAATAAAAAAGGAGATTCAAGTATCTAACAGTGAAACAAAAACGGGACCTTAACTTAAGCATGAAATATTAAACAGGGATCATCAGCTGTTTACCATGTAACTGTTTCGGAGATTTAAAAACAGGACAGTTATAAAATTCATGGCTCTCCAGTGGTAATCAAATGACCACTTCCTCAATAATCAAATGTAGAAATAATTCAGCTTTAATTTCACTAATATATACATAAATAAATAATAATAATAATACATTACCCTATATATATATATATATATATATATATATATATATATATATATATATATATATATAATGAGACTAACACAAATTAAATTCTTTTTTTTGTTTTGTTTCTCTTAGATCACAATGACAGCATTACAGCGGCAACTTGAGAGACTTCGTCTTCCTCAGACGAAGGCCATCCAATCATATGATCAGAAAAAGAAAGTGACTTTACTCTTTGACAAAGGCGAAGCTGCCAATATTGAGAAGAAAACCTTTTATGAAATTGGTAAGTTCTTTTATTTCAATGTCAGGTCTGCTAGACAAAATTGTTTTTTTGGCACGGATAATGAAGTTGCCGATTTCAGAAACCGTTAAAGTTCATTTTTGGGTTAATAGAGTTTGGAAACGTATGAATCGCTTCACTCCTCCCAACTATTGGTTAAATAGCGTCATTAACCCTGTTCTACAAACATTACTGGAAAGGGTAGGATTTTTCTGCTGGTTGAGGGTATTTACGTTGAGGGGGCACAAGTGCAGTAAGTTTGTCGGAGCACATTCCATTGAAGTACGCAACAGGGGCTGGAGCTTGGCAGACAGTGCGCAACCTATTAGGTTAGAAAAATTCTTTTTTGCACCCTGTCCAAGAGGGAAAGGCTAGTGTTTGGTGCACCAGCCCAGACATGGCAACAATAATCTATGCATGGTTGAATGGTGGCTTTATAGAGATATAGGATACTCTCAGATGTAAGAAATTTTCTAGTTGGGTAAAGGGAGCCTACCTTCTTTGCAGCAGACTTGGCAGCATCTTCTATGTACTTATTTCAGCTTGTATTGCCTGAGAATGTCAGTCCAAGGATTTTGAACGTTGAACTCCCAAGAAAGGTGCTATCGGCCATGACAATCGGTTCTACAAACATTACTGGGTAGAGATATGCTCATCTAGGTTACAACTGTCCAAGACACTGGAGTCGGATCACAAAAGCTTTGACTCTAACTCTTCTATTTTTGACACCTCCGATTCTGACTCCTCTTTCAGTGATTAAATATATAGTATTTATTTACTCCTCCCCAGGAGTTAGGCACAAGGCCAGTTTTATCTTACTCCCACAAGTAAGATGTGACCCAAGGTCGGGTCGAGAAAGTGGGGTTTGAAAAGCCAGCGCCCGAGAGGTGAGCACACTGGCCATTAAAAAATTGCCTGGGCAGCCCTATCGGTATTCCCCGGTAGGGGCGCCTCAGGCAGTAAGCAATAAACTTACTCCTCCCAAAAGAGGGGAGGCGAAGCCTGGGAGGGTGAACCTCCTAGAACTGCACAGGGCAGACCCATACACCGGTGTAAATCAAGCCCCAAAGGCCAAGACAATACCAGTCTATGGGGTGCAGTATCCATCGGAACAGATACTACACTTTGATCTTAGCCAAAAGGCCAAGAATTAACGTTTTCCTCTGATATGTGATAATTGGTTTTATTAACAAAAGGTGAATAAAAACATCTATTTCGTTAGTCACATACAAATATTGGTTTGTGTTGTTAAAAAAAAATTTTTTTTATTTTCAATCGATTGTAATATTTAATCCTGATCAATAATTTTTTTTTAATTAGTCATAAATAGAGGAAAGCAGAGAAGCTTACACCCCCACAGTCAAAAGTCCTGATGCTTCTACTCAAATCACTGGGTACTTATTTTATAACAAACAAATATTTGGTTATTCACCAGTGAAAAAGGGAGTTTTTATTTGTCCTTTTCGCGTTTCTTCTCTCCTTCCTTTCATTGTGTTTGGCTGACAAGGGGAAAAGGGAAGACAGAAAGAATGCAGTGCTTTTTGTTTTAAGCAACATTCGCTCGCGAGAAATTAATTTGGTGACCTAGACAAGAAGTTAATTTGGTGACCCAGACAAGAAGTTAATTTGGTGACCCAGACAAGAAGTTAATTTGGTGACCCAGACAAGAAGTTAATTTGGTGACCCAGACAAGAAGTTAATTTGGTGACCCAGACAAGAAGTTAATTTGGTGACCCAGACAAGAAGTTAATTTGGTGACCCAGACAAGAAGTTAATTTGGTGACCCAGACAAGAAGTTAATTTGGTGACCCAGACAAGAAGTTAATTTGGTGACCCAGACAAGAAGTTAATTTGGTGACTCAGACAAGAAGTTAATTTGGTGACCCAGACAAGAAGTTAATTTGGTGACCCAGACAAGAAGTTAATTTGGTGACCCAGACAAGAAGTTAATTTGGTGACTCAGACAAGAAGTTAATTTGGTGACTCAGACAAGAAGTTAATTTGGTGACCCAGACAAGAAGTTAATTCGGTGACCCAGACAAGAAATTAAGCTAGCTACAAAAATCTGAGTTTATTAAGCTCTTATTATTTGTACGATCCTCTTTCATGGGTGCGAATCCTGGCAGATGAGAGCTGCAAACCTTCACAGACTGAAAGTCTTTGATCATTACTATCTGCATCACATCCACAGAGTTCGCTGACAGCAGTTTGTATCAAATATGACAATCTGTGTGCTGTGTGTAATCTCCTCTTCTTGTGAGGTGTTTTCGTCACAATCTTCAGCATCAATGAGGCAAATTAATCAGCAAAGCTATCAATAATCCAGTTCCACTACAGGGTTGAAGAAGTTGTGGTGGCCAACTCAAAACTTGGCTCAAACAGTGAAGCAGGACTAATTATCAGCCAACGTTACTATGATGTTCACCAGTGGAATAAAGACTGGCTGTTGCTGGTCTCAACGTTTGCAATGGACCGCCGTGCTTGGTCGGTTTTTATTCAGGACACAGTGAATTCATTGGAAGAAGTCGGCTCAACTAACATAGAATGAATACTGTTCGAAGTTCAAAAGTTTAAGAATGGCTCAGCACTGTCACTGAGTCAGAGTCAAAAAACTATACGAGATGTGATGATACAGCCAGACTATAACAAAGTATTTTATGATGTACTCAAGTCATTAGAAAGAGCAGACTCGGCCAACCCGAGCTGAGAGTTGTATCAGATTAAAACACTTGGATGTTATGTTATTGTTGTTCATCATCATCATGTGTTTTAGATGCTGGTATGTGTTGGATGGCTTTAAAAAAATTACTTCCAAACTAACCTATCTCTGACCAGGCCTTTATTTATCCCTCTTTCTTTCAAGTCCATTTTTATCACTTCTTCCCATGTTTTTCTTGGCCTTCCCCTATGAACTGAACCTGCTGCCTCAACTGTTCTACATCTACTAACCCAAGAACTCTCATCCACTCTTTCAACGTGACTATACCATTGAAGTCTACTTTTTTGCACACATCTCCCTATACTGCCCAGATTCAATCTTCCTCTGAGGTCATCAGATCTAAGCCTGTCTTTAAGACACATCCATTGTATCATTCTGCTGCATTAAATAAAGTGAAGGTGTAGAACAAGAGTCACCAAACAAATTAGACTTACAACCTGTTCAACGGCCCCTCCAACGGTGCTTGCATTTGCGTGATATAATGTACGGAACCTGGGAGGTGATACAATTTAAATATTATGTTTAGAATAAAATAAAGTTCTTCAAGTCCAAATTTCACTAACCCTTTTTGCTGCTGAAAAAATGTATGGAACATGAGATGTGATTAAATTTAAATATTATATTTAGAGATGTTCCTGAAAATCAAACGTCAGGTTCACAAATCTCACTCACTTATTTTATAACTTGTGAGATTCGAATATGTGCACACTATGTCTGATGTAAGTATATTTTTTAATTTTTTAATAATAATGATTATGATTTTAGTAAATAAAAGCGTTGATTGGCTTTCTTTTTTTTATTTGTGTGCATTGCATGATTAGCGGCCATATGAAAAAAGTTTTTTATATAAAAACAATATATACTTATTAAGCATTATATTCTTACTCACTGTACGAAAAAGTAGAAAAAATTATCCACTAGAACTTTGATTACAAGTATTTTTCCATTCTGCGTATCATAACAGCGACTCGTTCATTAAGCTTCCATCTTGTTTTTTTAAGAAGATCTGAAGGGCAGATAACTGAAATCTTCTTAAAAAAACAAGATGGAGGCTTAATGAACGAGTCGCTGTTATGATACGCAGAATGGAAAAAGACTTGTAATCAAAGTTCTAGTGGATAATTTTTTCTACTTTTTCGTACAGTGAGTAAGAATATAATGCTTAATAAGTATATATTGTTTTTATATAAAAAACTTTGTTCATATGGCCGCTAATCAGCATAAGCACCCTTATTTTTCTATAAAACCATCCTTCCTCTGTGCATGAAGTACTGTTGCCACATCTGGGCTGGTGCACCAACCGCTAGCCTCTCCCTCTTAGACAAGGTGCAAAAAAATCTCCAGCCCTGCCACATCGCAGCAGTGTTGCATCCCTGCAATTGTTTTAAAAGTACTTCCACGAAGTGTGTTCCAATGAACTTACTGCACTTGTACCCCCTCAACGTAATTATCCTCCTACCCACCTGACTAGCTACAAAATCTCATCCGTTCACTGTAGAGGTTTGTAGATGCAAGAAGAGTTTCTCCTCTAATAGTTTCCTTTCTCGGACCGCTTGCCTTTGGAATTTCCTCCTTGCTCTCCCTACCGTACCAACATGTAAAAATTTAAATATAATGTGAATAAGCATCTTGCTGTCCAACTCCCCATCGAGGTTGCCCCCCTATAAATCTGGCTCCTATCGTAGTAACCCCTTATGCTTCACTTGAACGCTATAAAATTTTCATAACAAATTAGGCATAAGGCCAATAAATTTGGGGTGAAAGAGAGAGGGAGTGTGCTGGCCTATAATCTACTCTTAAACTAGACACTTTCACAATAATGCCGCATTTACTCTATGGGCTTAACTTCTTAAAATGTCCCCAATGTTTAATGAATTTCATTTACCAAAAAAAATATCTACATATGTGTGAATGGTGGTTGACTAAAAACACCCAAAAAGCAAGAAAAATAAAAGGAGAGATTATTGAGGTCGTACCAACCCTTGCTAATCGTAGACCTCCCACTAGTTTTCCGGTTTGTTTAACACTGAGAACAAGCAGGTTAATCTATAAGTGGGAAGGGGTTTTATTGGGAAGAGAAGAAAAACATTAAAAAAAAAATATTTTTTTACAGTGTTTTTACCAAAATTCCAATGAAAACATTAGTAAAATAGTCTCTTTCCTTCAGATTTTGCTCCCGTTGACTCATACATAAGTTAATATGTACATACTTAACACATACAACTTTACTCTTTAACCCCTATCCTTGAGTCAAACTCTTTAATCCTCAAGTGGCCTTTGGGCCTTGATAAGTGGTGACCTTTAATGTAAAAAAAAATGTACGTCTCCACATAAATTTCTATACTGACTCCACTATTTATGGATACGTATATGTATAATTAGGCACAAAGACACGTATCCTCACCTGCATATGTACGCATACACATACGCATATATATTTATATATATGAATAAAGATAGTGATAAAATGATCCGATGTAATGGAAAATGAAAAAGGAAAGCCAAAAACTATATTATTTATGTATTCATCAACGTTTCATCTTTATTGTGAGACTTCCTGAGGATGAAGGAAAATGCAGAAAAAATAATCATACAATCATCAATTTTGATCTGCCCAGGAACGGTAAGCCATGGCCGGATTATGAGTGAAAGAATCAAAAATTGAGAAAGGCAATTTGGCTGCTTGTAGCAGCAGCAGTTCAATGAAGTTTTTAGGAGGGGGGAAGGGATGAGTTGGTTGAATATGAGTTTATTATCTTTAGCCTTGAAAGAAAGATTGTCTGGGTCATCATGTTATAATGAGCGTAGGGACTGGAAATCGGAACTCATTGCCACGTTTCAAATTTAAAAAGGAAGGAGGAAGGAAAAATAAATTTCTATGTGAATGTAATTGCGTGAAATTTTATATATATATATATATATATATATATATATATATATATATTGTCATACACCAACAGACTGAAGAGCGGCTAAACTAGCAGCCATCCTAAGCCAGGAAATCGAACATACAATCATCTTGTTAATAGTCAGCAGCTCTACTCCCAGAGCTACGGGATCGGCGCTCATAAATGATATCTACAATGTCTTCATATAAACATTGACTGCCACTTTTTTTTCAAGTGCTCCATTTGTTTATTTACAGACAAAGAACTTTGCATTACGCTAAGTAAGCAGCAGCAGGCGATATCATTTAACGACAGTGCTCTATTCGAGAAGGTGGGGGAGGGGCTTATATAGTCATTCACAGATTTGACGGCTATTAATATCTGACACAAATTAACATTTATATTTTGCTGGAATTCGTTATGGCTTAGTGGGGTATGTTCCCTGAATTCTGCAATGATATCTACAGTAAAACGCATGAGAAAAGGTAATTGGCGAAAGAAATACCAATGCATGGATATAGTTAAAATAAGCAATTTAAAACTACAATGCAACAGGACTAAGAATGAATGGTTTTTCTTTCCGTAGAGATCGAACATCGTTCGTAACATTTGAAACACATTTACATTTGTCAACAGTTCAAAGTTTACTTATCTGTTTGTATATATTTTCAACCAATAGGACACCATATCTTTCTTACTCAATCATATTTTTTTTCTATATATCTTTCATCACGATATCGCAGTTGCCAAAAATCTGTCGTAACTTTTTGTTCCTTCTTAAATCATCTTTGTCTCCGACCCCTTTTTCCACGGCATTTTAGTCCCCAAACTCCAAATTGACTGTCCAAAATATTTTCCTTTTTCCTTCCCTCCTCTTTTCCTCTCCTACCACCACACTCTTACCTTCTCCTACTACTGTTCCTCAGCGAGTAAAAAGGAAAAGAAAGAAAGGAAAGAACCAAGCAGTCAGCCACACCAAAACATCATAGTGTTGCATAACTACTGAAATTAAACGTCACGAGAAGCAAAGGGGGGGAGAGAGCTTATTTATTACTACAGGCAGAAATCCTTCCGACTGAGGCAGTTCTCCAAAACCACCTCAACAGTTCGCTATTACATCCTCTCCGGCCGAAAATAATGCAAAATGTTCATGAGAGGATTAATAGTGATTTCAATCTTTTTTCTTAATACTTCTGATGATACAATTTTCATAGACATTTTCATAGTCATTCTTTAAGCAAACATGTTTCTCAGTAATTTTAACACATTTTGGAGAGTCATTTTTCAACAGGGACTTTAAACACACTTTTCTTAAGAGTCATTTAAACAGATTTCTAAACACATTTTTCAAGAGTCCAAAAGTCACTTTGAAACACAGTTTCCAGATATTTTACATTATAAGAACGTTACCTTTGTAGTTCTCGTTCGTCGCTGGCCCTCATCTTGTTGCTGGCTGTGATCGCCGCGCGGCACCTGTTTTTGTGGGCAAATTCTATCTTTAAGCAGAGGACAAAGACACTCGAAGTCGGATTTTCTGAGAGATTTCTTTTGTTCTTTTTATTTCATGCTTTCATTCGAGTGGAGGGGTTTCCATTATTGGTTCTTCATTCACATCTTAAGTTCATACTGTGTGGGACGTTAGACGCTGTTAGTTTTTCTTAGTAGCTTTGGCCCATATCTCTTCGATTCACACCCAAACTCTGGCGTTCGAGAGCTACCTCATCTGCATGCGCTCGCCAAAAGCTTCCATGGTGATCTGTTTTAGATACAGCCCTTATCGCGAGCGATTACATTCTTGGGAAAACTTCGCTCGCTTTTCCGAAACGACAACGTCGTTTCGAGCTCCCATGACGGACTGATCTCGATTCTCGCTCCGACAACAACAAGTGACGTCATAATCCTTTGTCTTGTCATGAATGAAAATCCCTACATTATATCTGACCTTTACTAACCCCAAATCTTTTGAAGCAAGCCAGGTCCTGTCAACCTATTATGATTTACAAAACAAATCATTCGTGGGAACCGACTTACTCATCCAAAATAGAGGTCAGCTCAACCTGCACCGAATCCGACCAATTCACCCCGGTCACAATCAATACTAGTTGATCTACCCGTTTAAAATACAGGGCCCGTCATAATATAACAATAGCACCACCTCCCTCTCTCTCACCTACCTGGTGACGTTGAGAAAGACAGAGAGAAAGAAGCAGACAGCATGATATGCTGTCATTGTCTTACCTTCCTCCTCTCTCTCCCTTGTCCAAGTAACGTAACACACATGCACGTCTTTGTTTACATTCACCATTCTTTTTGTTTTGCCTTTCTCGCCTTACTCCATTTCAAACCCAATTGCTCAATTCACTCAATATTCCTTTTTTTAAATTAATGCTTAAAATACTTATTTATGTGCATGTTCATTACGTCACAATATATATATAAATTGAATATCCAATGTAACAGCTAGTCCTGAGAACTAGAAAGAACTGTTAAAAATAAGTCATACACCATCCGCTATGACTAAGCAATTCCTATATGTAATTCCTACAGCTACATACTTAAAAAAACAGAGCTGTTAAACCTGACATAGTGATATGGGAGAGAAGGGAGAAAGTAGCATAGTTATCTAATTAAAATTACCTGCAAATATAACCGGTGAACCAAGTGCTAGAGAGATACAAGCAATTGCGCTTAAAGGGACGGTTAGAATCATAAAAAGATCTCTTGATTGGAGTCTCTGAAATAGCGGGTGAATGTCTGGTATCCCCAGCAAAAACAAAAGGATAAGAAAATAACAAAGGTGGGAGGGTATATATAAATTTCTATGCTGATTCCACTATTTATGCATACATATATGTATAATTATGCACATATAAAGACACATCTTCACAAGCATACATATGCATACACACATGCATGCATTTAATGTTTGTATACACGCGCATATATATATATATATATATATATATATATATATATATATATATATATATATATATATGCATGCATTTAATATATGTTTGTATATCTATGTAGGATTTTTTTTTAATAAATGCCACAAGCTTAATTTTTTTATTTTTTATCCCATCTGTTCTCGTTTAAAGATCGCGTTTCCTTCCATGATGTTTGATTAAAAATGTTTCTGTTGTATTTCCAGGTATAAATGGTTTGAATGAGTTGGAGAACTTTGACAAAGACTTTGAACAATTTGAGTCGGACATTTTTGCAGAGACGTCTATTCAAATGAACCGATCCGTGCAGACGCAGGAAGTGAATGAGAAATTGAATGCAGTCATAAAACGGTTCTTGTTGCACGTCTCGCCATATTTCCTTCTCAAACCAGCACAGAAAGCCGTAGAGTGGCTAGTTCAGAGGTAATGGCAAAAACCTTTCTGATTTTAGCTTGCTGTCATTTTTCAGAATTTGACAGAGGAAATAATCCAATGAAAAATGTTTTTAAATTTCTTTAGATGAGGATTGATTATTTTGTATTATTCAGACTACTATTCTAATCTTGGATGTTATTTTCACAACGCTTCATCATCATCATCATCATCAACCGGTTTATTTGTTGAATCAGGCCACAATTAATCCTCTGATGAGGGTGGGGCCTGATTGTCTAGTCTCGAAATCTAAGTCTTCCTCTCCACTCCTGTCTTTGGCAAGGCTTGATGGAATCCATACCCATGGCCTTCCTATCAAGTTTGACTACGTCCTCCCAAGTCAACTTGGGTCTGCCAGTGGTGATGTTCTCTGCTGGCACATTCAACTGTCGAACTTTAGCAATCCAGCCATCGCTACGCTCAATGTGACCCAACCAACGCAGTCTGTTCTTCCGCATGATGTCCGCAAGGCTTTTCAAGTCGACCTGTGAGAGCAGGGATTCAAAAGAAACGTACTGTTCAGGTCTCACCAAACAGATCCATCTGACCATTGCCCTGTCATTACGGCACAGCTTCTTTAGTATGCCAGCAGAGATACAACAGAACACTGATGTAACCTCCGACCTTCTTCAGGTGCATCTTTTCGAACTCTGGAAACCTATACAGAATTTCAAACTAAAGCCTTTATTTAATCTATAAAGTTAGATTGTTCTCGTACTGTCGGCCATGATCGAAGTAGAAGTGTTAATTTTTATGTTATTCTTAGTGATTGCCTGTAGTAAGGATTGAACCTTCAACCTCCAAAAGACTATCACTTCGAACTAATTGTTAATGAACGCATTTATCAGGCAATAATAACTAAGAATAACATAATAATTAACACGTCTACTCAGTCATGGATGACGGGATAAGAACAATCTACCTCTGTAGGTTAAATAAAGGTTCACCAAGTTTGACAAAGAATTTCCCAAATTTGAAAAGCTGCACCTGAAAAAGGTTGAAGATTAAATTGGGCAAGATGTTACGGAAACTAAAAGATGAGAATATTAGTCTGAATAATCCAAGTAATACAAACTCCGGGAAGGTCTTGATATTGCAGTAGTTTACTATCGATTCGGAATCGGTACGAACATTGCGTATATTTAATCTCAAATTTCTATAAAACTTTTAGACATCATTGGAAATTTTATCAGCTAAATATGATGATTTCAAATTGTGTCACAAAGAACCTGCCGATTCCAAATATACCATTAGTTTTGTTCAAAGATCAAACATTAACAAGCTGCGCGTGCATGGTCCCCCTCTGTATGTGACTCGATGTGGCGAGTGTAAAATGCAATAAATTTGGGTAATTTGGGGCATTTTTGACCCCCTGGGGGCACGAACCAGAATTTTTCTGAGGTCAAGGATGCTCATTTTATATCCAGAAAAATTGCCTCTACATTTTGGCCAAGTTTCAGAAAAATTGAATGGATGGATCAAACGTTATGGGAGAAAAGGGACATTTTTTTGCCATTTTGGGGGCTTTTGACCCCCTGGGGTCGCGAACCAAATTTTTTCCAAGGTCAGCGATACATATTTTCTATTAGGAACAATTGCCTCCACATTTTGGCCAAGTTTCAGAGAAATTGAATGGATGGATGAAAAGTTATGGGACAAAAAATTTCATTTTTTGCTATTTCGGGGCCTTTTGAACCCCTGGTGGGCTAACCAGTTTTTTTTTTTAAATATCGGAGAATGTCACTTTCTAACCTGACCAAAGTTACAACTTCATGCAAAATTTCAGAGAAATTCAATGGATGGTTGCGGAGAAAAATCGGGACGGACGGACATGCCTCAAAACATAAGTCCCCCAATTTTATAAATCGGGGGACCAACAATTGATGTGAGGACAGACAAGCAGACACACATTTGTTTTTATATATATATAGATATAGATATAGAGATATATATATGTATATACTGGCTTCAAATTGTTTCACGGGGAATCATTTTCTTTGCTTAAGTTTGAAATGATGTTTTAATCATTGAACTCTGCGATTGAACAGACACATCTTAAGAATTGATCCGTTCTTTTAATGAAACCGTTTTTATTAAATTAGCAAATATATGCTCCCATCCGGTCATATATTTTTGCTAGGCTGAAAGAATTATATAATTGTTAAAGAACTACATACAATACGTAGTTGAAACAAAATAAATTGTTTTAGACCTATTAAAATAATTTCGAACACTATTGATAATGTTTAACCATTCATTTATTTATTTTTTATTCTCGCTTATGTTTTGAAATATGTTGTAAATCATAAATCTATGACGCCATGCCAAAGGTATAATTTTATTTTGTGACAGTAATGTTTTAAGCTCTATTTATAAGAAAGTCCAAATAGGTCAGTTGATAAAAACTCAGACTGAAGATCTCAAGGTTTTGATTTCCGGTCATGACATTCGCTTTATTTACTATTGATTCAATATTCTCCATTTCTTAGAAGTACTTAAGATCTGATTTTTCAAAATTAGACAAATTCCGCAATTTATTTATTACGTTTAAAAAAAACATCATGACGGACGGAGAGACGTTATTTGTATAAGAAGTTGTGATTAAATTTTTTTGATTTCAGATTTGATATTCATCTATACAACATAAATGATTTGATGAAATGTGTCCTGCCTTATCATGAGGACAAATTGTTTGTCCAAGTCGTGCGACTTCTTGATCTTCAAAAAGATGCCACGTGGGATTGGCTTCTCCCCGTACAGGTTCGTTGTTTGTTTTTGAGAAATTTTTGTTTTGTTCAAATTCCAGATATTTTTTTGCCATCACTCGCTCAGTAGAAGATGAGTATTTTTGGGTATATTTTGCTGTCGGACTCAAAAATTTAAATGGACATTTTCAATAATACAGTGTGCCCCACCCCCCAATACCACCCATGGAATCGTTAATAAAAATAAAAAATCCTTTCTGAAATCTAACCATCATAAAAGATGGTTAGATTTCAGAAAGGATTTAAACTTCAGTATTATATTTGAATTTTCAAGTGGGAGGATCTGCCTCCTAAAAACCTTTTAAAATACTCCAAAGAAACTGAAATTCCGGGAATATTTATTGATGTCAATACCTATTGTTCAAATTTCACAAAAATCGGCCATATCTGAATTTTCACAAAAGATTTCCATACCATACATGCTTAGCAACTGTGTTCCACAATTCATAATGATCGGTTAATTAGTTTAGGAGTGAATCCTATATACATATCTACCTTTATATATAAATAGGAATTAACCAGATTTCTTTTCTTTTTCAGAAAGAAGGCGTTCATCTGTCGCGCCAAACCGTGATCAACCATTGTGTCAGTGATGTGAATTTCCTCTCTTTTATTCAAAACATGGTCTCCGATTATGTTCATGTGAGTTGGCACTTTTTGATCTGTTTAATTTAATTTTTAACATTTTATTTTATTTTTTTATCTAAACTCAAATGTTGTTCTGGCCAGAAAATTAATTCGTTTTTTTTTTTAGGAAGGAGGAACCCAAACATCAAGTTTAGAAACATAACCGAGTTTATGCAATTCATTTTTCGATGATCGATTTGGAAATCTTGAGAATGGCTGCGATTTGTCTAGTTGTCAAATGGTAATCTTGTTTAACTACGGCTTTCACTTGGTCACTGTCAATCATCTTTGGTCGGCCAGAGCGAGGAACATCTCTCACTAAAAAATTTCCTTTTCAGAATCGAGCAAACCATTTTTGGCACACCCGTTCTGTAACAGTTTTCTCTGCATACACATGGCATATCTTTATGCAGGTTTTTGTAGCTTTTTTTTCTTTTCTCTAGTAAAAAAAAAGCAGATGTCGGTAGTTCTCTGCTTGATCTTCCATTTCAAAGCCTGAAATACGAGCAAAAATGTAAAAACTCCCCTGTTCAGAAGCTAATTACACACTGACGTCAACATACTCGCTACACCAAATACAGGATTTGAAGAATAGGAATATTAAACGATCTTTAGTAGGTCAGAAAGATGATATGAAAAAAAAACAACCTTTTAGCCAACCCAACGATACATTTTTTGTTCATTCCACTCTTCATTTTCTATCCATCTCATTAACTCTTAATAATAATAATGAAAAAGTTAATAGATTATTTGAAGTTCATTTTTTGTATGATGTCAGTTAATGAATAGTGATAAGTAACTTTGTGGAGTGGGTTGTAATTTTTTTCCTGCTTCCTTTGTTCCAGCTCGTTGGTCTAGTGGTCTTCATCAATTCGCTGTTTTGATACCTCATTGTAACACAGCTTCTTATTCCAGTAGCTTCTTTCCAAAAACTGCAGGCTTATGGAACTCTCTTCCTGCTGACTGTTTTCCTCCTGCTCATAGCCTTGGTATTTTCAAGATTCAGGTCAATAGGCATCGCCTGTCTTTGTGATAATCATCTTTCGTTCTTTTTAGCTTGAGTGATTTCCATTTTAAAAAAAAAGATAGAAAATATGTCGAAATTGAAAACAAAAAAAAACATGAGATTAAATCAAATTTATTTGGAAATAAAATAGCAAAGTGCAACAAGCCATGTGAAAAGACGTAGAAGTTGTTTACATCCACATATATATTAAACCTGGATGCTGCTCAAGTCAATTTAGTCTTTGAAGCTGCTCTTTGTAGGTAAGCATCCTGTCACCATCCTGCTTGCCAACCGTTAAACATGCTCCAGGTGTACGCATATCTTTGTAGATAACAATTTGTTGCTTGGATTGCATACTCAAGAATGGGCCGTACCAGAGTTATGTGTCAGGGATAGAAAATGTCTGCCGTTAGGTTGAGAAAGGATCTCCGGATCAGGTAGATAAGTCGTCTGACCTTGTTCGCCATCTTTATATAATGGCTTCATGCCTTGTCTGGAGTGACTTCCATGAAAACAAAACATAATAATGGCATGTTGTTTTTAAATTTTTTTTTATGGCAGATGCTCCAGACAAGGCATGAAGCCACTTGATGTTAGGAGCTAAAAAAAAAACTACTTCAGAGTTAAAAACTAGCTAACGATAACTGTTAGGTGGATAGATTCTGACCCAGAAAACAGCAGTTCTTCCCCCTTTGTCAGAAACATCGCTCATGGAATGTGAGGACTAAAGAACAAAATAAGGGAAGCGAGAGTTACGAGGCTGCTGGAAGTAAACCCATGGTCCACTTTCTACTCTATCACAGGAATTGTCCACAACCGTACCAGAGTCCTTTGCATTAGCGACGATATTGAATGGTGTAGGTGGAGAGCCAATAGGAAGATGATTGCATTTTGCAGAGTTTGGCGGTAAATTCTAGTTTAAAGACGGACTTCATCGTGTAGGTCAGAATGCCTTTTTAATATAATAAATATATTAATGAACAAATAAAAAAAACTTGACGGTTAATAATATTTTTAGGTTATATGAATTGTTGTTTTATGATTTGATCACGTGTTCACTTACGAAAAAAATCTTGTCTCATTCCATCAAATGAAACTGTAAAGAAAAGATGAAGATGTGACTGAAACATGTTTTGCAAATGTGTAGCCAAATAATGTTTTTATGAATAAAAAAAATCTTAATATCTATCTTATATGTATATTAAATGGAAAAATATTTTTTATTTTGTATATTCTTTTTTTCTTTTTGTAGCAATATTCCAATTCTCCCCCAACAGAACCGCGTCTTCGACATGTGTTTGTATTCTACACACAAGTTGTGTGTGGAATCCTGCACAGTCACGAACTGTCTGAGAAAATTACTGGTCAAGTGATTCCTTTCATGAGTGAAGGGCTTCAGGGAACCCTTCGGGATTATAGGTCAAGCTCTTTGATGATTTTGGGTCTCATTCTCTCACGATGCAAACTCACACCAGATGTCCTGAAATCATTTCTTCGTTCTTTGACGAAGGTGAGTAACTCTTTTTCGATGAATATGAAAAAAGTGTATAAATGTTTAGATGCGCCCACATATCTCTATAAGAAACTCGGCGAGTCTCACTTCAGTTTGACTAGTCGAATTTGCTGAACACCAAAGAGATTATATTTTGTTGGATCTGAAGTCACATAGAAATCCGAGGAAATAATAAGGCTGACACAGCAGCCAAAACCGCCCAAAAAGAACCCTCTCAACAACAAATTTAAATTTCCATACACAGATGTCAAGACAAACATCCAAGCATAGATCCGTAAGAAATGACAGTCTAGATAAAGCAGTAATACATCCAATAAATTGTTGACAATACAACCTGATTTAGAAGAATCGAGGCAGGGCTGTAGAAAGTCACAAAGGGAAGAAGTCATCCTCTCTCGACTTCATATTGACCACACAAAAGTTACGCATATATTCCTGCTTGAGCAGAAGGAGCCACCAGTGTACGCGACTTGTCAAATGCAATACACAGTGAAACACTTAATGTTAGAATGTGTTGATTTTGTACCCATGCAACGAAAACACTACAATGTTGATACTATGAATAAACAATTTCAAAACATCAGAGTAAAAATCATAATGTCCTTTCTGAAAATGGTGGGTTGATACCCCAAAATCTCATATCTATAAGTTCAATAAACCAAACTTCCCTAGGAAAAATTAATCAATTGCAGACTGTTTACGCAAGAAATTTACACACATAAAAGAAATTCATCTAAATGTGTTAAACATTTAAAAATATTATAAACCTCAAGCATAAAATCCTTTTACCAAAATAAATGGAGTCGGCATTAAATAACCCAAAAGGGTTGACATGCCGTAAAACAAAAAAAAAAACTTCAGTTTTTCATCATCATATTCGAATTAACGTTTGTTTTATATGCTGACCGGTGTTGGACGTTTTTTAAAAATTTACTTCCAAACTAACCTATCTCTGCCAGGTCTTTATTCAAACTACATGACCTGAAATGTGACAGATTTTCTTTGGAAGTCATTTCCTTAGTCGAGTGAAGTGCTTTTATCGAGACACCATCCCTAGGCGATTGCCTACCAAGGTTAAAGAGAGAGCACTTTACCTGCCCTTAAAATTTATCCTCTGAAACTCTGACAATTTGGTTAATTTACTTCTTCCTTTGTTAAATTTCTCACTTGATGTGCGTCTCCCTTGCCAGGAGTATTGTAGAAGTAGTTTATTTATGAAAAATGAATTTTAGGGTATACGTTTTTTTTTGTTTTTTTTTTTATTAGAATAATTTATTTATCTAAAAAAATTCTATTCAAGTTCTATCATCATTATGCGATAGTTTTAACGATTTAAAAAATTCTATTCACCTCAAACCAAGCACGTAAGGGGCTACTGTAAATTAGGTGCCAGATTTATAGAGGCATTCTAAGTGGGGAGTTTTCCAGTGAGATCCTTGTTCACATTACATTTAAATTTTTGCATATTAGTACAGTCAGGAGAGCAGGGAGGGAATTCCAAAGGCAAGCGGTTCGAGGAAAGAAGCTACTAGAGTATAAAGCTTTCCGGCATTTGGGGACATCTATAGTGAAGGGGTGTAATTTTGCTGCTTGACAGGTTGGTCAGGGGTATTTACGTCGAGGTGGCACGAGGGCAGCAAGTTTGTCAGCCGATTCTGTTGAAGTAGTTTTTATTTTTTTGTGCACGAGAAAGTTGTTTTCAGTTAGGGCACAAAAATAGTCATAACTTCCTTATTTTTATTCAAATTTAAAAAATTGAAAAAGATTCTTATATCATCAAGCTCTTTCTATGTATCCCATTAGTTAGATAATTTATGTAATTAAAAATTTTTCATGTATATTGTTAGTTAAAGTTGGTCAAAATGATGTAAAGCATTACCCCCTCCTGCTTTTTTGTTGTTAGTCTTCCTAGATGTTTAATATTGTTTAAACATTTCTTTTTCAGTTTACCATCGGCTTCCCGAACACATTCGAGGAAAGTTTGTGTTGTATTGTCCTCATGTTTCACACCCAGAATATAAAGAAATTAAAAAGAAAGTGAGTTTGTAGATTTCAATAAAATTTTTACTTTTTGAATTGTCAGTTCATTTTTTTTTTTTTGACAATTTTTTTTAAATTTGATATTTTTTTATTACATTAACAAAAAAAGTTTTATTTTTCAATTTTCTTAAAATGACAAAAATCAAAATGTCCATTATCATGTGACTGTGTTGCTTATTAAAGTGATGTTGTGAGACATAGGACGAATGTATGAAAATAGATTTGGATGAAAAATCAACAATAATATTTATTAATATATTTGCAACCGAAGGAAAGAATTTACTTTTTTAATGAGAACATTAGTTGAAGCCGCTGTGCAACGCACGCCCATTGAAGTCTGCTCTCTCAAAATGAATGCAAGGGACATATAACTCTTCTCAAAATATCGTTGAGACAAGGGCAAGAGTTACTTCCCTTCAAAATAGAAAATGTTTCAATATTTATTGAGATGAATCTGTCGTCACAGATGAAGGTAGAGAATGGCCAACACTTTTTATTTATTTTCAACTAAATTAAAATATATTTGTGATCATATTCTTATATAATTTATATAGCATACTAAGATATTTGATCAAATATGTGTGACTAATATACACACACACACACATATATATTTCAATTGACACTACATTATTTTTATCTTCCATTGATACTGAAGTGATCTGGGTGGTGTGTGAATTTAAATATGTGAATGTGAATTAATAAACAAATATGTGAGAATAAATTTGAATGAGAAAACTTAATATGGTTAAGAATTATTTATTTACTTTTTACAATTGAAAGAGGATTTACTAATTAATTTGAACATTCGTGTTGGAGCTTGATACGACAACGTCTTTCTAAGATGTCCGTTTCTGTTGGAAGCCGCAAGGGAAGTTACTCTGTAATTGAACGCAAAAGAAGTAACTATGAGAAGTTGTCTCCCTTTTTATGTCTATTCATTTTTCTAGGTAGAAATGCTTCTAATTAACAGATACCTTCGGTTTCACTGAAACACTGGAAACTCAGCCCACAGGGCTAAAGATACCAAATGTACCCGATTCTTCAGTCAATGTTTTTATAGTGTGACACACTATGAGAATCTCCGCCCGATGAGGAAAGAAAATAGTATTGTTTGGATTATTCGGACTAGTATTCTCATCTTGGATGTCATTGTCACAACGTTTCAGCCGATGTAACTTTGGGACTAAGATCAAAGTGCAGTATCTGTTCTGTCAAAAAAATGGTACACTAATATCGTGTCGGACATCCATAGAATAGAAATATATCACAAATTCCTACAAGGGTTTTGTAGATAGACCCCCATAACCAGATAAACTCTGAAACTTCATTAACCAAAGTACTTAGATAAGCATGTTTTATGTGTCAAAACTTTTGAGATAGGGATTGATAATTTGTATCATTTGAACTGCCGTTCTCATCTTGGATGTTATTCTCATAATGTTTCGGCCGATGTAACCTCCGACCTTCTTCAAGTGCATCATGTCGAACTCTGGAAACTGAAATTTCGAATGGATCCCTTTTTTTAATCCACGGGGGTAGCTTTCCCTCATTTCGTCAGCTATGACTGGGTGGAAATCTGGAGGAAATCTGTGTGATACTAAGAATACAATTACGAATTACGTAAGATTTCTACTCAGTCATAGCTGATGGAACAAGACCAAGCTACCCCTGGTAAATTAAAGAAAGGGTTCCGTTCGAAATTTTGTACAGATTCCCCAAGTATGGCAAGATGCACCTGAAGAATGTCGAAGGTTACATCGGACGAAACGTTGTGAGACTAACATCCGAGATGAGAACAGTAGTACAAATTATCCATCCTTATCTAAAACATTCCGAAACTTAAGATTGGGAATATATATATTTTTACATTCAATCGTGACTAGTGATAAAAACGTAAAGGGAAACTAAAGAAATGAAGCATAATTAAAGTTCTTTAGTAAAACTACATTGTTAAATCCTACTGTAATCATCATATTAAATTCTAAATGAAGAAATGTGAATATTTGTAAATTTATCTCTTTGTTTACTATTATTTAAATCAATAATATAACATAATATTTAGAAATACTGTATATATAGTACAGACGAAAGAACTAAAGACAACTATTTGAATACCTACTTTCCATAACTATGTTTTAAACAGTTTATAGTAAAGTAATGATTGGTGTTATTCATTTGTAATTCTATTGTCGTATTTTTGCTATATATATATATATGCAATAGTTTTGCCGATATTAACAGTTATTAATTAAAATGATTTAATAAAAAAAAAATAAGATAACTTACTAAAACACTCTTTGAAATGGAGGTAATTAAATTAACATTGAATAATAAAGTATATTGACAAGGCCTAAGAAAGAAAGATTCATAGAAAAAGAGAGGTGACTGATCTCTTTCTCTCTCTCTCTCTCTCTCTCTTATGTGAAATTTTGTTTGCAAGTAGCCAATTTTGCGAAACAATAGCGAGCTAACCAAACCAGCTAGTATTAATCTATAGATAAGTGTTACAGAGAAATTAACATTGGAATTATCAGAAGGAGTAGAATCCTCTCTTTTACGCAATGAAGACTGGATTTTAAAACCATTGGCTTGTGTGATACTATGGACGCTAAACCCTAACGACAGGGTCAAAGTTAGTGCAGGTCCTAATGTAACAAAGCACCCTATGGACTATCTCCCTGCCAAAACTCTGGAGAATATTAAATTAGGAAATGATTGACAATAAATGATAAGTGGGTGACAATAGAGGGGTCGGCGAATCTATTGAACTCCCTAGATGGGATGGCGCCCTGACAGTTTGGTTGTTAGTTTTTGAGTGACCGGGTAGTAATAAGCTGAGAAGAAAAATAGATTTAGCCAGTTCCGGTGATTAGCTGAGAGTGACTGTGAAAAAGACTGGACATCTAGGATTTTCGGTCGAAAGTAGGTACGTTTAGAGGACGAGTAGATCGGACAGATGGGATTGGAGTAGACCAGGAGATTGAGACGAGTAGATGACTTCGAGCGAACGACAATCATGGTTTCGACAGACAAATGATCTCAGTTAGGTCTAAGCTGATATACTGGGCTTGGAAGATGGGGCCCTAATGACATGCACACACACATACTTCAATTCAAATACACATTGTATATATCTGTGTCTGTATTTTTATTATTTATTCTGTGTTCCTTTTGCATCGAACACAACTTGAAAATCAGTGCACACCAATACGAGAGACGACACAGCCAGAACAAGAGGATGACGGAGAAGGAAACCCACATCACAAATGTTGAGAGGCGGCATGGTTATACAATAAATTAATATTTTATATCAGTCATTTGTTATTCTATTCTCCTATTTTCTTATATTTACTCAATAGATTTGTTGATATTAATGTGATTAGTCGTAGCAATATTAATTAAAGCGATTTAATGAGAAAAGCATAAAGGTTTGAATGGAGATCTTAATTCTATAGATTGGGTCGATGCCTGTGAGACGTGATACAGCATTTTGGGATTGGGTGGAAGAGACAAAATAAATGTCGATCTAACATCTTAATTTTTTTATTGCCAGGTTCTGCCACCGATTGGTTTCTTATCCTCAGCTTGTTGTCGTTCTTGAAAAGCTTGGCAAGCAGTTCAATTTGGACGCCTTCTGTGTGGCCTTGTTTCACCGTCTTGTCCCCGATGCTTTGAATAGCTGTTCGCAGATGGCTACGAGTGGAATGAGTTCTGATGGAGAGCTTAAAATCGCCTCCTCCCAATTCAAGAAGATCCTCTATGATATTCTGCTCTATATTCCGATGGAGACGTCCACATCGGTTCATGTGGCCACGTAAGTTCTTTTTTCACAAACCTTTGCTTATACTCGATCTCACCCCAAATAAAAAAAACATGTTTTATTTGGTTTCTAGTAATAATCATTATCATCATCGTCATCATTCGGTTTTGGTATTTAAGGCGCTGCGGGTATCCTGGACTCCGGGGTGGGCAACGTCTCACATCTGCTCTCCATGCGGTCTGGTCCAAGGGGTTGATACCAGTCATGTTGTAAGTAGTTAAGTTATTTCATATGCAATCGAACCAGGTCTTCTTTAGTCTTCCACTCACCCCCGTGCCTACGGTATACATGCGTGTTATTGGGTTGATGCAGGGGGTGGCACGCTGTACATGACCAACCCACCTGCCACACATCCACCTGATCATAGCACGGTCATTACGCCGAAGTTGTTGCAAATCAGAAGCATTTTAAGCTCGTGTCTCACTGCCATGCAAGATGGCGGAGCGAACACAGGCCGAAATGACCTTGCCCCAAGTCCTGAAAGAAAAATGCTGAGATGTAAGAATTGGCAGCAGTAACACAACAATAATAATTATTTTTGCATTCAATTTTACAATAATAGCACTGTCGAAAAATACTACAGGTGACCCCTAAAAAATGCCACCCATAGAATTGTTAATTGTTAGATGGATAACAAATTCCATTTAGGAAAAAAATATTTCACAGGAAATAACTCTTTTACCTTGAAGTTATCTCCCTTGCCAAAAGACATTTTAAGCATGAGTTATCTTCCCCTAGATTTGACCAGCCTACAACAGAATAAAGCGGAAAATTCAAATGGAGAAATACTTACTGAAATCGACCTAGCACAGACAATTAAAATCTTCTCATTTCATAGTAATTCCCTCAGTTGTAAAATTGTTAATAGATCATTTATTGTTGTTGATCTCCATAGAATCGTTTTCATCCATTCGTTTCTTCATATTTGTGTTTTACCATTCACAAACCACTTCATCACATAGACTTACTAGACACCATCCACAAGTGTCTTCGGTCTCTCTGTACAAGGGTTTGTCAGGACAACCTGACATGAGGATACTTCACCCTACAAGTAAACCCTAACCAAATATTCAAAATAACATAGTATTTAAAGCCCAAATAAGATCCCCTCGACACAGCTATACACTGGCTCACATAAGGAATGGTGCACCTTCTCAAGATAATATTACCTCAAGTAACAGCACTTAGCTGGATACTCCACCAGACTAGATGAATTCTTGTCCTGGAATCCGGTAAAACCAAGAGATCACAAGATAGATTGGAAAATGAATATTCTTAACCGCTTTACTAATTCAACGCTTGAGAGGTTAATAGAATATTCAAATATCTATGTATCTCATACAGAGATAAAGTGTTAGCCTCAGGAAAGGGCCGCTTGATTTTGAATAACATCTGTTTGTTTATTTATATATTCCCCAATTTAATTAATGCTCTATTTACAATATTGAGTATCTACTATTGCATTATAATTTTTCCAGATATCTTTGAATACTACACCCCCCTCCCGATATTGTTGAAGTAATAAACATGCATATACATATTATAATTAGTTTTTTAATAAAAATGTATAGAGATAGATATTCCAACTCATAAATAACCTTGCTATTCTCACGAAAATATCCTAAATCATGTCCACCAACTTTCAGTCATGAGTATCTAACCATATGTTTATGGTGAAAAAAATTTTAATCTCTGCTCGATTAAAGATTCTATCGAGCATTTGCCGATCCACACTATGGCTGGGTCTACTTTATATATACGAAGGATAAAATATTTAATGCCTAGCTTCCATTTTGCTTAAATATTTAGGAAAGATTAGTATAAATAAAAACAATTATTCAAGAGGTTGTCAGAAATTTTACAACGCATTCTCAAAGTGCTTCCATTTCACATTCAACACGCAGTAAAAACAAAGCCACATCGTTGTTCGGCTTGTCATGTTTGAAACTTGACTTCTCGATTGCTAGTTGTGAAACACCCTGGCCTTCAATGTGCCCCCAAACCAGAAGTCCACCGGTATGAAATCGGATGAATGAGGCGTCCAACTTCCCTTGTATACTCTCGGAATTACATTCACTTCTCGGAATGATAGTGGGTTTGTACCATGAGCAAATTTTCATTTTTCACTTCAACTTTTTGCAAAAGTTTAGTTTTTTGTACCATGTCAAAGCTTATGGTCTAAGTAACAATTTTGGTCCGAGTGGACAAAGATCACATGGAGTCTTCATACATACCCGCCATATTCCAAGATGGTCGCCATCAAAATCTAATAATGTCAATATCTTGGAAACTATTCAACCTAGAAACATGAATTTGGTGTCTATACCTAGCTGTTCATGGTCAAGGAATCAGATAAAACAATTTTCCACTACATCAGAGTATCTATTTGTCCCGAAATGGTAAAATTCAAGATGGCCGCCACCAAAATCTTATATATCAGCTATTTTTATTAGGAATGAAAAGAAACTTTTCCTTTCAGGACATCCTGCAATAGATAACCCTCAATATGAACTTGTTCACCTCTTTTTTTCGATTTGTTAAAATATTTAGTAGAATCTATCAAAAGAACTACAGGAATTTGTAGGATTACATCTGTCTAAAAATAACAACAACATAAATCAAATCATGAGACTACATACCTCCACCTGACAACATAAGAATGGGCCAAAGTCTTATATGGGTTTTAGTTCACCATATTGTATGAAATATTCCCAAAGTTATGCCATGATAACTCAAAAACTATTTATCTGATCAGGCTAAAAAAAAATTTCATGGTAGTTACTGTTATCAACAAGCATCAGATCCATACATCAAAGTTGGAAAAATTAGAAGTTGAAATTTCATCAAACTTTTCATGGTCAAGTTCATATAAGATACGGGACTTCATTGGGCCAAGTATCGAGTCTCTACGATGAACAGAATCAAAGTTATGACCAAAAAGTATGACTTTTATTGTTTTTATGACAGTGATCTTTTACTTAGATATTTCAAAATTAGATCAGTTGTAAGTTAGTCCATGGCCAATATTTTGATCAAGTTTGGTAATGCTTGGTCAAGTGATGTGAACACTAAGCTGTACACCAACTCGACTGAAAACATAACCTCCTTGGTGGAGGTTAAATAGGACTTTGAGAGAGCTCTTGGTGTTTTGATGTAACAAATGATATCAATCTCTTTCTCCAACATTGTTCTTAAAAGGTTTTGCTAAAAATTTTATTTTTTAATTATTTTAATTTCATTATCATTTCTTTCCCCTCTGCAGAAATGTCCTTCAAACATACATAAAAAATTGTGCTGAAAAGAAGGGATCAAGTTTTTTGAATTTCCACAACAATATCTGTGAAATAATAAGACTATTGGAATCCAAGTATGTATTTTATTTTTTTGTATTATTTGAAACATTTGGGAGTCGGTCAGGGGAGGATTGGGTAATCTAAACAAACTGGGCCAACACCATAAAAATTTTGTGATTGTTTCCAGTAATGCACAAGTGAAATATGGCAGCTCAAAATGAAATAACAGGAAAACTATTTGATATACTTACGTATCAGGCAAAAGTAGATGCTTACACCAAAAATTACGGAAAATTATTGAGTAAAATTTTAATAAAAAATAAAAATCATTTTTTTTTTTTTTGTATATGTCTGGTTCTAGGTTGGATCGACCCCATATTACATTTTACGACTTACTTATCTCCCCTTTTCTCTCTTTTACGTAACTCTTCTAAATTAAAGCTGTAAAATGGATCTGGTCCAACCTAGAATCGGACATATACAAAATTACTTATTTTTATTTTTTATTAAAATTCTACTCGATAATTTTGAACTGCCATATTTCACTTGTTTATTAATCGGAACCAGCACCTCAAACTTTTCTATGTATGTAGTCTGTCAATCAGGTAAGAGCAGTGATCTCTCACCTCCGGTTTATGAGGAAGGGGGTGGGGTTGCTCCTTATTTTAAATTATGGGGATATTTGAGAACATGTGAAATGGGTCTTTCAAAAGGATATTCTAGTGTCACATTATTAAGTATTACCAATGCTATCAGTTCGAATGAAACAACTGGTCAGTCGCAACCTTCATATTTGTTCACCAGATACAAGGTGACCGCTAAAAATTGCTACCCATGAAATTGTGAATGAAATTCATAATCTTTTCTTCAATCAAACATATTTTCGATAAAATTCTCTCCTTTTTAAACTATTATTTCTGGTCAGTCGCAACCTTCATATTTGTTCACCAGATACAAGGTGACCCCTAAAAATTGCTACCCATGAAATTGTGAATGAAATTCATAATCTTTTCTTCAATCAAACATATTTTCGATAAAATTCTCTCCTTTTTAAACTATTATTTCTGGTCAGTCGCAACCTTCATATTTGTTCATCAGATACAAGGTGACCCCTAAAAATTGCTACCCATGAAATTGTGAATGAAATTCATAATCTTTTCTTCAATCAAACATATTTTTGATAAAATTCTCTCCTTTTTAAACTATTATTTCTGGTCAGTCGCAACCTTCATATTTGTTCACCAGATGCAAGGTGACCCCTAAAAATTGCTACCCATGAAATTGTGAATGAAATTCATAATCTTTTCTTCAATCAAACATATTTTCGATAAAATTCTCTCCTTTTTAAACTATTATTTCTGGTCAGTCGCAACCTTCATATTTGTTCACCAGATGCAAGGTGACCCCTAAAAATTGCTACCCATGAAATTGTGAATGAAATTCATAATCTTTTCTTCAATCAAACATATTTTTGATAAAATTCTCTCCTTTTTAAACTATTATTTCTGGTCAGTCGCAACCTTCATATTTGTTCACCAGATGCAAGGTGACCCCTAAAAATTGCTACCCATGAAATTGTGAATGAAATTCATAATCTTTTCTTCAATCAAACATATTTTCGATAAAATTCTCTCCTTTTTAAACTATTATTTCTGGTCAGTCGCAACCTTCATATTTGTTCACCAGATGCAAGGTGACCCCTAAAAATTGCTACCCATGAAATTGTGAATGAAATTCATAATCTTTTCTTCAATCAAACATATTTTCGATAAAATTCTCTCCTTTTTAAACTATTATTTCTGGTCAGTCGCAACCTTCATATTTGTTCACCAGATGCAAGGTGACCCCTAAAAATTGCTACCCATGAAATTGTGAATGAAATTCATAATCTTTTCTTCAATCAAACATATTTTCGATAAAATTCTCTCCTTTTTAAACTATTATTTCTGGTCAGTCGCAACCTTCATATTTGTTCACCAGATACAAGGTGACCCCTAAAAATTGCTACCCATGAAATTGTGAATGAAATTCATAATCTTTTCTTCAATCAAACATATTTTCGATAAAATTCCCTCCTTTTTAAACTATTATTTCTGAATTTAAATTAAGAACAGCAAAAGCATAAAACATTTAAAATGTTATTATGTTTTGAGATAACGATTGATAATTTGGATTATTCGGATTACTGTTCTCATCTTGGATGTTATTCTCACAACGTTTCGGCCAATGTAACCTCCGACCTTCTTCGCAAGAACCCGTGGCGTAACAGATAGAGTGCGAAAGTGATAATCAGTTCTAAGGGACAGTCTTCTTAAGATTGAAAGTTCAATCCTCAGAGCAGGCGATACTAATTACGAATTAAGACTTCTACCTGGTTATGGCTGAGAGAACAAGTGAATTAAATGATGGGTTCCATTCGAAATTCAGATTCCCAAGTTCAACAAAAAGATCCACGAGTTCGACAAGAAACACATGAAGAAGGTCAGAGGTTACATTGGCCAAAACGTAAGAATAACATCCAAGATGAGAACTAGTTCGAATAATCAAAATAATATATTTAAAATGTTTTACTCTTTTGCTGTTTTTATTCTGATCTGGCAACTTGTTCCACGAATATGTTACTCTATTAGCATAAAAATCAATTGGTTTAGTTTTTGAAATCTAAACCTTCCGAATAGAAGAGAAATATAAAAAATTGTGACGATGCTTGTGAAATGCGATACAAGATCGTTCCGGGAAAATGGATTAGTTTTTTTTGTTTATTTTTTAGTGGGGGGGGGGGGGGGTACCACCTTTTCAGTCGAATTCATGGTTGGGTTTATGAAAAGATAAGCAAATTTATTCAATGATTATGAACACAAATATTTTTTAAATTTCATAAAAAAAAATTTTTTATGTTTATTATTTTTATAAAAACGTTTTTTATTCTTGATTGCATTTTATAAAAAAAAATGTTATTATTGATAACATTTTATAAAAACAATTTTTTTTATTCTTGACTAGATATTATAAAAACAATTTTACTTATTGTTGACTAGATTTGATAAAGAATGAATTATTTTTATAAAAAAATATTTATTTTTCATTCTTGACTAAATTTTATAAAAAAATTTTTTTTTTTATTGACTAGATTTTATATATAAAAAAAAATTTTATTCTCGAAATTTGTTCTTAAAAAATCTGACTTGTTATTTTTGGTTGAATTTTCTTTTAGACATGCTCTTGCCCTTGACGAAGCCGTGCAGATGTGTTTGAAGAATGAGACGTGTGAAAAGACTAAGGAAAGCGTATTCTCCCTCTTGAATTCTTCCCTTGAATCTGCTCGACTGAAGGTCCTGCCCAACCTCGGAGTCAGTCTTATGTTTGGTCTGTATCACCCAGAGGCCGAAGTTCGTATACAGGCCATCAATTTCCTCATCAAAGAAAAATTGAATGTGGTAAGTGAGGAAAACTAAAAATCTGGGTTAAAAATTTTTTAAATATATAAAAAATTATTAGATTTAAAAAATATTTCTTCTATTAAATGATTCAACCTTTGGATTATTCAGACTAGTGCTCCAACCTTGGATGTTATTCTCTGAGATATTTTATCACTTATGTGTACACATAAATTTTGTTTCTTATTGCTTTTGGTGATAAAGACAAATGAACGAGTTGAATTATCTACGATGAAGCATTTACCTAAATGCTATGAGGAGTTGCCTCCCTTACACCGTGTGGCATACCCTATATATGGATACGTCTTTATATGGTGCTTGTGCTGTTCAACGGCCCTATGAAAAAATTATCTTTTTATAAAAACAATATTATATACTTATTCAGCGTTATATTCTTACTCATTGTACAAAAAAGTAGAAAAAATTATCCACTAGAACTTTAATTACAAGTATTTTTCCATTCTGTGTATCATAACAGCGATTCGTTCACTAAGCCTCCATCTTCTTTCTTAAGAAGATTTCAAGGGCAGATAATTGAAATCTTCTTAAGAAAGAAGATGGAGGCTTAGTGAACGAATCGCTGTTATGATACACAGAATGGAAAAATACTTGTAATTAAAGTTCTAGTGGATAATTTTTTCTACTTTTTTGTACAGTGAGTAAGAATATAATGCTGAATAAGTATATAATATTGTTTTTATAAAAATATAATTTTTTAATACAGCCGCTGAACAGCACAAGCACCCTTTATATTATTGTATTTATAAAATAATTATCCACGGATGCGCGTTTAGCCGTTTATATGACTCTTCAGCATGGCTGAATTTTGTCGAGATGCAAAACCGTGAATACTGTATGTACGCATATATATATATATATATATATATATATATATATATATATATATATATATATAAATCTGTACATATCATATCGTACCGACAACCAGACAGCGTTGAACCTCTTGTCGAAGGGAATATAGACAATAAACCGGGATAGTGAGTGCGATATTCCTGAGTTTGTCCGAAACGTGATAATAAATCCAAAGGATACAAATTATCAATCCTCATCTGAAAACTTCTGAAATACAATTCAGCATTTATGTTACATTCTCTCATACAAATTTCAAATAGGAATAAGACAAATTTTTGACATAAAATTGTAAAAAAATAGGAAAATAATAATTATATTCAAATAATAATTATATTGAAATAAGTCTTTATTATTTATACTAGCAAATATATGCTCCCTCCGGTCGCATATTTTTGCTAGGCTGCCGCGTCAGAAATTAACGCTGACGTGTAAACTGATGTAGTCTCAGTCATATTTCTTGGGTGGTTAGACGTTGATATTCTTTATTTATGATCAAGTATATTTGTAGATGTAAGTAAAGAAAAAAGAAATTTCGACCACACACAGATTTTTGTGTTACCCTTCTCCATAAGTAGAAATATTTTTAATAATTTTTAAATAAATATTTATTTTAATTAAAGAATTTGATTCAGTAAAATTGTTAAAATCAACAATTTAAGAAACTGAATACAGTAAACAGTATTTTTTGAATCGGAAGAAAGGTGTACATAAAATCTGTATATTTTTACTGTAGGATCTGTGCTGAATTTGACGATGACCCAAACACTAACCCTAACACCCACTTTGACTCTGACTCTAACACTAACGATGGAGTCAAAGTTAGCATAGGTCCTAAAGTGTGTAAGCACCAAAAAATCAAATATAGTGAACATGGTTACTTATGTAAATGGTCTCAGAAGAAAGTTTACCTAATTAAATTTGTAAGAATGTGTGTGTGTGTGTGTTTTTTTTTAGTAGTAATTTTTAAATCGATTTTTATTTAAATTAAACTATTTGATTCAATAAAATTGTTAAAATCAACAATTAAAAAAAAAAAACTAAATAGAGCGAACAGTAGTTTTCGAATCGGAAGAAAAGTGTTTATAAAATGAAACAATGTAAAAATCCGTACTCTTTTATGTGTGTGTGTGCGCGCGCGCATGTTTTTAATGACCTTTTTTAATTAAACAATATGTTTCTAAAATCAGTTATATTATTTTTATTGTTGGCAGAAAAGAAAAAAATCACATCTTTTATTTTAATAAATAAAACATGGAATAATTGTGAATTAAAGCTTAACAGCGTTAGTTAAAGTAACATGGTAATACCAGCGTTTGTTTACAAATTACGCGCTTGTATTGCGGCGCGAGTCTTGTATAATGTGTGTGTGTGTTTTAATAGTAATTTTTTAATCAATTATTATTTTAATTAAACAATTTGATTCAGTGAATTTGTGTTTTAAAACATAATGGTTTATAACATTAAGAAAATAAACTAACTTAGTACGGTTTAAAAAAAAAAAATCACTGTGAATGCCAGCGTTAACACTGGCTGTTTATTCAGTTGCGCCATATTTAATTACCGGAGGGGGGGAGGAAACGACTTATTAAACAGCCAGCGTTGTTAACTACGTAACGCATTACGTGTATGTAAATAAAAGAAATCGATTAATAATGGAGTTTATGTATCTGTCTGTCTAAATTATAATTTATAAGTAAGAGTATTAGCGTGTAAAATAGCGTAAATACCTGTTAACATCTGAAGAACAAAACCATGCGTGTATATTTGCGAATAGTAATTTATTAGAAGTCGATAAGCAATTGATTATGTAAATTGAGAAACGCGCATAGTGTTACCGGCAGTTTTTCTAGCAGAATATAACGAAGCTGGCGGACTTAGTAAATAACCATCCTACTCTGATGGAGTTTCGGCTTCAGACAGACAGACAGATACATAAACTCCATTATTAATAGATTTGTGCTCCAATTGTATCAAAACTTCTGAACTATCTCAACAGTTACACCATTCAAATTGTAACATTCTCAAAACTCTTGTGCCTGTTTTATTTTTTAATCTGTTTTTTGAATTGTTCCGATTCCAAATGTGAACCTTCTGTTTGGGCAATTTTCTATTTTCAGGCAGAAGACAGTACATTTTATGAAGAAGCTTTACTAATGAGATTAAAGGATGATTCTCCGGACGTTGTGCTTACTGTGCTCAAGGCCGGAACGGTAAGGATGTATGAACAAAAAAAATGGTGTTTTTCTTTTTTGTTGTTGACTTCTTGAAGGGAAAAATCATGTCTGGGTGGATTTGTGACTGTGTCAAGTTCTGCTGGGTCAGAAGTTGGCTCAATAAGTCATAAATTATTATTTTTGATAATTTTATTTTATACTTTTATTAAGTAATTACAAGTTTTTATTTCCAAAAGGCTTTCTTAAATATTTGGAAATTCCAAAAGGTTTTCCTAAATATTTGGAAATTCCAAAAGGGTTTTACTAAATATTTGGAAATTCCCCAAAAGTTTTTTACTAAATTGTAGCGGCCCTGTAAAGGGGCTAGAATGAAAACACGAACACAGGGTTTATCGAAAACAAGTATACTGAATAAAAGTATAATACAACAGAGAAACAAGAGTTGTGGGACGTCAGTCTCGACTGCCAGTATAGACTGGGGTTAACTCAACACTGAGAAGCAGATGCTTCCAGTATTTATTGTAAATGGAAGAGTCCAAAGTCCGTTATAGGTAAGGTACCATAACATTCCAAATTCCAAAAGGGTTTCATAAATATTTGGAAATTCCAAAAGGGTTTTACTAAATATTTGGAAATTCTAAAAGGGTTTTTACTAAATATTTGAAAATTCTAAAAAGTTTTCCTAAATATTTGGAAATTCCAAAAGGTTTTCCTAAATATTTGGAAATTCCAAAAGGTTTTCCTAAATATTTGGAAATTCCAAAAGGGTTTTACTAAATATTTGGAAATTCCAAAAGGTTTTACTAAATATTTGGAAATTCCAAAAGGGTTTTCACTAAATATTTGTAAATTCTACAAGGGTTTTTACTAAATATTTTGAGGAAAAAACGAAGCTTCCTTCCGTCTTTTTTCTTCCATTTTCTCTTCTCTGAGTCACATTAGTACTCTCTACCTCCTCCTCTGGGGTATACTCACTCAGGCAAAGTGAGAGCTAAAAGAAATAATAGTCATAATCCTATCACCATAAGATCGATGCAAACACGTTTTCCTTTATTTAAAAAAAACTTCCTGATACTCTTTTCTTATCTTCTAAACCATCTGACCCTTTTTCTGTCTACCATGGGACATACCTAAATAGGCTATGGGCCCAAAGGTCAAAATCACTCTAGATTTTTGATTCTGTGACCTTGGTTGGGGGTGGAAGAATAAATGGTGGCAAATGAATGCCAATAGACTCCTGCACATCATACTTTTTTTCCCAAGCGTAAATGTTGCGCATTAATGAGAACGGCGGCCATCTTTAAAAATGGCCGACAATCATTCAAATAGAGCATAATGACTTACTTAAACCCAAGTAGCACCGAAACCAATAAAGATAAAAACATGTAGTTTAGCACATATTATTCCCAATTAAATTCTGCATCATTTAATATATGGATATTGGACTTAATATATTTACTCTGCTTCAAAGCTAAGAATATTTGTAAAAACAAAAGCCTTTTTTCAGTCATTTTCTTTGATACAGCTTCAATACTTTTTGTGTATAACTTAAAAAAATATTTTTTTGTTAAATTTTGATATTTCTCATGTAGAGGAACTTATATTCTACCAATATTACTAGTCACACAAAATTATTGTCATATTTTTGTATGTAGTAATATCATTTTAACTTGAGATATATTTGCAATTTTGTGTCATTTTCAAGTTCGTTCGTTCATACCAAAGTGATAAAATATGCAATAATTGTCAATTTTTATCCAAAAGAAATTTAGCCCATATTTTTTATCTTCAATGTGTAAATAATATCACTGCTTATGCTACTTCATTATTACTATCATCATCATTATCGGTATCATCATCATCATCATCATCATCTACAGCATTGTTTCCAGTGATTTTATAGCATGTATCTCTAGCACACTTGCACATATCTGTGCATTGTACCCTGTTTTGTAGACATGTACAAATATTTGCATCTTTACACTGACTTTTGTTTTGGAGTCTCGATTGGCAGTCTGCTCGATGGTTTGGTCACAAGGAATTTTCTCAAAGGCATCTGAACTTTGAACAGCAAAATCTCCTTCTACGCATTGTTTATATATCAATGGATGAGTAGTAGAGAGATTAGACATCTCCAACCAGTAAACTGGAAGATATCTTCTGTAGTTAACATGGTCATATGCAAACACCCAAGATAGCATCTGTCTAACACTTGCCAAGTGAAGCTCCCAGTTTGACTCTCGAATACCTCTAAGGAAAAGTAGAAGAATTTCTACAATGTCGATATAAGAACTCCAGAATGCAAAAGTCTGCTTCTTGTTGCCAATCTGTATAAACTCTTCATAGGATGATAGAAAACTTTGAAAATTTTCTCCCTTAAGAGTTTCATGATAATGAGGTCCTGGGAATGATTGCGACAAGGATGTCATTAGCTGTTTCAATTTTTCTGCCTTTTTTTCAGGAATGCTCTCTAAATAGATAGTCAGACGCATATGCTGCATTGCTTCAGCCACTAATTCATGGGCTCTAACTGCTCTGTTATAGTGTCTCCCTGTAAAAACTCCATTTGAGCCTACAGCAACAACTTCTGATTCTATTAAAATATCTTGAAGCTCAGCATCTCTAAAACGCTTTCTCAAACACCCAAGAAAGGACATTGCTGTATGAAAGGCGCCAAGCCGAATGACCAATCTCTTCATGAAAAGTGGATTTCTCCATCTGATCAACTGTGCCTTTGAATAGATTGCTTGATCCATTACAATAACAATAGTTTCTGACTTCAGTCGATCGGCAATGTCAATGCTATTTTGTAGAAGTGTAAGGACTGTATCCATTTCTGAGGGGCTAACATCAATTACGGATAAGTAACCGATAATAGATTTTGATGGTACTTCCTCTTTGCAAAGCAGTTGGTTGAATCCAGTCCAAGAGGGTAATATATTCTCACTGCCGAATTTTGTGATATAATATGCTATATCAAGTTTTATAGCATTTTGCAGAGAAAATATATGATCAGACTGAAGTGACACATGTTCAGCAAATGGCTGTGGGCCATCCTTCCTTCCTCCAGAGTATGTAGCCAGATTTACTTCTGGTGGCTCCAATGTTCTTTTCCTTGTTCTCTTGAGTCCTTCTCCAGCAATGTTAGAGGAACAAGGTTTCATTGATGTAGGACACACATTGTTCTGAATAATTATCCCATTTGTGTTGTGGGTTGTTCCATGTCCAGATAAGGTTTCCTCGCCAAGATCATTATTGTCCCAGACCAAAGTTGTTGAAATACCTGCCTGGATAGTGGATGGAATAGAATTTCTTTCCACGATTAATCTCAAGTTCAGCTAGTGCTGTATCGTGATTTAAAATAACCGAGTGAGAAATACAATGTCCCAAACTATTTAACAAACCAATCAATTTGGCAGATCCAGACAGATGGCGTACAGCCATTTCAAGTGATAAGTGTTTTGGCATTAATGTCCGTCCATTAGAAGCCAAGAATATAAGGTCTTGTAGAATGAACAAAAGATTTATGTGGATATGTCCACTATTTTATGTACATAACTCTTCAGATGCCCGAACTATCCATGCAAGAAAGTTAAATCAAAATATGGGGTAGTGTCTTTTCAGCCTCTTTCAAATGTAATGTTTCTGCTGTTGGTGGCAATAGCAAAATGGTTTAACTTGTCTCATAGTGTTTCTCAGATCCATAGCAGTTATGTACAAGTAAGATAAAGGATTTCGATTTGAGTGTATATGACTTGTTTGCTGTTGTTATTGCAAGTTGGTGTCATCTTCTGACGAGTCTGTTTCACTTGGAGTTGTGGAATGTGTTTCCGCATGGAGTACTGTTTTTCCTCTACAAGAGAAGACACTGTGGTGTCATTTAAATAGAAGATGCTACCTTCTGGCCTCATTTTAAGAGTGATGAATCACAGTTGAGGAAATTTTGTTAATAAACTTTTGTTTTAAGTAACCTGTTTTATATAAGTGAGCATCAACTCCATGCGTTTCTTTTATCTGTTTGACAAACAAGTCTTTCAACTTTTTGAGTCTCATTATTTCCTTGTTTTCAATAATTCGGGTTTGAACTAATTTGGCAAAAACCTCGAATGCTTTACTGTATGAAGTTTGCTCAGTTTGTTCAGTTTTGGTTGGTTTGGTCAAGTAGCGGGTAAAGTCACGGTAGCAGGAGTTATGGTACTTCAGCTCAATTGCCACACAATCTTCATTTCTTATTTGCATGAGGAGTTTTTCATTTTCATTTTCTTCTGCTGCTCGTTTTAAATTAACAGCTTCTATTGTTGAACATTTTACAAGCTTTTCCCTGTTTCTTTTGCCAGATCCTTTGCACACTATAGTTTTTACTTTTTGGCAGAGTATACAAACATCTGGTAAGATATGCTTTGATCTAGTTGGCAAAGATGGTCGATCAAAATTGGAACGAAGAACCCGTCTTTTTTTTAGCTGGTGGTTCATCTTTTTCAGTAGTTGTTGCACTGTTGTTTTCTTGAGAAGGAGACCCTGTGAAAATAAATATATTCATGGGTTTAATGTGCATTTGAAGTGAATAAATAACACAAAAAAGGATATGCAAAAGTTCAAATAAAAAATGATATCCAACCGCTATTTGATAAATCCATAACATTTCATTAAAAATTTAAGAATTAATTAAGTAAATAGTAAATATAATAATATAAGTAAAACAAGTAAATAGGAACAAACGATAGTTTTTTGGTTTAAAATTGAGATTTTCCAAATATATATTAAAAAAATTATTTTAGAATTTGGAGTGGTAACTCGGTTTTGCATATAAATTTAAAGTAAAATGATCCCATTTCTGGGCCATTCCAGCGTTTTAGGGCAGTTAACCATTTTTTCTTTGCTATGGGAGATAAATTTTGTGGGGGGGGGGGGTAGACGATTACGTGTGCTTTTACCTGTGTGCCACTCGGACTTGGGGTTATTGAAGAAAAAAGAATGTAGGAAAATCAACCGTATATTTTTTCATTTCAAAACGAACAGTCCTCTTGTTTGGATTAACAGATTTTTATTTTATTTTTTTTCTTCAATAAATGTCATCAATATAATGTTGATTTTCACAAATTGTTATTTCTTCGCTAAATGTTCTATAAATTCAATTTGCATGAGAGTTGTCTGCCCCTTCTTCCCGGCCGTTGTTGTGCGTTTTTACCAAAAATAATTTTCCTTCCATCAAGTTTTTCATGGTGTTCAGTTCACACGTAATCGCCTGAAAAAGTAGAATCTCATTCTTTTTAGGGGGTGATTTACTAACGAAAAATAAAATCGTCTCTTCTAAGATGTGTATCAATAAAAATCATAACACTATTAAAAACTTAAACTTACCTTCGAAAACGTCATCAGTATTCTTTTCTAGTTTTTTCTTAATTCTTTCAATTTTGTGACAATCCGTGAAACGCGAATAGCAGCTTTGGTGAAACCCAATACGAGATGGTATGGTACTTGAATCACAGCTAAAGTCGAAGCTTTTCACAATTTCTGGAACATATTCTAGAAAGCGCGTCCATGTCTTCTCTGAAAAAAATCTAACTTTTCATTTTTTAGTTGGAAATATGCACATAAGGCATACGTTTTTGTCTTTGTTTACATAAATTTCGTCTTCGCTGGAAGCAGCCATCTTGAATTTTAACAGATGCTACACTGGTTGTGATTGGTTGATTGTAAACAGTAAATGAAAGACGTATTCTGGTTCGCTATTTTTTGTACGAAAGACACTAATCAGTCAGCATTTTTGGAGGGGGGGGTTAAAATTAAAATTATTAATTAATGCACCAAAATCTTGCATGGGAAATTTTTTTCCATGTTTCTTATGATTTTACAGATATTATATCTAAAAATCATGTCCACCCCTTTTACATCTTATTAAAAGTAATAATTTTTGCTTTGGGCCGACGGCCTAAAAGCGGAGTATCAAAAAACAACACATGAACTTACGAAGGATGCAGAATCTGACAAAACAAAAACCTGCAAATGATATTTGTACACTCTTTATGGTCATTTTTACTTTTTTTTATTCACCCCAAAACCAGGCACATTATGAATTATGGGCAATATTTATAGGGGCATCCTAAGTGGGGATTTGTGCAGCAAGCTATTTGTTCACATTGTTACATTTAAATTTCTGCATGTTGGTACAGTCGAGGAGCAGGGAGGGAATTCCAAAGGCTAGCAGTTTGAGGAAAGAAAGTGAAAAGGTGTGACTTTGTTTCGTTGATTGGGGGGGGGGGCACCAGTGCAGCAAGTTCATCGGAGCACATTCCATTGAAATACTTGTAAAACAAGCGCAGGGATGCAGCAATGGAGCAGGGGCTGGAGCTTTGTAGATAGTGTTGGACCTATTAGATTAGAGGTTCTTTTTTTGAACCCTGTCTAAACAAGAAAAGGGATGCAGCATTGTGGTGATGGGACAGAAATTGGAGTTTGGTAGACAGTGTGGAAATTCTTATTATATTTACATTATTTAAGATGTTATACCTCAGGGAATAGAAATTTATTAAAATGGTTTTGTTACAAAACTTTAGATCAAACATTTTTCAGAAAGTTTCCAATATTTTGAGTAAAAATAACAAAACCTATCAGGCAGAATAAAACTATTGTTTCATCAAAAAGATCTTTCTATATGTATATATTATATATAAAAAATAAAAATATATTATATGTAAAAAATAAAAATATATTATATGTAAAAAATAAAAATATATTATGTATAAAAAAAATGGACATATAGTAACTGTTTTCATAAAGACAGTTCAGGTAGCAGGTTTAGTTCACAAGGGAAGGCCAAAGAATCAAAAAGGTCTTTTATATATATTATATATATATATATATATATAAAGAAAGACCTTTTTGATGAATATATATATATATATATATATACACACACGCACAGGGTGCAGACGATATTTAATCGCAAAATTATTGTATAAGAAAAAATAACAATATTTTCATTTGTTTTTTTAGATTTATTCATCCAACTTAGGTTACTTTGTCATCATAACTTTTTCACTGGGCGAACCTACTTCTGTCTTTGATTACAGCTTTGTGGCGGCCTTGGAACCAATCACGGGTCTTTGTAGCTGCCTCAAAAGAGTTTAGTGCTCGTGGATCTTCCAGCTGGTATGACAGGGCACCTGTGTCTTGCTGCCACATGTACGGCTTACCTGCAGCTACCTCGTCACTTCAGGGTTCCACTATCTTGCTCAGAACGTTAGATCATTGGTCATGTCCAGAATCAATTATTCTGCAAAAAAAAAGAATGGAAATATAGTCACTAATAACAGAAGGAAAAAATAACATTGTAGTTTGATTTTTTTTTTTTTATGTTTTAAGATTTATTCATTTGATTACTTTGTCTTTATGACTTTTTTATTTGATGAACTTTTGCCTTTGATTACAGCCTTGTGGTTGCCTTGGAACCAACCACGGGTTTTTGTAGCGGCCCCCTTACTTAAGCCTCAAGAGAGTCTAGTGCTCGTGGCCTTTAGCTCGTCGTTCATGTTACAGCTTCATCTGTTGGTGTTTCGTTCCACTGCACCCGACACAAAGAAGTCGAGGGGGGGGGGTGGAGGCCAGATTTCAGGTGAAGAGTGGTTGGCAAAGTTCTCTGAGTCTTGCGGCCACACGTATGGCCTATGTGAAGCATTTCACTACCTCATTCAGGATGTGGATGTAGCCATCAGAGAAGTGAGATGGCATGACGTCATCTTCAGCGATGAACTCCGGCGTTTCTCTCTGATGTTGCCTTGTAGTCAAATCTTAAATCTTTCGATACCTTTCTGATCTTTTCTACCATCCTATTACTGATGCTGAGGAAGTCTGAAATCTCCTTATTTGTCCTTCTGGCACGGATTCTATAACACCGGTTATCATATTTTGCTGTTTGTGATCGTAACATCTTTCCGGTGCAGATTCCAAGGAGAACAATATGGAAATATGAATGTTGAAAATTGTCCATGATGAATTATTCTGAAAAAAAAAAATTAAAAAAAATGGGCATATAGGCACTGTTTTCATGAAGACAGTTGAGGTAGCAGGTTTAGTTCACAAGGGAAGGCCAAAAAGAAACAGGAAGTGATTAGAATGGACTTGAGAGAAAGGTGGATAAATAAAAACCTGACCAGAGATATGTTAGTTTGTAAGTCAATTTCTAAAAGCTGTCCAACACATGCCAGCATATGTTCAATTGAATGTGATGATGATGAATTAAAAGAACATTTTGATCTGCCAGATGATCTGGGGAGGTGCCGATCGGAGTTCTCCATTTTGATCCAAGGTTTCACTACTTTGTTCAGAATGCAGATGTAGCCATCAGTCTTTAACCTGTAGCCGTTAGTAAAGAAGTGGGGTGGCATGATGTCACCTTCTGTTGATGCTTTGGAAGTCTGAAATCTCCTTATTTGTCCTTCCAGTGCGGCTTCCAAGGAGAACTTTCTGTTTCTTCTACAAATATGGAGGCTCAAGATTGTCCATAATCAATTCATCCAAAAAAAAAAAAAAATGGACATCTAGGCACTGCTTTCATGAAGACAAGACTAACAACGAAAGTAAAAAAAAAAAAATGTGCATAAAATTTGCAGTTGAAAATTTCAACCAAATATCGTCTGCACCCTGTATATATGGTCCGTGGGTTGCAAGTCGTTAAATGAATAGAAGAAAGAAAGAATAAGAATCGGATATTTTGTAATTCTAAGAGTCAGAGGCAGAAATTTTTGGAATCCCAGGAGTCAAAGTCGGACAAAGTTATACTTTCAAACTCGGCAACCGTGTTTGTAATACAGAATGTCCGGTATTTAAGTTAAGCAACGTTGAGACTGACCAGTACTAAATGGGTGACCATTTGGGAACACCAGGCACTGTGTGTCGCCTGGAGAGGATATAGGCACTACCAGGTTCTATCATGCCCACAGAAATGTTAGGACAGATAGAGTATCTTCCTGGCTCCCCGAAGACGTTCCCGGACGTTATGGGAAAAAAACAGCAAATAAACAACAAACATATTGAACAGGTTTCCCTTCTCAAACGGCAAATCGTTAATATGGAAAACATGTGTCAACAAGTTTGCGCCACCATTAATGAATAGGTATAAAAATTAGAGATTAAATCTCTGTATATAAAACTCAATGTCTGTGTGTGTGATATTTGTGTGTTCCCTATAGAAAGAAAGGTTAGAGAATCTACATTCAATCTAAAAGTGTATTCTTATGCAAAAATTGAATTGATATAGATATTCCTAAAAGTTGTGTGATCAAATGGAATTCAAGAAAGTTTTTTTTTTTTTTTTTCTAGATGTTGTGGAATTTGATGGATCAGCGGGAATTATTTTTAGTTCTGGTGAAAATTCTCGTCGCATCTGACACAGAAAAGGATTGGTGAGTAATTCATTCTCTCTTTTTTTTTCTTTTTCTTTTTTTTACAATCAACAAAAGATTAAAATGCATTCTGGTAGATTTGATTTCATAATTAAATTTTTTTTTTTATATATACTAATGAGTCACCGCTTAATCAAAGCTCAAAGACCACTTGAGGATAAATGTTATGAGTTTTTTTAGGTAGACGGTGAGACAACACCGTGATGACTGGTAACGATGGTTGAAACTGGGCAGAATTTGATTATTTAAGAGGATGGCTCAACAGGAATTTGTTTACATTGGACTTAAAAACGACCATGTTGTAGTTAGCTGGGAAGCAGCCCCTTTGTAATGTGTTCCACAGACGGGTAGTTCTTGGAAATAAATTTTGCTCATCGAAGTTTTGTTTAGTTTTAGGTACACATAGGAAGAAAGGAAAATTATTTATAGTGATTAGTTATACAAGTTTTTGTTGTGAATGTTTTACAGGGGGCATAGATAGAGTAGAGAAAGACTAGCAACCTCTCTTCTGTGAGAAAGAGGATGTAAGAAAGAGAAGAGGACATCCCCCACTAGATTTCAAATTTGACAATCCATTGGTAACCAAGTTGCTATGCAGGATGGAATATTTGTCAAAAGACAATGAAATATTGCTGTGTTGGATCCCAAGTCATATCGGAATCAGAGGAAACGACCAGGCTGATAGGGAAGCCAGGTCTGCATTAGGCATGGACGCGGAGACCAATTTTAAGATTCCATTTACAAATTTTAAAATGAAAATCAACAAATATATCCAACAACAAAGACAACAACGTTGGAATGACAATACACACAACAAACTCCTAGCGATCAAAGCTACAATAGGAGAATGGAAAAAAAGCTCACGAAAAAGCCGAAAGGAAAAAGTAGTGTTATCCAGACTTCGCATAGGTCACACAAGGATTACACATTCCTACTTACTTGAAGACAAAGAGCAACCAATATGCTTTGATGCCAGACTACCTACACCATCAAGCATATTCTTATTGAATGCATTGATCTGGCCCCTAAAAGAGAAACTTTCTACAGAGCAGGTACAATGAAGGAACTGTTTAAGAAAAATAAAGTAGAGACAATACTGAACTTCTTAAAAGCTGTTGATCTATATAAAAAGATATAATTATCTAGAGACATATAAATCCAGCTTGATTTGGCATTAAATGAACTGAGAAAGGATGATATGCCGTTAAAAAAGGAAAAACGTTTAACGAATGTTTTCAAAATACTGTATTTAAAAAAAATTTTTTTTTTAAGAATTTTGTTTACTTTGCAAAGTATTTAAAAAAAATACTACTTGATTCGGCATTACATGACCTGGAAAAGGTTGATATGCCGTAAAACAAAACAAACAAACAAACATCAAAGTCGGTTTTGTACTCTGTCAAGGCACGTCCCCAGTTGTGGCAACAGTACTCAATCTTATACAAGTAGAGGAAATTATTTTTTAAATAGGATTTTTAAAAACAGTATAAAGGCTCACAGTGTTTAACTCCAGTTTTATAGCACTAGATTGAACAAATGGCCTGAACCATCCCTGTGACAGGACACTAGTCTGTCACTAATTATACTTCCCATCAAGGCTGGCTGGTACCCAATTATACCTCTGGATAGAATATTTTGCTTACAACAATAAAAGTCAGATATGTCGAAGATGGAGTATTGCTGTCACATTTGAGGAGGTTCGGCTCAGAGCACTCTTTCTTGCCTTGACAATGAGTTGAAAATCGACTTCGCACTCTAGTGGGGTATGATCACTTCTGTTCTCTAAAAAAGAGACGTTGTTAGTCTTTCTCTACTCTATCGCTATTTCACTGGAAGATGCTCGACTGAGCTTCAATCTCTGGTTTCTCCTTGAAAAACATTCACAACAAGAACTCTTATTACCACAACTGCGAAGAACTTTCCGAGAATTTTCCATCTGTGGAACACATTAGCACAAGTCTGCTTCCCTGGGGGCTACAATATGGCCGTCTTCAAATCTAAGTTCAACAAACACTTGTCCTCATAAGTCATCAAATTTTGTTCATTCCATTCATCATTTTCAATCTTTTCATAATATTCTTCATCATTCAACTGACAATCTATCTCATTAACCCTTATCCTTGAGTGGCTTTTAGCCTTAGTAAGTTGTGACTCGTTAGTAAATTTAAAAAAAAAAGGTACCTAAGTCTCTCAAATGGTCATTCATCAAAATATTAACCAGGTTTGATGTTGCTTAACTTCAGTGATCTCACGAGAACTGGTGTTTCATCATGATTTTGATTTTAACTTCTACTCCGTATCAAAAGAGAATATTAAAAAAGTGTCTTTATTTTATTTTCTTTTTTTTTTCTTTTAGGCAATCCCATGACAAGTTTGCTGTGAATGTGTTGATTGCATGTCCCGATAAAGCGATGCATCAGGAGATTTTGGTTTCTTTGCTGCCATATATGCTTGTCATATACGACAAGGACATTTCTGTATTGGGTAGCATCATAAAAAGTCGATTTGCCTCCGTCAACAAATTCCCGTCATGTAAGAAATTTAAACAGATTTTGTTTTTAGTTTTTTTCCTCTCAAACCAAATTTGGTAAAATTGATATTTTATGAATGATTTTAAGTGGAAAAATATTTAATTTTGGTTCAAAAAAGAAGTTTGTTGTGTTTTTCTACTTATGTTCACACGTGTCACGTATCTTGCATGGCAGTGAGACATCGGCCCCGACGCTTCTAACTTGCAGGGGCTTCAGCGTAATGACCGTGCCATGATCCGGTGGGTTTGTAGCAGCAAATTAAGAGGAGAGAATCCCTTAAGCCAGGGGTTCTCAACCGTTTTCCCGTTAAGTACCCCCTGAATTATAAAACCATCTTCCCAAACCCCCAATAATGTGACAATGAACATAATGGTTATTTATTGACTAACTCATTATATTACAAGAATTCTGCAAAAAATATATATATCATATCTTCGAACACATTTCAGGGTTCCGTTACATATAGGTTTGTGCTCGATAACACACTCTGTAGAGTGCTTGTTCGAATCATTAACGTTTCTTTGGTCATTTAACTTTTTATTATTATTATAATTTATATATATATATATTTTTCTTTTTGAATTATTACTTATATATTGAAATATGTTTTTTCTAAATCAATAATGAAAGCAACTTTATGAAGGCACAGGCACTGAATTTCATAATCCACAACTATTACCATTTAAAATGCCTCTTTCATCAGCCATCTAAGTACCCCTAGAAATCTTGTTGTGAACCTCTGGGGATTTGCGACCCCCAGGTTGAGAACCCCTGCCGTAAGCCATATTTTATCAACATATTTTTTGTATTGGTGTGATTCGGGATGCCTTACGCGTTCGGTATCTCAGGTGGTTTGGCCATGTACAGCGAGCCACCTCCTGCATCAACTCAATACCACGCATGGATACCCCAGGTATGAGGGTGCGTGTAAGACCAAGGAAAACCTGGAGTGGGTACGAAGTGACTTGATTGCTTGCATGACTGGTATCCATCCTGTGGATTGGACCGCATGAAGAGCCGGTGTGAGACGTTGCCTGGTGTATCCCACCCCGGAGTCCAGGACACTCGCAGCACCTTAAATACCAAATGACGGACGATGATGCAGTGCGTGTGTTTGAGATATAATTAAAGGATGAGTATAGGACAAAATGTATAGACATAAAAATGGAAACAGGATATAAACAAAAAGACAAACTAAATACAACAAAGAGGGATTAACACAGGGACATGATTTGATTCAATATTTCGTCTATATGCGAACTTTATCAAGAACTTTTCTTTCTTTGTGTGCCTAATATCAAACGGAATTTCCATGATCAAAGTTTCTTTCCAAAATCTTCAAATCTGTGAAACACATTGCTACAAGTTTGCTTCCCTGAGATCTACAATATGGTCATCTTCAATTCTAATGTCAATAAATACTTGTCATGACCCGTCCTCATAAGTTTCCATTTACTTACATCCCTATGAGGGAAAATTTAGACACAAGGTCGGTTTTTATGTGAGGGGCTATCCAGTACCCCCAGAAAGGGGCACTCTGGATGGGACAAAAAATAAAAATTGCTCTAGTTAAGAAGGATTTTTCCTCGGATTATGGACAGAAAGGATTCTAGTACGAAGGGCAAGAAAGTGAGATAAGTCATCAAATTTTATGAATTCCATTCATTATTTTCGCTCCTCTCGTCATCATCATTTGACAGCTGTGGACCAGGCGGCTAGAGGATGCCCCCCCCCCTCTCCTACTGACATGGGAATCTCCTCCTTCTGGAGCCCTCCCTTCCGGTTCAGAGGGGTTCTGGCTTCGGTTGAAAACACTCAACCGCCTGAGAATGGGAATGGGGACAATCAAAAGTTGCTATGAGTAGATAGGGCTACAAAACTGACCCAACCATCTGCGAATGTGGAGAGGAGGACCATACGATGCAGCACTGCTTGATCTGCCTCCTACTGACCAACCAGTGTAGCTTGAAAGATCTTGCAGAGTGCAACACTATTACAAAGGACTGCGTAAAAAAGTGGGAAACTGTCGTATGACGACATGCTTCAAAGACACGCAAAGAAAAAGAATCATCATTCAACTGTTAATCTCGTCATCTTGTTAACCCGTAACCTCGAGTGGCTTTCAGCCTTGATAAGTGATGACTCATTAGTAAATATCTATATTGTACATTAAAAGAAAGGAGTGTAATCTTATTAAGAAAGGTAGTATTCTTCTGGCAAACTTAACTTATGTTAGAAAAAAAATAAAGATATCAAAGATTTAATAATTCTGTAGGTTGTAAGATTGAAATGTCTGCGATTTTGTATTTATTCCTTGAATTTTGTTTCTTTTTCTTTTCAAAGTTGTCAAAAAGGAAACACCTGACGACTTCATTCACAAAATGATTATTAACAGAATCAAATCATCTCATCCTGACGAAATCCTTCCTTTGGTAAGTTTTTTTCCTTTTTATTTTTTATTAACACTCAAGTGAAATATAGCAGTTCAAAATAAAATAACAGGAAAACTTATGAATATACTTACTTATCAGTGAAAAATATTGATCTACACCAAAAATTACGGAAGAGAAGCGAATAAAATTTTAATAAAAAAAATAATATTTATTTACTATTCGGAGTCTACGAACTCTAAATGACAAGTCAGTGTGTCGTCTTTATTTTAGAAGAAGGGAGATAATCTTCTACGACACGCTGGCTTGATGCGAATTTCGTTTGTAGTTTGTGGACTCCAAATAGTAAATTCATTTTATTTTTTATTCAAATTTTACTCATTTATTACCCATAATTTTTGGTGTACACTAGTATTTTTTATTGATAAGTAAGTATATTCATAAATTTTCCTGTTATTTTATTTTGAACTGCCATATTTCACTTGAGCTTCAATAAAAATAAGCCTTTTCTTTTTCTATTTTTTAAAGAGTTATTCCTCTTGGCTCATTAAAAATAAAATAACAATGCATTTTCCTGTTGTTTCTAAAAAGTAGAAACTTTCCAAACCTATATCATGCGCTTCATTACTGATCATAAACTATCGGATCACATCAGTATCGCAGAGTTGCGAAAACTCACTGGCATCGCATCAATGTCCTCTGTCATCAAATGTAAAGTGATGAGATTATTTGGCCGCATTAAGCGTTCCAGTGTCGAGCTATTTAAAATATGCGTTAAAGGCATAATACAAGGTCGGTCGTAAGGTAGACAAAAGAAAAGATGGATAGACAACGTTTGTGAATGAATGAACATGAACATAAACCAAGCGAACACCTTGGTCCAAGATGGTAAGGCTTGGAGGACACTCAGCCATGTTAGTGTGTATTCTGCAGCTAGCAGAGAAAACGTTTAATTAATATAGATCAATTATGGTTTCAGATTCAACGTAGATAGATACTTCAACTAGTTTGACCGATTAATCATTTTTTTTGTTTCCTTTTTTCAGATGACTTCTATATTCAACAGCCTTCCTGATCATTCACCGCGTCAGCCAGTCTACCTATGCTTTTTACTCGATGTCTTCTTAGATATTTACGAACAGCATAACAAACAGAGTAAAACATCCTACCAACTGTGCCTTTTGCTTCTAGAGCACATCAAAAAAATCCTGAACGTAAGTTTTCTTTTCTAACTTTTTTTTTATGGTAATTTATCTTCAGGTTTCTCCATGGTTACACTCGTATGAAATATTGCACTTAGAAATAAATTAACAGGATAATTTTATGGAATACTGAAATATTGAAAAATATTGACGTACACCAAAATTTACGGAAAATTATCCAGTAGATGTTTAATAATAAAAAAGGGAATTACTTATTAATATTAGTGTGTTTTTTTTTCTCTGTTTTGACGCAATTTTAAATCTCTATTTATGAAGAGGTATATTAATGGAAATTAAGCCGTGATGAAATTCATAATCGCGGCAAATTTCCGGCTACGGATAAGAGTAGAATTTTGTAAATAAAAACAGAACTATTGGACTAATTTCCGTAAATTTTGGTGAACTGTATTTTTTCCATCACAAGTAAGTACTTCATAAATGTTTCTTGCTATTTTCTTTTTAACAGCAATATTTCATGTGTGTACAACCATGGAGAAGCACCTTATCTTCTATGGCAGTTGTCTGTTTGTGTTTCCAGCTAAAAGTCAAAAACTACACAAGTCACACCCACAAAGCTGATATATTCTTTTTCAGCCTTCCTTCGAACAGAATATGGGCATTTTTTTATTTACTTATTTATATTTTTTGTAATATTCTTTCTTTTGAAGTGTCACGAGGAACAAAATTAGTTGAAGGGAGGAGGGTTAGATAGAGCGTTTTTTATTTCATCGACCTTTGGTGTGAAACTCTAAAATAGACTTTCTTGGCCTTCGGGCTAGAGCAAAAAGGTAGTATCTGTTCTGTCAGAGGAAAGGAAATTATGGAGAGTAGAAAGTGGACCTTAGGTTTACTTTTGGCAGCCTTGTAAATCTCGCTTCCCTTATTTTGTCCTTTAGTCCTCATATTCCATGGGCGATATTTATGACAAAGGTGGAAGAATTACTGTTTTCTGGGTCGGAATCTATCCATATAACACTTATTGTGAAGTAGTATTTTTTTAGCTCCTTACATCAAATGGCTTCATACCTTGTCTGGAGTGATTTCCATATAAAAAAAAATCCTCCTTGATTGGTGCAATTTTAATTTTTGTCCCATCTGGGCCTGGGAACAGGAGTTTCTTGGGCTCATAATTTTTCTCACCTCACGAGTTCTGCTATTGACACGAGATACAAAAATCTGTCAAATGTAAATAAACCAAAAGGACCGACGGCCAAGTCATAGTCTTAATAAAGTGAGAAACAGTGGCGATGGAAGCAGTTTTGTGTTTCTCCTTCGTTCATCTCTTTCCCCAAAATGGCCATGAATCTAATAATGGGCTGTGTCTTAACGGATTCTGAATAGTATCTCCTACTGTCTCTTTGTATCAATGAGACAAAATGGATTTTAGTCACAAGTAAATCCAGATTTAAATATTTTTGTTATTCTAATTTATTCGAAATAGATTATTGTTGAGATAAGAACCATCTCTTATAGTATGACAATTCTTAATAATGAAAAAGAAATTTTAATTGAGTAGACAATGGGTGGATAATAGATCGACAGACTCACATTTTTGTTGACTTTACTTTATATATTAGACTAGCGTGGTTACCTGGTGTTGCTCGGGAGCATGAACAACAAAATGGTTAGAAAATGTGTCTAAGATCTTTCTTTTAAAACTTTTCTCTCCCCTTCTCTCATTCTCTTTTGCTACAGCCTCCTACTCCTCTCTCTCTGTATCATTCCCTCTCTCTATATATCACCCGGTGTCTTTCTGCCCCCCCCCCTCTCTGTCACCCCCTCGCTCTTTTTCTCTGGCAACTGAAAAATAAATAGTTTTAAATATCGACCCTTCATCCCCTGCTGACTAATTTCGTTCCTGTTGACCTTTATAAGAATGAATATTACAAAAAAAGGTGTCCATATTCTGTATGAGGCAATGTTGAAAAAGAATGTATCAGCTTTGTGTGTATGTCTTGTGTAGTTTCTGATTTTTATGTGAACATATTAGCAGACAACTAGCAGGAAGACTCGACATTGCTCAGTATTGAATGATTAGCACTACTATGTACTTTTGCACTATGCTCATAACACCATATTACTTTCTTTTTTTACTGCCCCCTCCTTCCGGTTCACCCCCTTATGTAGTCGGAACAAGCTGAAATGTTTCAAAACTCTCTGATCCAGTGTCTTATACATATGGTTTAAATTTCATTAAAATCGGATATATACGTATTTCAAGTTTTAAGGGAGTTCTGTCTCCATGTGTCACTTAGAGCTGGGGGCCACGTAGATATTCGGCACATAGAAGGTAACGTAGAGATTCGGCCCAACTTCTATTGTCTTCCTCAGAAAGTTTTATACATATGATTTAAAGTTCATAAAAATAGGATATATTTTAAGTTTTAAGGGGGTTATGCACACATGGCTCCTTAAGGATGCACTTAGAGATTCAGAAACACTTCCATTGTCTTCCCCGGTAAATTTTACATAAGAATACACTTTTAGATTAAATGTAGATTCTCTAACCTTTCTTTCTATAGAATTTTGTATCTATATATATATATATATATATATATATATATATATATATATATATATATATATATAGATAGATAGATTACTCAAGGGGAGATAACTGAATTATCTTTACACTGGGTTCACTACTCTTTTAATGTGAATGAAATAAAATGATTTCTGTCTTTTCAGCAAAGTGAGTGATAAATGTTTGTTTTTCTTGTTTTTTTTTTTCCAGTACAATTCCGAAGTAAAAAATGTTCAGAATGAAAAAGAGCTGATGCCATTTGCAAAAGGTTTTTCAACAGATAAACTCCGCAAACAACATTGTGCAAATTTTTTTGAAAATTGGATTTCTTCCATCAACATTATTGATCCTCTGAAAATAGGTAATTTTTTTCTGTTTTCTTTTCTTTATGACTTGATTTTAATCGGAGGTAAATGCCCCCCTAGTCTAGAGATTTACCCTAGGCGGTTACAGCCGGCTTCCTCTAAAAAAAAGGAACTTCCTAGTGAATATTAAATTTACAAGCGGCCCCTAGTCGGATGTATATCCAGGTAAGAGGAGATGATTTTGATAATGTCAGTTTTTGTAGGGGGTGGGGGTTGTCGTTGTCCTCCCCAGCACTTGATATTCCCCAAATGGTCACCCATCTGGTACTGATCAAGATCAATGTTGCTTAACTTTGGTCATCTAATGAGAACCGTTGTGTCGATGTCATTATGCCTTGTTGCTATTTGACTGGATTTTATTTTTATTTTTCTCTTTGTTCCACTTTCTCTGCTCCTGTTTTCTCTCTCTTGCCTCCCTATTCCCCCCTTATGCCAGTTCTGTCTGAAAACTGAAAGTCTTCATTTTGCCGTGTAGTCTAAGACTTCAGAACGATTCATGGTGAGGGTAGGAGAGTTAAATGACTTTTATTTCATCAAAGAATGACTTCCTGTCTCTTTCCCTCCACATGCTTGCTCAGTGTCTTTCTCTTAATTTTGACTTTCTTAGCTGAAACTGATTGGAGTTGTTTAGGAAAAAAGTTGGGTTTCTTTTTTTGCTGTCCTCGATATCATCATCATTTAACGTCCGTTTTACATGCTGGCATGCATCGGATGGCTTTAAAAAATTGACTTCCAAAATAACATATCTCTAGACAGGTTTTTATTTATCCCTCTTTCCTTCAGGTCCATTTTTATCACTTCTTCCCATGTTTCCCTGTGAAGTGAACCTGCTACCTCAACTGTTTTACATAACTTTCATCCATTCTTTCACCGTGGCCATACCATCGAAGTCTACTCTTCTGCATACATCTGCCTATACTGTCCAGATTTAATCTTGCTCTGAGGTCATCGGATCTAAGACTCACATTACACATTCATCGTATTATTCTCATATCATTTCTCTCCATGCAACACATGTCTTCAACTTTCACTGGTCAGCTTTCACTTCCATGCATCATCACACTGCGTACAATAAAATGTTATTTTGTCTACGGTTTCGGGTTGTTTTTCTGTTTTTTAGGTTTATTAATACCAAAACTATTTTTTTTTTTTTACTTTAATTAACTCCAAACAAGACACATAGCCACTAAAACGTAAGAGGCTACTGTGGATTAGGGGCCAAATTTATAGGGGGCATCTTAAATGAGAAGTTGTGCAGCGAGATGTTTGTTTACATTACATTTTTAATGTAAACGATTTGTTTAACACAAGTTGCAATTAGACTCAGACATGGAGACGGGTTCATACCTTTCCATTTCATATTATAGCAAAACTTAAGACACTTATTGTGGAAGAAAATCTTCAAAACTATTGATGCAGTCAAAAATGCCTTTTATGTATGCATCGTGTCCTGGATGTCGGAATTTTATGAAATTGGAATGAATAAACTTGTCTGTGTAGCATGAGTGTGTTAATAAATCTTTGTTGTCACCAAAGACAAGAATGAAGGGAAAGATTTAGATCGAGACTGGACAATCAAGCCCCACCCTCGTCAGAAGATTAATTGTGGCCTGATTCAACAAATAAACCGGTTGATGATGATGATGTATTTTACAACGATTCTAAATATGAAAATGATATAATTATAATTAAAAATTTATTTTATTTTTGTATATTTCAGGTGGGACATTTTGGGAATATCGAAACGATGGCAGCACTGAAGACACCTGCATTGAGTTCATTATTCATCTTTTTGGACTTTTGGTGACGAGTTCCTCCGAGTATAAAGAAATAGAAATGGTCAACATATTTCTTGGGGTATGTTGTTTTTTACTGTTTGTTTTTCCTGAGACTTCAATGTTGTTAAAAGAGAGAGCAAAAAAAAAAAACCCCCATACGACCCAATTCTACTGCAAATAACTTACATATAAGAATCTACAACAAATAACCTTTTATGGCATTAAATGACGTTACATGATCAATATGCCGTTAAAAACCAACCAATTGACCAAACTTTGCATACACTAATTAAGAAAAAATATAAGCACGTGATAAAAAGCAATTATTTGTGATTTCTCCTTTTCTCTCTTTCTTTCTCTCTTTCTCTTATAAACTGAGAATCTCCATCCGATATTTCCCATCTGTAGAAAACAATACTACAGAGCTTCTTCCCAACTGACTACAACTTTTTCAAGTCCAATGTCAACAAATACCTGTCGAGTCGTCCTCTTAAGTAATCAAATTCTGCCCATCATTTCCAATCCTCTCATAGTATTCTTCATCATCTACCCGACAATCTCATTAACTTTTATTCTCAAATCACCTTTGGCCTTTCTAAGTGGGGACTCATTAGTAAAATACAATAAAAACCCTAACCTCATCTCGATACGAGTGTCAGTAAACTACTTGAATAAAATAGTACCTCATAGAGGTTTGGTTTAAATATGATCGCTGCTACTTCCGTAAGACCCTGTTCTTATTTACTCGCCTCAAAAGAATTCACCAAATAACTTCTTTTCAAGCAAATTTTATAATAGGCCAGTTGAAAAATAAACAAGGATTTTAACTAATTTATATGTTTTTAAAACTCACATATGCAAATTAAAAGAATGGCTGATTTTGTTGTAGACAAAAATACATACTGAAACATTGAATTGACATACACGTTACATCTATTATGTAAAGGGCAGTTTTTTTTCTATGTGTGTGTGTATATGTATGTATGTTCAGCTAATAGTCAAAAACTACGAAACAAACACCCACAAAGTTGGTATATTCTTGATCAGCGTTACCCTAGATGAATTATATCTAAAATTAAAAAAAAAATAATTCATTCTTTGGGGTTCAACTGGGCCAGATTTCGTCAGGGGGGAGGTCGGTTTTTCGACCATTTCCAATGTTATCTATTATATAAACATGAGGTGAATGACTTACATTATTATTTTCAATACATTAAAACAGGAGAAAAATGGGCTGGGCAGAAGTGAAAGAGGGCTGGGGAGAGGGATGTGGAAAAAAGGGGAAGGGAGAAAGATAGAGACGGATTGAGAGGGGTAGAGAGATAGAAGTTTTAATATAAAGATGTTACACATGCTTTTTAACCTTTTCTATTTTGTTTTTTGTGCGTCCGGGCAATGCAGAGTAGCCCTGCTGGTTTGTATATAAAAGAATAAATAAAAATTACAAACTGTAAACAAGTCACCCTCTTATTTGCCAAGTTCACTCTGACCCAGGGATGTGAGTTCTACTCTTTTTTTTTTAGCAGAATTGCGCTTTTTTTGTTATTCATAAAAATGGGAATTCCGCTTAAATCACTTAATATGTGTTCTCTGCCCTTTGGTCGAAATCGTTTTTTTTTTTATATAATAAAAGGCTGATTTCTGCCAAATTGCTAGAGTCTTACATCCTATTTGGCTAAATTCTTTCGCTTTATCTTTCTTTCTTTATTCTCGTTTTTTCTTTTTTTTCTCTTCCTTTTGCTTTCTCCGTCTCTGTTTTTTTTTTGTTTTTTTTTAACATAGTTCACCCCAAACAAGGCAAGTTGCCACTGTAGATGTAAGAGGCTACTAAGAATTATGATGAAAGTTTAGGGGGTCATCCTAAATTGAGAACTGTGCAGCGACTTCCTGTCTCCTTCCCCACATGCACAGTTGAGAACTTACTCTTAATTTTGACTTTCTTAGCTGAAACTGATTGCAGTTGTTTAGGAAAATGCCAAAAATAATTGATCCGACTATAAATGAAGCTAATGGCGGCAAATAGATGCAGTTGTAAATAACAAATCTAGATGGATTGGTCAAAGAAGGGTTCTTCTATTTTTAGTTAATATATTGAGGAGTCAGAGCAGTTTATGACAATTGGCGGCTTGGGGAGGTCCCGAGAAAGTTTGAACTTCAACGACTCCGCGTTGGACAAAGAAGATAACAACTGGGGGCCTGACATGACCAGACAACTATCAACAGACAACGTTTGGGGATCCTTTTTCCACACTGACGGTAACACACATGCATTCAGAGCTGAACTGAGTTATACCAACAACTTGTGGTGTTTTTATCGACCACGAAGGCGATCATCGGGCTACAATAGTACATCAGGAAATCAAATGAATGTTTTTGTTTTTGTTTATTTGTAAATAAAGCGTTTATTGAATGATGAAGAAAACAAAATAATCTGTTGCCAGATTTTGTAGAAATGCAGTTTTTGGTAACTTTAATTTTTTTATATATTTTTTTTTTATTTCAGAAAATGGTTCGGCAAGACGTCTTTGATAAATTTTTGTGTTTTCTCTGGACAAGTGACATACAAGATCACACAGTTACGGTTATTAACCGACTTCAGTTGTCCGCTCTTAAAATGGGTTACATCTGGATAAAATCCGTGGCTCCCAATTATGTCCGGAAATGGATGTTGTCCCCAGTGCCCGGTTAGTACTCTTCTTTACTATGAAAGAAAAAAAGCCAGTGCTTGTCTATAAAAATACACAGGTGAATATCATAGTTCCAAATGAAGTAACAGGAATACTTTTTGATGTACTGACGTATCAGGCAAAAATATGTATCTACACCAAAAATTAGGAAATATTATCGAGTAAAATTTTAATTAAAAATAAAAATCAGTTTTATCGTATTTTGCCGATCCGCCATTCATTATTACTTGGTTAAATGACGGACTGACTTATTTACCCTTGCTTTACGGGTATTTCTGCTCTTATCAATGGTGAATTTTAAAAATACGATAAAACTGATTTTAAATTCTACTCGATACTTTTTGCTAATGTTTGTGTAGATACCTATTTTTGCCTGATACATAAGTTTTCCTGTTAATTTATTTTGAACTACCGTATTTCATCGGTACATTTTTATGGAGCAAGCACCAAAAAGTTTCTTTATTTTTTAAATAGTCCAATTTTTTTGTTTGTGAGGCGAGTTGGATTTCTGCATAAAAGCTCACGAAGATCGTGCCTCAGGATTTTCTGGTCTGCATGAAGTCCTCGTTTTGTTCGTAGCTATTTGTAACCCTGAAAGATTGCAGGGATTACCTCCGACACCGAGAACAGTAAGGCTCAGCAGTTACATGGAAAGTCAGGAAAGGTTTCGCTCAAAATACACAAAGAAATAGCGCAAAAGCAACGTTGCTACATTCACTCAGTTGATCTGCGGTTCCGCACCTGATACGACTTTGCTTGCCGCATGCAGAACAACGGATCCTGATGTTGACACCTGGATTTTCACCAGATCCCTGTTAGTTGGGTAGCTCTGACACTCCCACATTACCACCACCCCTACCACGGTAAGGAAAGGTTGGACTTTGGGGTGAGGGGGGTTGCTACTCCAATAGTGATTAATTCTAAGGTGGAAAAGTCTGGAATTGACTTCAGTTTATATGTATCAAATATGATTTATCTGTATCAAATATGGTTGGATCAAATATGGTTGGATCAAATATGGTTTATCTGTATCAAACATGGTTGGATCAAATATGGTTTATCTGTATCAAATATGGTTTATCTGGATCAAATATGGTTGGATCAAATATGGCTTATCTGTATCAAATATGGTTGGATCACAGAAAAGATCGTGAATTTTATTAACACTTTAGTATAAAATAGAAAAGTCATTAAAAGTTAAAATAAGAAATGCCCTATAAAACAAAAATCTATTTATAGAAACAGTGGGGGTTATGGCCCCAAACATCCAATCATATTCAAACTATCTCTCTTTCTCATAATGTTTCTCAGTACTAGGAATTATACTCAAGTATTTAGTGCATACGATCAAGGAGTTGGCCCCGGGCATCACTAGTCCTTTGCATGCCACTATATAGAAGACTATAATAATGCGGTAATATATCGGGTTGTAAGAAGGAATACTGAATGACAGAGTGAATTTTATATATATTATTATTTCATGTATCCACATAAATATTATAAGTATCAATATATGAGTGGAGCTAGGTAGTAAGTTATGAAAATATATTTATGGCAATTAAGCTATACGGGGATGAAACGCGGAAGCCTCTGTGTAGCTTAATTGCCATAAATATATTTTCATAACTTACTATATATATATAATATTTATAAATAATATTAAATTAGTTATACCTACAGACACTAGCGTTTCAAGCTTATGGCTCTCATCAGTGCAGGAAAGTAACAATTTCAGACGGTCGGGAGGCATGAACCCGGTTCACAGTCAGCCTAGAATCTGCAAGCAGTGACCATATCCACTTGGCCACCGGAAATTGTCATCAAGGGGAATTAAGATCTATATGTACTTAGAAGCGGGCACAGACAAAAAGACTAGTTGAGAGTGTTCGACGAACATATTCGGAACTTTGCTATATAGATATGGGAACTGAAAAAGGAAACACCAAAATTATTTTTATATTCATCAACGTTTCATCTTTATTTTAAGACTTCCTCAAGATGATTGATTTGAAGAAATAACATACAAGTACAATATTTGAAATGCGGCAAATATTTTAAAATATTGTACTTGTATGTAATTTCTTCAAATCAATCATCTTGAGGAAGTCTTAAAATAAAGACAAAACGTTGATGAATACATAAATAATTTTGTTTTTTCATATATATGTATATGTATATAATCTTGGTTTCAAATTTCTTCTTTGTAACTAGAATCGTATGGATATCACAATATTTCAGGAATATAACTCCTTTCTCAAGTTTTTCTATTTCTTTATCTCAGGTTACTATCTGCCTCGGTGTATAGTTTTTGTTGCTGTTGTTGTTGACTGCGAGATAACTATTTTTAAGGATCGCAGAAAATTAAAATTCTCCACAAGTGAAAGACTAAATGTTGTGTAATAAAAATAAATGTGGCGGTAAATGTTATATTTGCTGTTTGAATATTTTCTCACAATCTTTTTGTCCTTTTCCAGTGATGGTGAGCATGATTGTTGCTCTGGGCAGTGAAAAAAGTATGGTGAGGAAAGCCGCTGCCAGTTGCATGCCAGTTGTCTATCCACGTGGACATCGCAAAGAACTTCCTTATCATTACTTTCTCAAGAAACTGATTGACAATTTAGATCGGATCAAATCAAATCTTGATCTCCCGGTGGTAAGAATTTTTTCTTTTATCTTTTATGAAATTAAAAAAAAATTTTTTTAATATACTCACGAGTCGCTGTTTATCAAAGGCCACTTGAGAATAAGGGTTAATGGATAGATGCTATATCTTAACAAGGCTGCAGAGTACAGTTGTAAACATCCATAATGCTGCATGATTAGTTGGGTGCATTAATGCGTGCTATAAACAGCAGGCCAGCAATGGGAGAAAAATTGGTACTTCTTTGGATTAGGACCCAAGCTAACCCTGACCCTAACGACACCAAGTCGATTTTAACTCGGGTCCTAATCTGGAGAAGCACCAAATATTTAACTCTACCACCCAATATTTGGCTAGCCTCTCTGAAAATATGACTTATTTAAAACGAGAATTCATGCTGTGTGAACATGCATCCGCGTGTGTTCAGTGCACAGGCCGTGATTGTCCACTTGTCATTGTCTGAATTCTTTGCACAATTCCAACATCAGTATCGGTGTCGATCCTGTTGTCTCGGTCAGTGCTGCGATAGAAGGATTCTCCCTCTGAACAAAACGCACACAAATGCGAGTTCACACAATGGTTGAAAAAAACGTTGACTTTTTTATTTTTTGGTGCATTTATGGAATTAATTTTTTTTTTTTTTAACAGATCATCAGTCAAATTATGTTGAGTGAAGAATGTGACGATTCTGATACGGAAATGGGGAAAGACGGTCATTCCAGGAAACAAACAATAAAAGACATTTTTGATGTGATCATCTTGGAATCAACTCCTTTTTATATTATCAATTCAACGCTCCATGCATTCAAAGACTTTAACAGCATCGTAAGTAGTTCACGGCTTTTTCAATCATTTGAAGTAGAATTGAGATTGGTCTTTTAAAAAACTAGCCGTCTCTACCCGGCATTGCCCCGGAGTGTTTTTACTTTTATGCTTGTTTGTCTTTTTCTTTTATTATGCTGTTTTTTGTTTTCTTTTTATAAAATATAATTTCTTTGTTTTTAAATATAATTTTGTAAGTTAAATTTAATTATTACAATATCGTTTTGTTATTAAATTATTGATTGAACTGAATTTTTATAAAACTATAATTAATTGTTGTTAAGCTAATGTTTTAATCTGTATTTATAAAATGACTGGATGTAAATAACTTCCAAAAATTTCAATCTTTTAATTAAATGAGGATCTGCTAAGAATTTTAAAGCCATTTATAATTATCTTTGTATTCAACAGTTTAAATGCTTCCAAATTGCTGTAAATTTTTCAAACGGTCACAAACTAATTCATTTTTTTTTCTTTACTCATAGCAAATATTAAAATAACTGACTTGTTTATGAAGAAACGAAAATGCATTAGTTGTAGTACTTTATGCTTTTACAGTTTTGATTCAAATAAATAATTTATTAATAGTAAATAATGAATTTCCAACATTAGATTAAAAAAATAAAAAAGCGGATGCCGAGACTCATGATTGAAACCGGAACCATTAGATCTACAGTCTAATGCTTACCTTATTGAGCTATTTCGGCTGGCTATATCTCTTGTAATGCTAAGCATGTATATTTGTATTAACTTAAGGACAGAGAACTGCTGCTGTTGTTGTTATGTAGGTAATTTTTGAAAAATGTCTAAGATGGCATCTATTTGAAAAATCTTCCGAGGTGGATAAATTATTTTTTTAAAGAAATTGAATCGAAATACATTTTTGTTGTTGTTAAGAACATGGACGTTGTTCCACAACAAAAAACTTACAAACCAGAATCAAACATTGATTTTTGGAAGAAAGCTGTTAATTACAAATTTCCGAGAAACAGACTTTATATTAGATGGCGAATGAAAGATAATCAAAAAAACATGTTACTCACATGACCACTCGCTTTACATGACCAAGTATCTCTATCATAATATGCTTTTACCTTAGTTTGTACGTATGTTATAGCCTGTCACTCTCTATTTGGAATCGTAGGCTTGCCCACATTCTCCCTGTTATGGCATTTATTGATTTTCAATCAAAACACTGGACCCTGACATTCAGACTTTATGATTTTTTTTTTTTTAAATTGAATTGCTTTTTATTAAAAATGTTTATGAATATATCTGAGGAAGATGAAGACTTAACACCACTGCAATAATTAACGCTAAGTACATCGATTTGCCTGGTGCCTAATGATTGCTGCATTTTTATTTTCTGCAAATCGGTAAAAATTTGGACACATTTGGCTTTGTTGTTATTTGAAAGTTTGTGGGGGATCTACCCAGGCAAGTTCCTTCCTTTTTTGAGATGAACGATGGACCACAGTGAAGTCTTCAGCCAACATTCTCGTTGTCTTCATACTGAATTTGAACATTACTGGAGTTCCTTTTTTATATAATATACCGACAACACTGGATAGACAGGCAAATAAGATATGTTTTGATTTTTTTTTTTTTTTTTTAAAGTAAAAGGGGATTATTTTTCTTTGCTTCCTAGGAATTGGTTATGCAGTTAACTCCCTTGTTGGATCGGTTGTTTAACTTGGCTGAGATGAATGCTCTAACGAAGAGCCAAGTGCAGGCCTTGGGTTATCTGTTCTCACGTTATGACAAAGAGATTGCCTGCCATTTGACAGTCGGCCATCATTGCATGTCGTTGCTGTGTAAAGCATTGCAAATCAACAAATCTGGATCATCAAATCTTCAGGAGACGCCAGTCCAAGAAATGGCGATCAAACAGGTAAGGAATTGTTTATATATAAATGTTTTCTATTTTGCTACTATCCGTCCGTTACGACCCCAATTATTATGACACTCAGATTTATGTGAGTCCGTAAACAAGTTGAGTGACATATTTTGACTGATTGTTTAGTTCAAAACTTTTTATAAACTTATGCTTTTTATAAATTGAAAAAAAGGTGCAAAGCGGCCTGGAAACAAATTGGCTCCAAGCAGCTTTGTGCCTTTTTAAAAAAAAAAAATTTGTTGCTTGCTTCTATTAGATAGAAGAAATCTCCTGCATAAAATATTCAATAAAAATGACCTAAAACTGTCCTACAGCTGCTGTGAAAACCTAGAAATTATAATTAAGGCACACAATAACAAAGCACTGAAAGAAAACAGCAGAGAAGAAAAAAATAACAAATTGTATAAAAAATTGACCAATATAGCAAAAATAACACTAAAATATAAGCACTACAAATAGTAATAACCCAAACTCTAATAGCAGTCACCCAAATAGAAATGAAAAAGTTAGCAATGAAGAGAAAGTCTGTAACTGCATAACTTGTACACTTTGTCCACTAAAAAATAAATGCCTAACCAAAAGTATTGTTTACCAAACCACAATATTTGCCAAAGAAAGATCGAATAACCAGAAGTACTATGTGGGTATGACCTCTCTATACTGTCCAGATTTAATCTTCCTCTGAGGTCATCAGAACTAAGCCTGTGTTTAAGACTCACATTACACATCCATTGTATCATTATCATGTCATAATAAGGTTCTGTAATAAGGTAACAAGATTAAACTTACTCAATGGCGTCGTTTTACAGCAATGCAAAGTTGCACATTAAGTTGCACTTCTGCTCCCGAATTGGCAAACAAAGACAGAGCTTTGAAAACAACGTCTGAACACAATTGGTTTGTCTGCCAAAGAGGACGATCTTGCTATCCTAATTGCCATATCGTTCTTCTGACCTCCTCTCTAAGACGCATAGCCCAAGTTCTAATCTTTAAATTCCTATGGAATTTGCCACTTTTCTGCTTACTTTAACCATATGTGGAAAATAACAGGAAAACTTATCGATATACTTACTTCTCAGTGAAAAATATTAGTGTACACCAAAAATTACGGAAAATACGTGAGTAGAATTTTAATAAAAAATAAAATTAATTTATTATTTGGAATCAACGAACTTCGAATAACAAGACCGTGTGGCGTCTTTATATTAGAAAAAGGGAGATAATCTTCTACGACACGCTGGCTTGACACGAATGTTCGTGGACTACGCATAATAGATTAATTTTATAACTGCTATATTTCACTGGAGTCTCAATAAAAATTAGCACCTACGGTTTTTAACATTTTTTTTCGACACACACGTCCAATATCACTGCAATAAAAGTTCTAAACTAATTACTTATGGTTATTTGTGTATTTACTGTTTGTAAAAAATTTAATTTCTCACAGATTACCAAAGAGTTTTATATGAATTTGCCAAATGATGAAAGCAAAAAGCAGATCCTTTCTTGTCTGTTCAATGCCTGGGTGAAAGCGACAACGATGAACATCCCGGAGCTGATCAGAAAAAGTCTGAAACACGTAAGTGGCAAACGACGACTCAGCATTTCTTATTTTGTCTTCTTCATTCATTCCTTGGTGCCACCAGATCAGGCTGTCTGAAGATATCAGCTTCCTGACCTAAAATGCACCAAACATTGATGTTTTGGGTTTTTTTTCTCGTTGCAAAATTCAATCATATTCTGCAAAGCCAAAAACAAAAAACAATATTTTCCCTCCCTTCCCTCTTCCTCCTCCAAAACTTTTACCAAAATGACCATATTCAGCATAAAATAACCCGAAAAGAGTTGATATGCCGTAAAACAAAACACCATGAATAAACATTTGAAAGATATAAAGAACTTGAAGCATAAAAACTATTACCAAAATGACCGGATTCAGCATAAAATAACTCAAAAAGGGTTGATATGCTGTAAAACAAAACAACCAAACAAAACATCATGAATAAATATTTAAAGATCTAAAGAACTTGAAGCATAAGAACTTGTAACATTTAACTTCAATCCACCATACTACAACTAAATGTTTCGGCATTAAATGATCCATAAGAGGTTGATATGCTGTAAAACAAACCAAACAAAACTTCATTCATTATAGAAAGGGATTTCCTTGTGAGGGTTCAGGTATGGAAGTTCTCCACTAATTAGCAGGTATCCATTTTTTTTTTTTTTTTACTGAAAAAGTTGATTTCTATCAACATAGCTTCTTTTTTCTCGGCTATTGTTTTTTTTTTTTCTGACCGCCTGTCTCTTCCCTCCCCTAACCCTTACCGCTGTCTCCCCCCCCCCCCATTTCTCTCCAATTGTAAACTCTTTAATTGTCGCATTTCTATTTAATTTTCAGATAAAGGTGTTTTTTTTTGTGTGTGGGGTGAGATGGGGCTTACAAAAAAGAGTTTCATGTGTGTATTGTTGCATTAATTCTCTGCAATTATAGACACTGATGCATTGATTTCAATGAAACCCATTCTCAACATTACTAAGTGGGTGACCTGAAGGACCTTTTTGAGTAGGGCAATCCGAATGGAATTTTTTAATTCCTGAAGGAAGTAAGAGTCTACAAAAAGACATAAATAAATATTTGATTTCCTCTCCTTAAAATTTAAGTTATTTAAAAATGTTCCATAAATGTTTCCCATTTTTCTGCAATTCTACATATCGTAGCTTTCTACAAAAATGGGAGAGAAACATAAGATTCAAGATTCACATCAGAATCGCAATGCATTTTCTCTTTTAAACATTTAAGATCGATTTAAATTGATAAAACTGAAATTTAAAGTCTAAAAATCCACCATTGTCTCAATTTCTCCGGCTTTTATGAATAACGTCTCCACATAATTAGCTGTTAAAACCAAACTGTTCATCTACAAAGAATGCAAACAAAATCAGAATACTTCTAAAAGATAATGATTGTTCTATTTTTAGTTTTTGTCTGCACAACTCCCAATTTAGGATGACCCCAAAAAACTTTCACCCTAATTCTTAGTAGTCCCTTAGGTCTACAGTGGCTTCACACTCACCGGATCATAACTCTCCAAACTTTTATCTGTTGGGGGTTATCTCAAAGGTAATGTCTGTCAAAACAATCCCCAGACTATTTTTGAACTGAAGAGGGCTTTCACAGCCAAAATCAGAGCAGTGACATGAGAGAAAAGTATTTTAGTTATTAACAATTTTGCATAACAACATATTCAGGTATATTTATCATTGAACAATGATAAAACAAAAACTGTTAGACATTTATAACTGAAACTTGGTCGACAAGTTAAGAAGAGAGTGAAGTTTATTTGTACCAAATATGGTTGGATTGCAGAAAGAAAGGATTTTGAAGTTTATTAATTCCGTAGGTGACATTTGGAGAGGGTTAGGGTCATCCTAATTCTTTGCGTGTCTCTGAAGCATGTGGTCATACGGCAGTTTCCCACTTTTTTACTCCTCGAGATCCTTCAAGCTGCACCGGTTGGGCAGTAGAGGGCAGATAAAGCAGTAGTGCATCATATGGTCCTCCACTCCACATTCACAGATGGTTAGGTCAGTTTTGTAGCCCCATCTACTCATAGCAACTTTTGATCGCCCCGTTCTCATTCTCAGGCGGTTGAGTGTTTTCCACTGGAGCCAGGGTGCCTCTGAACCGGAAGGGGGGGCTCCAAGAGGAAGGGGGCATTCTCTAGCCGTCTGGTCAACAGCTGTAGTCTGGTCTCTTCCTGTGATGTTGTTAGGGGCTGAGGAAGCTTCTCCTTGACTTCAGTCATTGGACCTTTGGTTCACGTCTATGAAGGAGATGGCGTGCATCAATGATAGCCTTTGTGATCTCTACTCGGCTGGCAACTTCACGTCTCACATCTGAGGGGGAAATGCAGGTTGCTCAGGTTGGTAGGTTTCAGGCAGCCAATGATAAAACGCCTGATGTTGTATTTCACTAATGATTTTTTTTCTTTTGTTTGATTTTAATAAATTTTTGTTAGTATAAAATCATCTGTACAAATCTTTTATGGTAGTTTTGGGGGCTTATTTATATCGAGACTCAAGTGAAATAAAGCAGTTCACAATAAAATAACAAGAAAACATGAATATACTTACTTAGCAGTGAAAAATATTAGTGTACACCAAAACTTAGATAAAATTATCGAGTAGAATTTTAATAAAAAAATAAAATGAATTTACTATTCGTAGTCCACGAACTCTGAACGACATTCGTGTCAAGCCAGCGCGTCGTAGATAATTATCTCTCTTCTTCTAATATGAAGACACCACGTGGTCTTGTCGTTTGGAGTTTATTGACTCTGAATAGTAAATTAATTTTATTTTTTTATTAAAATTCTACTAAATAATTTTCCGTAATTTTTGGTATACATTAATATTTTTCACTGAAAAGTAAGTATATCCATAAGTTTTCCTGTTATTTTATTTTGAACTTCTATATTTCACTTAAGTCTCAATAAAAATAAGCACCTATTTTTTTATTTTATTATTCAATTTTTTTGTGTTTTTTTTTTTCAACCTGGGGGCCCATGTGTAACATTACGGAGATTTCAGCTTTTTTTGCCATCGGTCACTCGCGTTTCTGAAAAAGGAACTCCATTTGTTTTTTTTGGGGGGGGGGCGGGGGGAAATGTTGAAGTTTTTTTATGCGTCCAAGCATCTCAAAAGGCTCTGTCCGTCTGTCTGTTTAAAAAGAAAAAAAATCCAGAATTAACAAAATAATAACATCTGACAAGAAACAAATACTAATTAACTTGTCACCAAGAAAACAATTTGAAAAAAATCTCTTCAAAAGAATGCCCCAAATAATATCTCAAACAACAAAAAAAAGCATACCAAAAATCTAAAAATCGAACAAAGACGCTCACAATTCATGAATAGTCAAATCCCACACTCTAAAAAAACGTTCACATTGTAAAAACTGTCTGAATCGAGACAGAAGAAAATATTTGACCCAAGATTACCTTATAATGGTTAAAAGGTCGTTAAACACAAATAAACGTCCATTCGTCCGTTACGCTTAAAATTTAAATGTAATTTCCATCGCTAAAAGTGCAGATTGAATGGACACATATTTAAGTTTGAATCCGTTCTTGTTTTTATTCAGTTTAAGTTTTAAAGCGAGTCTTTTTTTTGTTATTTTTCAAAATTATCTTTCAGTTTCCCATGAAGTCAACGTATTTAGAATCGGAACTGGACATCTTTGAAAAAAGATCCATTTACAGCACCGTGAGAGAAAATAAGAGAATTCTCAAGTAAGTACCAAAAAAAAGAAAACAGTTGTTTTTTGGCCAATTAAAAGGATTGCTAAAAAAATATGTATTCCTCAATATCTATTTTCATTTGACTGCTTATTTTCAACTCTGATGTGAAGAAAGTATATTTGGATGGCGAGGCTATTGAAGTTGTTCTGTAGTTTTGTTACCCTGGTGATACCATTGGAGCACAGGGTGGAGCAGGTGCTAGTGTGATAGGAAGAGTTTTAACTGTTCTAACTGGGTGGATCTGTCCGTTTATGGATAATTTAGGAGAGGGTAGCGCCATTGCGCTTGACATTTCGAAGGCGTTCAACAGAGTGTGACATTCTAGTTTCCTACACAAACTTCAAGGTTATATTATTGTTCTTGACATTATTAGGTCTTTTCGTTCTGATCGGAGCTTACGAGTAACTTTGGACAGTGTCTCTTCATTCTTTCCCTATCAATGCTGGTGTTCCCCATGACTCTATTCTTGGCCCAACACTGTTTCTTCTCTATATAAATGATCTTCCAGAGAATATTATTCAGAAAATTAACATCTATGCCTATGATATCACTCTCTATTCTGGTGTTGCTTCTCACTCATCTCCCACGGATCAGTCGAAATATGAAACTGATCTAGAAGTTGAACTGGGTTCAGTTGTGGATTGAGGTACGAAATGGCTTGTTTCATTTAATCATGTTAAGATTCAGTTTGTTTATTTCAATCGTAGGTGTGTCCCTTTTCTTCGGTCCTGGGTATAACCTTAAAAGACATGTGAAGAAAGTATATTTGAATGGCGAGGCTATTGAGGTTGTTCAGTAGTTTTATGACCCTGGTGATACCATTGGAGCACAGGGTGGAGCAGGTGCTAGTATGATAACAAGAGTTAGGAGTGGATGGAATAACTTCTGGGAACCTCTGCCATTACCAACCAGCAGAATGTTACTTCTATCGATCAACAGAAGAGCCTATCAAGCATGTGTGTACACAGTGTGATGATGTATGGAAGTGAAACCTGGCCTATGAGGATTGAGAACATGTTGTATGGAGAGAAATCATATGAGAATTATATGATGGATGTGTAATGTTAGTGTTAAAGACAGGCTTAGATCTGATGACCTCAGAGGAAGATTAAATCTGGACAGTATAGGCAGATATGTGCAGAAGTATAGACTTCAATGGTATGATCAGGTTGAAAGAATGAATGAGAGTTTTTGGGTGTGTAGATGTAGAACAGTTGAGGTAGCAGGATCAGTTGGCAGTGGGAGGCCAAGGAAAACATGGGAGACAGTGATAAAAATTGACTTGTGAGAAAGATGGATAAATAAAGACCTGTCAATTTCTGAAAGCCGTCCAACACATGCCAACGTGTAAAATGGATATTAAACCAAATATGATGATCATCAGAAATTCGTGATTTCTTGAAAAGAAAAATTATCTTTTGAATTAGAATAGAAACATAAATTGTCTCCGATAAAATATTACATATTTCCAGTGATTCAAAATTTGGACAGCAAAAATGTCCTGTATATCTAAGGATTCATCTTGAATAGGCAGTATTTCTTTGACTTCGATGGTATGGCAATGTTGAAAGAATGGATAAGTGTTCTTGGGTTAATAGATGTAGAACATAGCAGGTTCAGTTCATAAGGGAAGGAAAACATGGGAGAAAATGATGAAAGTTGACCTGAGGGATAAAGACCTGGCCAGAGATAGGTTAGTTCGAAAGTCAATTTTTTAAAGCTGTCCAATGCATACCAGCATGTAAAACGAACGTTAAACAAAACATGATGATGATGTATATCTGAGGATTTGTTATTGTGTGATGTTGATCTACCCTATTTCGGGAATAGATAGACTCTTCCAGACACTGAGTAGAGTTACAACCAAGTGGCATGGCAGTTCATGTGTGGCAGCCATAGCCACAGTTTCGGACGTAGACTGTAACATACTATTTCTGTATTTCTGTAAATACACTCTTGTATTGTACCCTAACCCTAACCGTGTTGTCTTAACTATTATCGCCCCTTTGAGGTCACAACAGAATTCATCTTGGATAGGAAATATTACTTTGTAATTCAAATCACGAAGGCTGTCACAAGATGTTCCTCCTGCTACAACCACGTATTCAACCATTACTTTGTTTTTTTTTCTTCTCTTCAGATTGGCCGACAAGGAAGCAGGCAACGAATTGGACAGCCTCCGATGGCAACGTGTCACTGTTGTGCTTGAGATCCTACAGAACAAGAAGAAACTCAGCAATCCAGGAATTTTACTGCCCACTTGTTTCAAATTGCTTTCTAGGTGAGTACGAACCAGGGTTTTTGCGAGTACGGATCTCGGACTGGGATAGATCTCACTTTTATCGGTAAAAAGGTTAGAGTTATGCGACCAGCAAAACAGTTGCATGTAGCCACACTGATGATTCTTAATGACTCTTCTTTATCTATTCATTTAACGTCACTTTTTCCTTCTTCAGGAGTCAGATGTTATCTGATATTATGCAAGCTCACTCTCCAATTCTCACGGTCCATCGGGTCAACTGTCTCCAGATTCCACTCTGTGCTGTTTTGTTCAATCACTTGCTTCCAAGTTTTCCTTGTAGATATAAAATAATATTAAAAATAATAATAATAATTAATCATATATTATATTAAAGCTGATTTAATCAATGTTTGTTTCCATAAATTGCCCAGATAGAGAGAAAGAAAGACAGCGTTCATTGTCTTAGGAAACAAGGCCAATCACTGGGTGTCTTTGATGTGTCCTTGCGCTAGTACCTCTGCACCTGGCTAATAGACAAAGGAGGAGTGCTAAGGCCGGGAGATAGACAGAGCCCATCTACTCCTTAAGCAATTTTAGGTTTGCAAACCAGATATTTTGTTCGAGACTTTAGCTCTAGGAAGGTTGTCGATCAGGACTAAGGAGGCCTCCCTCCCTAACGGTTTGCTGCCAAGGCATAAGTAGTCAGTAGAACAGTTTTTATATCAGGGTTTTTCTTTCTCCTAGATGGATGACTTGACAAGGTCTACAGGTTTATCACACCGAGAGGGATAATCCTTTGCCCATGTACTAGTCAAGTATATAAGAGACCTCGCAGGTATTCAAAAAAAAAAAAATTCCATATACATACATGTAGATAATAAGTTGACACGTCACTTTCCAGAGATAACAGAAAATTTAAGATGAGTTCCCCTCTCATAGGTAAGAATAAGACGGAGGGTTTGGGGGGGGGGTATCCTTCTATGGGTGGTCACTTTGTTCCATATTTTCCTTGGCCTTCTCCTGCCAACTACTAACCCAAAAACTCGAACCCATTCTTTCATCGCAATCATATTCAGTTTAACATCTGTTTTACCTACTCATTTGTGACCTATTTGTGTTAAAATAATTAATAGAAGTTATAAGCCTTTAAAGTTCTGTAAAAGATATTTTAATCACATGATTAAATATTCCTTAGTTTTGGGATTGAGTTATGTTTGAAAAACATTCTATTGTAATTGTTCTAATTGACCGTAATTTGCAGCAGGCAAGTTAGCTCAGATGGTAGGGTGTCAGACTATCATGATAGGTCATGACCCATGTCTAGTGTTGACCCTATTTTGAAAGAAGGCCAAGGCAGATGAGCCACTATACTTGTCAGTTTTGCAGTTGCCAACGAATGCAACAAACGCTTGTCTAAGGTGCTGATATGAACTACAGCAATCCAACTTGGTTGCGAGGAAATCATGCAGCATCATTTGGCTGATAAAATGGAATTTAAAAAATAAATTATATTTTTCTAATACACAAATGTCCATTTAGTTCTTGTTCAGTCATTTCTTTCAGCTAGCAAACTCATCCATTTTTAATCCGTGGAACCCAAGACAATGCTTTCTCTGACAGAGCCGAGAAGTAATGCCAACAGACGCTTACCCCAAAATGTGGTGCTGGTGTATTTGATCAGTACCAAATTTCTGCCCTGGAAAATGTTAGATCATGTAATATTCTTTTAGACGGTGTAAAGGGAAAAAATGGAATTATCGTGTGCTTTTATCGATTCGTTTTATTGTGTTTTATTAAAATAGATTTTTAAAAGGGGGGCAATCGCAATTTTGAAGCGAAAACAGAAAACAATTCAATTTAAATTATAATTCTTCTCTAAAGAAAATACAAACAAATCAGAAGTGAGTTTCATAAATAAATAAATTTATTACAAAATAAAATAATCCTTTTTCAACGAACAATTTAAAAAATATCTTTCATTAAATATATATATTTTACTTAATTTAGTTTGTATATTAAAATAATCCTTATTCAACGAACAATTTAAAAAATATCTTTCATTAAATATATATATTTTACTTAATTTAGTTTGTATATTAAATAATCCTTTTTCAACGAACAATTTAAAAAATATCTTTTATTAAACATATATATTTTACTTAATTTAGTTTGTATATTAAATAATCCTTTTTCAACGAACAATTTTAAAAATATCTTTCATTAAATATATATATTTTACTTAATTTAGTTTGTATATTAAAATAATCCTTATTCAATGAACAATTTAAAAAATATCTTTCATTAAACATATATATCTACTTAATTTAGTTTGTATATTAAAATAATCCTTTTTCAACGAACAATTTAAAAAATATCTTTCATTAAATATATATATTTTACTTAATTTAGTTTGTATATTAAATAATCCTTTTTCAACGAACAATTTTAAAAATATCTTTCATTAAATATATATACTTTACTTAATTTAGTTTGTATATTAAAATAATCCTTTTTCAACGAACAATTTTAAAAATATCTTTCATTAAATATATATATTTTACTTAATTTAGTTTGTATATTAAAATAATCCTTTTTCAGCGAACAATTTAAAAAATATCTTTCATTAAATATATATACTTTACTTAATTTAGTTTGTATATTAAAATAATCCTTTTTCAGCGAACAATTTAAAAAATATCTTTCATTAAATATATATACTTTACTTAATTTAGTTTGTATATTAAAATAATCCTTTTTCAATGAACAATTTAAAAAATATCTTTCATTAAACATATATATTTTACTTAATTTAGTTTGTATATTAAAATAATCCTTTTTCAACGAACAATTTTAAAATTATCTTTCATTAAACATATATATTTTACTTAATTTAGTTTGTATATTAAAATAATCCTTTTTCAACGAACAATTTAAAAAATATCTTTCATTAAATATATATATTTTACTTAATTTAGTTTGTATATTAAAATAATCCTTTTTCAACAAACAATTTTAAAAATATCTTTCATTAAATATATATATTTTACTTAATTTAGTTTGTATATTAAATAATCCTTTTTCAACGAACAATTTAAAAAATATCTTTCATTAAATATATATATTTTACTTAATTTAGTTTGTATATTAAAATAATCCTTTTTCAACGAACAATTTAAAAAATATCTTTCATTAAATATATATATTTTACTTAATTTAGTTTGTATATTAAAATAATCCTTTTTCAACGAACAATTTTAAAAATATCTTTCATTAAATATATATATTTTACTTAATTTAGTTTGTATATTAAATAATCCTTTTTCAACGAACAATTTAAAAAATATCTTTCATTAAATATATATATTTTACTTAATTTAGTTTGTATATTAAAATAATCCTTTTTCAACGAACAATTTTAAAAATATCTTTCATTAAATATATATATTTTACTTAATTTAGTTTGTATATTAAAATAATCCTTTTTCAACGAACAATTTAAAAAATATCTTTCATTAAATATATATACTTTACTTAATTTAGTTTGTATATTAAATAATCCTTTTTCAACGAACAATTTTAAAAATATCTATCATTAAATATAACTTTACTTAATTTAGTTTGTATATTAAAATAATCCTTTTTCAACGAACAATTTTAAAAATATCTTTCATTAAACATATACTTTACTTAATTTAGTTTGTATATTAAAATAATCTTTTTTTCAACGAAACATTTAAAAGAAACATATTTACTTGAATAAATGAACTTTGGGTTCATTTTAAAGAGGGTTCATTTTTTCCTTTACACTGTCTTTGATAATATCACGTGATCTAACGTTTTTCAGGGCATGAATTTGGTACTGATCAAATAGACCAGCACCAAAAATGTTCCAGACAAATAGCGGCAATGTCACAGTTTTGTGGATCTGAACGTCACATCGTAGGCGCAGAGCAATTAAGTAACTCGTGACCACGATGTATATTGTCACAATATAACCAACCCATCTCCAGTCTGGAATGGATTAAGCAGGTTTTTCTTGTTTTTCATTATTTTCAGAGTCATGGAACTTGAGGAGAATAATTCTGCCGAGTATTTGAAACAATTGCTCCTGTCATGTATTTGTAACCTTTCTGGTCGAATGATCGTAGAAGCTGAACTTCTGTGTAAGTTTTACCGAACATGATTTTTTTTATAATCGAAATTCATGTGTTCATTTAATTTAGAAGCACAGATAAACCATAATACTTGACTTTTGCCATTAAACTTTAATTTTAGCCAGAAAATACTTTCTATTCTCAACTATAAAGGCTTTGAAATAACTTTTGAATTTGGAAGAGTCACGATAGCGTACATACAATAAGACAATTTAATCTGTTAATAGATTAAAAAATGGCTGACATCTGTTTATTTTCATGAGTGTTTGAAATTCAAAAGTAACCTCCGACTTTCTCCAGGTGCATCTTTTCGAATTTGGGAATCTTTATGTCGAACTCGGGGACTTATATGGAATATCAAACTTAGCCTTTAATTTAATCCACGAGGTAGATTGTTCTCGTTCCATCAGCCATGATTGGGTAGAAAGAAGTGTTAATTATTATGTTATTGACCTGTGGCACAGTGATTAGAGGAGTAGATTAACACTCAGTTCTAAGTGACAGTCTTCTGAAGGTTGAAGGTTCAATCCTTACTCCAGGCGGTAATAACTAAGAATAACATAAAAAATTAATTAACACTTCTACTTGATCATGGCTGATGGAATGAGAACAATCTACCCCCGTTGATCAAATAAAGTGTTCAGTTTTAAATTTAGTATATGTTTTCAAGTTTGAAAAATGTACTTGAAGAAGGTCGGTGGTTACATCGGCCAGAATGTGAAACTAACATCAGTCGCACATTTTATCTCCTTTTATCTTTTTTTGGGGGGGAGGTAATTTTTTTTTTTTTTTTTTTTTTTTTTTAATATACTAGCAAATATATGCTCCTTCCGGTCGCATATTGGGAGAATAATATCATGGTGAATGAACATATACTACACTGATCCACAAAGTAGGAGATAATGACTGAAAGAATGATATGACAACAACAGAATAGATAGTACATTACCCCTCACATCCCCACCCTCCAAAAAAAACAGAAGCTAATACCTGGGAGGATCCCACCATAAAAGGAGAAGGTAATGCCTGTGAGTATGATCTCATGACAACAGAACAAATATTACACCCCCCCCCCCCCCCCCCAAGGAGGATGTAACACCTAGGCGGATTAGTCCCCTCCCCCATAGAAATGGAGGAGATAATTCCTGGGAGGGCGATCTTATAACAACAGAACCGATACTACACTACCCACCCTCATTAAAAGATAATGCAATAATAGATTAAATGATGGGTTTTTCTTCTTACATTTATTTTAAAATGCATAGTCATGAAACCATTATTTTTTATGGTTCCTTGGCCTTTTGGCTAAGATCAAAGTGTAGTATCTGTTCTCAGCATAACAGTAACATCAGACATTGTACTATCAACAAAATTATTGTGTATACGATAGGAAAATATGTCAATTCAAATTAAAAATGTATATTACAGAATATTAATTTATTAGAAACTGTTTATGAAATAAATATGCAAATTAAGAAAACCCAAAACTGATTGTTGGTGTTTGCAGATTACTATATATACGGTATTTCAAAATCTTGTGTCACATCATAGAATTAGATAAGCGTTGATGTTAATATAGTTAGTATAGGTGGAAAAAAACTTTGGCATTCATTTAGATTTAAAATTTTGTTTCCATTGTAAAAAAAAAATAGTTATAATTACCAGTCATTTTCTGAGTGGAGACATATTGTTGGGTTGTCGGCTTAGAGAATAATAATTCGAAATAGTCATGTTAACAATTTATTTTTTTAATAGATTTAAAAAAATTTGTTTTAATTTTCTCATTTTATTTTTTATTTAAAAAAATATTCAATTAATCATGAATAAAAAAAAAACTAATTTGGTGCATATTTATCAAAGTTACGTAGATGCGAGAAACACATGATCTTGTCTGATAGTTTTGCTGTAATTCTTTTGAAAAAGAGATTTTCTTCAAAAACGAACTCAAAATCTGTTTTCTTTTTTATTTACAGCTGAACTGCAATCGACCAAATTTGATATGGAATTAATAGTGAAGTGCATCCGTTCGTCGAGTAGCCCCCAAACGCATCACCATGCGCTCCTCTTGCTCACCGTGGCTGCAAAAATTAACCCTGTAAGTAACACACCTGTCTCACCTAATCCCCTTCTCTTCTTCGATATATATAATCAGAAAAAGTCGTATTCTAAAGAGAATCAGGTTAGCATTTGTTCTTTGTATCGTGTAGCCGAGTGCAATCTGTCACTCGCTACTTAGTAAAGATTTTATGCTTTTCTTACTGTAGAATCAAAGTAGCACTTACCGGCTTAAAGGACTTCAAATAGTTAATAGGAAAATTCTTGCTTGAATGAAGCAATAATTATATAGGAGATTATCCACTCATGCACTAGCAGCCAATCAGAACCCAGAGCATGGACTTATCTATCTAAACATAATGGAATGTTCCAGTCTTCTTATAAACCAACTTTCTAGGCTTCTATCTCAGTTTTCTAGTGAAGCTCAACTGGTCAAACTACTAAATTTTACCTTACCTCTTGCTCTTTTTCCACTGTCAATCAGAGTTTAGTCTGCGTAAGCGGTGTGATGCGGTATGGAAGTGAGTGTTGAGGACATGCGTTGCATGGAGAAGAATGATATGAGAATGATACGATGTATTTGTGTAGAACCATGCTGTCCCTCTTGACAATCGCCACCAACCCCAACGTTGTGTGTGCCGTGGTTTTCTTCTCATCTTCATCGTCGTTCTAGCCGATTGCGGAGGGCACAGCCGTGGTTTACAAGCATAGAAAAACACAAGCAATGCACTCACAAGAAAAACAGATCAGATACATTATGTATAGGTCCTGGAGCCCTAAGTGAGTGTGTGATTCTGTTGCGGAAAAGACCCTGATACACTAACGTCCACATCTTAGTAAAATTTCAGTGTATCAGGCAAGACCCAACTGAAATAATTCGCCTGTCGGGCCCCTCACTGTTGTGTCAGCTCATCTCGTCAAGTGCTCGTCCATTCAGAGCTGCTCTCGCTTGACGTTGAGTCCAATTTGATCATCTTCTCTCCCGAGTCGCCAACTGTCGTAAAACTTGCCACTTGCCATAAAAATTCCCTCCTAAGCATCTAAAAAAGCGGGAATGACTCGGCGACTCCTAAAACGCCAATAGAAACTGACTACTTCCGCGCCACCTCATTGTTGATTACCCATCCTATTTCCCCGATTGCCTTTGTGTGCGTGATGAATCATTTCCTAACATTGTTCGGGGGTATCGGCTCTGGAGAAGGGGGGGGGGGGTCGTCCATAGTATCACATGTGGAATGTGAGTCTTAAAAACATGTTTAGATCTGATGACCTCAGAGGAAGATTAAATCTGGATAGTATAAAGAAATGTGTGCAGAAGAATAGACTTCAATGGTATGGCCATGTTGAAAGAATGGATGAGAGTTCCTGGGTTAGTAGATGTAGAACAGTTGAGGTAGCAGGTTCGGTTCACAAGGAAAACCTGGGAGGAAGTGATAAAAATGTACTTGAGGGATAAGTAAAGACCTGGCAGAGATAGGTTAGTTTGGAAGTCAATTATTTATCCCTCTTTCTCTCAATTCCATCCTTAACATTTCCTCCCATATTTTCCTTGGCCTTCCCCTGCCAACTGCACCTGCTATCTTAGACGGTTCTACATTTACTAACTCAAGAACTCTCATCCATTGTTTCAACGTGACTATATAATCGAAGTCTCCTGTTCTGCAATCATTTCCTTATACTGTCTAGATTTCATTTTCCTCTGAGGTTACCAGATCTAAACCTGTCTTTGAGACTCACATTACACATCTATCATATTCTGATATTTTTTTTCTCCATGCAATGCATGTCCTTAATCTTCACTGACCCGGTTTCACTTCCATACAGTACACACGTGTGATAGACTCTTCCCTTGGTCGACAGTGGTAATGCTTTGCTGGTTAGTAATGGCAAAAGTTCCTTGAAATTTATCACCTTCTAACTCTAGCAATCAGACAAATCTGATTAGCTCAAAAAAAGGAAGAAAAAATGGAAGAAAACACAAATTAAAAGACGAAGAAAAAAAGAAGCAAAAAGTAGAAAGGGAAAAATGGGAGAAAACAAATTAAAAGAAGAAAAACAAAGAATTAAAAGAAAAAATAGAACGGAAAAAGGAAGAAGAAATAGAAAAACATTAAAAGAGAACACAAAAGAAAAAAAAGAAATAAAAAAAAAAAGAAAAGAAGTAAAAAAATAGAAAGAAAAAAGGAGGAAAAGGAAAGGAAGAAAAATGTAAAAACAAACATGTCTTATTTTTTAATTTTAAAATTAAAATCAGATACAAAAGAATAGTATTTCTTGCTCCAAACAGATTTTATTATTGATATTATCGTAATGAACAATTACGAATAAATTTCCCTATTTTGAATTATCTCCCCTTTGGAGAACTCTCCTGCTTTTACTAAGCAGCACTAATATTGTATCAACATTGTATGCCGAATCAAGCTTTCTCAAGTTACGCCTGTTCTCATTTGTCATTACAATTATTTCTAATTCTTCTTGTATTTTTTTTTTCTTCTTCTTTGACAGGAACTGCTCCTCCATAATGTAATGGCTGTATTTACATTTGTTGGCGGCACTATGGTACGGCAGGATGACACGTACACTTTCAACATGATTTACCGAACTTTAGAAACGGTCATTCCTCCATTGTTGGCAGTAAGTATTTTTATGTTTTGAATTTTTTTTTTTAAATGAGGATTGATAATGTATATTATTTGGATTACTTAGTATTTTATCCTTTATGCCATGGGTCTTTGCGAGGACCTGTGGCGTAACGGATAAAGTGCTAAATGACAGTCTTCTGAAGGTTAATGGTCCATCCATCAGTGCGGGCAGTACTAAGAATACAATTGATCAGGCTGTCTGATAATACTGGCTTCCTGACAAAAAATGCACCAAACATTGATGTTATTGTTTTTTCCTTTCCCTTTGCAAAACTCCATAACCTACTGCAACGCCGAAAACAAAAACAACAATTTTCTTCTACAAAACAACCAAACAAAACATTATGAATAAATATTTGAAGATATATAGAACTTGAAGCATAAAGCTTTTACAAAAATGATCGTATTCGTCATCAAATAACCTGAAAAGGGTTGATATGCTGTAAAACCAAACAACCAAACATAAGGATAAAATTACGAATTGCTTAAGACTTATACCCGGTCATGGCTGATGCAACGAGCGCAAGCTACCCCAGTTCGAAATTCTGTACATATTCTTGAGTTCGACAAGATATAGCTGAAGAAGATGTAAGGTTACATTTGCCGAAACGGTGTGAGAATAACATCCAAGATAAAAACAGTCGTCCGAATAAACCAACAAAATTAAGTATTTTTATATTTCAGAATTTTTTAGATGAAAATGTGTATTATTTGGATTATTCAGATTACTGTTCTCGTCTTGGATGTTATTCTCACAACGTTTAATTTAATCCACAAGAGTAAATTGTTTCCATTCTGGCAGCCACGATCGGGTAGAAATCCTAAGTAATTTTTTTATTATATTTTTAGTTAATATCGTCTGCACTGAGGATTGAACCATCAATCTGCAGCAGACTGTCACTTAGAACTGATTATTACTTAGTTTTTTCTGTTTATGCCACGGCAGCTCGTATTTAAAGATCTCAACATATTTATTTTTACATTTAAATTTTCGATCTTTTTTACTATTATTCTCTACGAAAGCTGCCATACTTTCTTTCTTTTTTTTCATTCACGCCTTCCTGGTGATACCAGATCAGGCTGCCGTGTAGCTCCCTGAGACGAAATTCACCTACATTGACGTTTTTTTTTTTTTTGTAAAACTTAATTATGTTCTACAAAACCAAAAACAAAAACAACAGCCCTTCTCCCTTTCTCCCTCCCCTTTTTTATTTTATTTTTCCTACCCTACTCCCGGTCCTGGATATGACCTTAAACTACATCCGATGGTGAGATCCGGCTTACGGACTTTGGGGAATGTGGAGCCTCCTCTTAATTACCATTGCTCCCAGGTCCACCCTGACCCGGAGTGGTAGTACCTGTTAGGGTCCCAACTATGGGTTAAATAGAAACAGATGAAACAAAAAAGAGAAGAAAACAAATATACTTTAACAACCAAACCAAACACCATCAATAAATATTTGAACATATAAAGAACTTGAAGCATAAAAACTTTCACCAAAATGACTGCATTCGGCATTAAATAACCTGAAAAGGGTTGATATGCCGTAAAACAAAACAACCAAACTAAACACCATGAATAAATATTTGAAGATATAAACAACTTGAAGCATAAAAACTTTCACCAAAATGACTGCATTCGGCATTAAATAACCTGAAAAGGGTTGATATGCCGTAAAACAAAACAACCAACCAAACCAAACCATTCACGCCTTCATGGTGGTATCTCTTTGCAAAAGTAATCACTAAGTTTTGCATAGAGTGAGGATTGAACCTTCAACCTCCAGAAGACTGTCACTTAGAACTGATTATTACTCAGCACTTTATCTGTTGCGCCACGTCTATGAACCAGAGTTTCCTGATTCGGATTATTCGGACTACTGTTCTCATATTGGCTGTTATTCTCATGTTTCGGTCGATGCAACCTTCGACCTTCACGTGAGTTTTGTATGAATCTGTATGGAATTCTGAATTAACCCCTTTATTTTATACATTATTTTTAGTAAAACATACTTTTGTTAGTATATGGAAACTAAGAACAGACACACTTGTAGACTTATACAGAGGGGGGGGGGGGATCTTCAATCTGTCTTCCCTATCTTTATTACCGGAGAGGTAACTACGCCATGCTGTGACACACCCCATCAGTTATAAAACATATTCCTAGTTCTGTTGAATGTCGGCATAGCATTAACTCTATTAATGGAAAGGTATTTACAGAATGTTAGTAACGTCTATAACACAATTCTAAAAAACAATGGATATGCTCACATTGAGATTAAATATAAGAAACAAGATACCAAAAATAATAATAAAAATAGAAAAAAAATCATTTGGTTCACATCACCGTATATAATCAGATGCTTAAAACAAAACTAGAGAAGAAACCTCTAAATCTTATCAATAAACATTTTCCCGTAACTCGTCTTCTACATAAAATATTCAATACAAATTACTTAAAACGATCTTGCAGTTGTTGTGAGAATTTAGAAATTATCATCAAAGTACCACAATTTATCTTCCTTGAAAATTAATGAGCATAATATTTTAAGAAAGGTTTTTGTAATTTATCTTTTTTTTATTAAGTAACTTTAAGTAATTACTGCTAATATTGACAAAACTATTGCATATATATATATATATTCATGCAAACATTATTAGTCTATCTTGCCATCAACATCTGAAAATGATTCAAAGAGGAATCGAAAACCTTAGTGACACATGGATCTTTTATAATTTTTTTTTTTAATTTTTAACACAAAGAAAATCATTAGAAAGATTAAAGATTAAAAAAGGTATAATTAGACAAAACAGTTCTGTTATTTTTAATGTTTGCATGAATGAAAAACTGCTGCCTAAATACACACAAAAAATATATATATACAGGAAAAAATAGGACAATAAAATTACAAAAGAATAACACCAAACATTAATTTATTATAAACTGTTTAAAAAATAGTTATACAAATAGCTGTGATTGGGTTTTTGCTCTCTACTATGTATACAGGATTTCAAAAGACTATGTTGTATCATTGCTTTAAATAACAATCAGTCATTCTGACGGTAATCTAGGTGTAATGAAAAAAAAAATTCTCGTTTATTCATTTCGATAAGTGAATGCTGCTGCTGCTGATGATAAATAGAAGTGGTTATCTAAAGTTTTTTTTTTTTTCCTTTCTTTTTGCCAGGCTTGTGAAGAAAGAGCGAAGACAAGTCATCAAGAAATTGGCACAGTGGACGACGTGGTCGTCATGGTACTGAAGGTATTTGTCGATGCTTTCCCTCACATTCCATCACATCGACGGATCATGCTCTTTCCGGAATTGACTCGGATCATCGGACAAGGCAAACACCTTTGGTGTCTCCTGCTGCTGCTGATTGAGCACTTTGTCGTGCACGGTTCCTCCAAAGGCCAAACGGATAATGCTGACGTGAGTATTTTAAACACACATTTTAGTATCCACACCCATCGTACTCAGTACGGTCGAAAAAGGTATGAACCCACAATCCCTTCCCAACTCTGGGTAAAAATAGTGACTCGTGTTCTATGAATCATTTTTTTTTTTAAATTAATTCTTTATCAATATATGTGTCATAGTTTTCATGGTACCTGGAGTAACTCAAGTTGTATGGGTACTCGAAACGCAAAGCAATTGTTTCGGTGCTTATTTTTATTGAGATACATGCGAAATATGGCAGTTCAAAATAGAGTAATAGAAAAATTTATGGATATACTTACTCATGAGTGAAAATATTAGTGTACACAAGAAAATAAGTGAGAATTTTAATAAAAAATAAAATTGATTTACTATTCGGAGTCTGCGAACTCCAAATAGTAAATTAATTTTATTTTTTATTAAAATTCTACTCGATAATTTTCCGTCAGTTTTGGTGTACACTAATATTTTTCACTGATAAGTAAGTATATCCATAAGTTTTCCTGGTATTTGATTTTGAACCGGCATATTTCACTGGAGTCGAAATAAAAATAATCACTGATTTGTTAAATTTATTTAATTTATTTATTTTTAAAAATTTATTTGCTAATGAGTCATCACTTATCAAGGTTAAAAGCCACTCGAGGATAAGGGTTAATAAGATGGACAGATTGTCAGTTGAATAATGAAGAATTTTATGAAAATGATGAATGGAATTAATAAAATTTGATTACTTATGAAGACGGTTTATGAAAAGTATTTATTCACATTGGATTTAAAGATGACCCTGTTGAAGCTCACAGGGAAGCAATCCCATGGCAACTTGTTCTACAGATGGGAATTTCTTGAAAAAAAAACTCTGTTCATGGAAGTTCTGTTTGATATTAGGCACATAAAAGAAGAAAGGAAAGTTCTTTGAAGTTGTTGTAGGAACTTCTTGTGGTGAATGTCATACAAGGAAGAACCAGAGATTGGAGCCCAGTTGAGCACGTTCGATGGAAATAACAATATAGTAGAGAAAGACTAGCAGTGTCTCTTCTATGAGAAAAGGGCTGTAGAGAAGAGAAGAAATCATCTCTCATAAGATTGCGAAGACGATTTTGTACTTAGTAAATGTAAGAAAGAGTGCTTGGAGTGGCACCTCCTCAGATGTGGCATCAGTACTCCATCTTAGGACGTGTCTGACTCTTATATAGATAGAGGATTGCATCAGGAATCAGGTACTTTCTGGAAATTTCCATTTTAGATCTAGAGTGAAAGTCAGTCCAAGGAACTTATCAAAACAAGGGACTTCCTCAAGGAGAGAGCCGTTCATTTCGACAGAGGGCAAAACAAGGATCTGAGTATTAGGGGTTAAAGGAGAGAAGTTTTGTTTTAGAAGTGTTAAAGTAAAAGATCATGTTTCTCTCCGTTGCACCGCATGTTTCAGATCAGAAGCAACAGATTTGTAAGATTTATAATTTTATATATTTTTGTAAATGTTGAATAATTAAAAAAATTATAAATATCTCAATTTATATATATATATATATATATATATAAAAGATAAAGAAAGGAAGACAGTGTTCCAACGTAATAGAAAAGGAAAGCCAAAAAATATTATTTATGTATTCATCAACTTTTCGTTGTTATTATAAAACTTCCTCAGGATGATTTGTCTGAAAAAACAATCACATAAGTACAAAATGTTTGGGCAGCCGGCTTAAAACCTCCGGCCGCTTGAGCAAAAAATCAAAATAGTAGATACAAATAGATGGTGGCAGTGGTAAGTAGCGGTTGGAGTATGAAATCATTAGAAAGTGGGAGAGGTGTTACAATAAATGCAGAGGGGGTGGGAGGCGAACATTATCGCAGCTGGAATTAATTAAAATTATGAAAGGGGGGAGGGGATACGACATATGCCTGTTTAAATCTTTTTTAATTTAGCCTTGAAAAGAAAGAGACGGGAGGCCAAAGATTAGGAAGTCATATATATATATATATAATTATATATAATATTACAGTCTTACGTCAATCAACCAACGTTTCGATGCTACATCTCTTCAAAGACTGAATAAAAATAATTTTTATTCAGTCTTTGAAGAGATGTTGTAGCATCGAAACAGTTGATTGATATAAGACTAATATTGTTTATGTAAGACGTTCGCTAACACGAACGAAACCGGTCAAATCTCTTGTTTTTGTTTTTCCCATGCACTTTAACCTGTTTTCCGTTTGTCATTTTTCACACACACACACACACATATATATATATATGAGAGAGAGAGTAAGATGATACTTTAAAGATATAAATATCTTTAACCAGTAGACTATCAAGATAAAAACAAAGCTCAATATAGTGTATAGAGCAATAATATTAATTGAATGACATAATAAAATGAAAAATTAATCAGATTTTATCAACGTTCAAAAACAAAGTGATACTGCGTCCTTAACTCATGAGTTTTCAAAGAAAATCTTCTCCTCAGAGGACCATTACCGCAATGACATTACTGCAGGTAATAAAAATTAAGCTTTGAAAATATATATATAATTATTTAAATATTATCTACATCTGTATATGTTTCATCCTTGCGGAATCATCAGTGTAGAGATAAGCATTCAAGCCATTTGCACGATTCGAACACCGGAACACGAGTCAACAAAGTTGTACCATTCTGATTCATACGAATTTACTTTTACTAATTGTACAATTATTTTAATTTAATAAAACCTTTCCTTCTCGTGACTCTCTTTTATTTTTGTTTTTTCTAGACCAATGATACGCTTCCATTGGAATTGGAATTTTGTTTTAGTCTCAGCGTCCAATTTCCTCCGGAACAACAATTAGAGGCCGTTTGCCACAGCATTCTTTATCTGTCGAAATTGCCAACCAGAATTAAACGAGGTAAGAATCAAACAAAAGAATGAATTTTCATTTTCAAGACATGGGCGTCAAGTGTGATTGGCGTCGGGTCGACTTAATTAGTCTTTCAAATCTTATGAACAACAAAAGAAATCTCTGTATTATTTGGATTATCTGGACTCATCTATTCTCATCTTGGTTCTTATTTTTACAACCTTTCAGCTGGTGTAACCTCCAACTTCTTTTCAGGTTAGGATTAGGGTTTTCAAACTTGGGAATCTGTACGGCTTTAGTTGTATTTTGTGGTTAGATGATTGGTTAAGAAGAAAGTCAGGATGAAGAAAGTAACTTGGTAGAGTTGGCTATGTCTGGCCGCATCTGACTGAAATAGAATATTGAATAAGAAAAGGGTCACCATCTTCCAGGAACAACACCAACATCTCCACTACTAAATATGTATCAAATTTTATTAGAACATAACGAGAATTGTTTTGTAGGCTGGCTTTTGTCGATAAAAGAATGCTGTATCCTGGAGTTCCATTCTAGCGGGCCACTTGTGGCGAAACGACAAGAACAGGATAATGCATCCTATCATGAGGCGATCACTTCTGGAACTGGTTTGAACCATATTTTTGGCGCGTATTGATTTTGAATCTGCGCAGTCACATTCTAACTCCCACGCAGGGAGCCAAGCCGCAACTGAATCTAACTCAAGATACTTCACATACATATAAACAAAATAGGTCCCTCATGCAACTGCTACATGTCGAACTGGGGGAACCTATATCAAATTTCAAACTGAACCCTTTATTCCTCCACTCCGAAAAAAATTCATATTACAAAAATTTTTGTCTTTTTATTTTTATTAATGGGTCACTGCTTATCAAGGCCCGGGGGGCCACTCAAAGAAAAGGGTTAAAGAGATCGTCTGTTGGTTGATGATCACCACCACGAGAGGACTGGAAACAATGAGTGGAATGGGCGGAAAATTACTTAAGAGGAATTTCTTATTCAAGAGGAGAGCTCAACATGGTAGAAACTTAATAAAAAAAAGTAGATATTATTAATAAGTGTAGCATAGTGGTCTTGTCTTTAAACCGTAACAAATGGTTTGCGTCTATGTTGTATCGTCTGTTATGTCTGTGCTCCTTCGTAATTACAGTAGTGACTGTAGAGTTGTGTCTTTTTTTAAGCTTTGTCTAGAGTTGGTCTGCCTTTCTCTTTGACGCTAGTGTATTAATTGTAGCAGCAAAAGAAGTAATTGCATTTTGTTGTCATAATTAAAACAATAACACACATTTTATTTCTCTGGGTTTCCAAAATCCTTTTTGTAGTTTTATTATTTGTTCACAGTATACAGTAATAGCATAGTCTTCATCCCGTAAACTTCCTGTAGGTGGGAGGGAAGATCTCTAAAACACATCAGCTCAGTTCCACAAGCAAAACCAGAGAGAGAGAGTTTTCTGCTCATTTTGCCTCGTATCACTCTCCTTCAACTTCCTTTTTTTCTCACGTCACTTCCTTGACACATTAACTTAAATTTTCTAATCTTAACTCCGAAATAGAAATTTTAGTTTTACATAATCTACTCATTCGACGACTCATCTTGCTACAGAAAATTTTATGAAAATATTTTGCATTGTGGGATATTTAATGCAAGAAGTTAAAATAAGTAAAAATAAAACTTTTCATTTTGTGGTCAGGTGTGATACTATGGACCCCCCCCCCCCCCCCTGCCGCCAAGAGCCATGACCCCGGAGAATGTGGAGGAAATGATTGACAAAAAGGAAAAATAATTGGAAGTGATATAAGTGGAATAACGATGAGGGGGCCGCCAAAGTCTATTGAACCAGGGGATGCACCTGACAGGTTGTTTTATAGTTTCCAGGTAGTTAGCTGGGAGTGGCTGAGATGGCAAGCAGAAGTAGTCATTTCCGCTGATCAGCTGGGTGTGATTGAGACAAAGATCGGACGTTTAGAATTTCCTGTCGAAACTAAATATATTTAGCAATTAGAAGTCGAGCGAGAGCAGATTGGAGTAGACCAGCAGATCAGGTTGAGCAGACGATTTCGACCCGATGACAACGATGGCCTCGACAGATGAATTATGTCATGCTGAAAGAATGGATGAGAGTTCTTGGATTAGTAGATGTAGAACAGTTGAAGTAGCGGGTTCAGCTCATGTGGGTAGACCAAAGAAAACATGAGGAAGAGTGATGAATAAAGAGCTGATCAAAGATAGGTTAGTTTGGAAGCCAATTTCTTAAAGCCGTCTAGCAGCCGTTAAACCAATTATGATGATGATTCAGTTAATCATGTACAATGAATCAGTTTACAATAGGTAATGTGCCCCAAAATGGTTCCTATTTACTTGCCTCCCCACAAAGGCAAAGTTAGACACAATGCTGGTTTGTATTGAGGGGAAAATTCACCTCCCCTAAAATAAAAATTGCTTCAGTTTGGAAGGACTTCTCCTTCATTGACCAAGGACAGAAGTGTAGCATCAGAACAAATACTACACGTTGTTCCTATCTAAAAAAAAAAAAGAAAATGGTTTAAACAGAAAACAAACCTAATTTAAAATCGGGTTTATTTTATATTCTCACAGTTAAAAAGTTTGTTTTTTTTTTTTTTTTTTAAATTTCCTCACGGAAAATATTTTTAACAGAAAAAAAGAAATTTGATATTAAAATAAAAAAAAAAAAAAAATTGCGGAACTTTTGCTGTTATTTTATTTAGCGTCCTCATTTATGTCTTCCTCCCCTTCCTGGCCTGATTTATACCCCGACTCGCGACTCCTGTGTAGTTGTATTCAATTCTCTTGATGTTTCTTTCCACCTTACAGATGCTGTCGAAGCTAAACAGGCACCACAGAAGCTGAACGAATGGCAAAATGCGGAAATATTCAACGTTAGTCACCACACGGACAAACGCCTCTGGCACTTCAAATATACATCCGTCAATTTCTTTGTCAATCTGCTCAGTTCGACTGACTTTATCAGCCAGGTAAGAGCTTTAACTTGAAAGATGGGGGCAATTTTTAATTTGACAAAAAAAAATGTTAGTCATCAATTCTAAATTTTCAGCTTGACCTCGTCACATCCAGCCGTCATAGGGAGCCAATATAATAACACTTGGTCTTTAGTGAATATTTGCAACCACTTTATGGCGCAGTCAAATAGCTTGCATTAACATAATGACATCAATTAACAATTTATCTCCAAGTGGAAAGTGTGCATATTTTTTTTCATAACCATCCTCTTGGATAAACAGTTGCAGAAGCATGGATGTCTTAAATCACAGGAAGCTTGACCGGCCAAGGAAAACTTGGAAGCAAGTGATTGGACAAAACCACACAAGCATGGAATTTGGAAACATCTGAACTTTGAGAATTGGAGAGTGAGCCTGCGTAATATCAGAAAAAGACTGACCCCTGAACAAGGGAAAAGTGACATTGAATAGTGATCACTGGAGACTTAGCATAAGGACAGCCAGTGTCAAACTTCTTGTCAAAGGGAACATAGATGATAAACCTGAATAGTGAATTGAATAGAAGAAAAAAGAAGTTCAAATTTGATCATAAAACATATCTAAGGGAGGTCATAAAATAGACACACTTACTCCGGAAACGACCCTGATCATCTCCCTTTAACATAAAATTTTCACAGAATATCTGTGCAATGCATTTTAAAGACAGACATGTTTTGTAAATTTCTCACATCTGACAAAAACAGAGTGTCTTGTTCTGTGCATAGTGATGCATTGGATGTCACATGGTTATTTATATATTTGTGAAAATCCGTCATAAAAACTATAACTGGGTGCTCGTCATCAGCCGTTTTCAGTGCTGCAAGTGTCCCGGACTCTGGGGTAGGCAACACCAGGTAACGTCTCACGCCTGCTCTCCATGCGGTCAAATCCAAAGGGTTGATACCAGTCATGTTACTTTGTACACACTTCATGCGTGTTATTGAGTTGATGCAGGAGGTGGCACGCTGTACATGGCCAAACCACCTGAGACGCTGAGCATGTATGGCATTCAAAATTCCACCAATATCAAGCTCCTGATCATGGCACGTTCATTACGCTGAAGCCATTGCAAATCGAAAGTAGTTGGGGGCCAATGTCTCACTGCCATATAATATGGCGGAGTGAACACAGACCAATAGACCTTGCCCCGAGTCTGAAACTAACAAAAATATTATTTCAAACTTACACGACAGACTAGTGAAAATGTTATTTGCATAATTGAGATAATGATGTTTCAGGTTTTCTCAAAATAACACAAAGATAATCCGAGAAACTTTTCAGAAATTGTTGTTGGCATAAGTTCTTTCCACCCTCCCCCCCCCCCCCCTCTGAGTTCAGAAGTTTTGTTACCTTCGTGTGATACCATTGGAACACAGGGTGAAGCAGGTGCTAGTGTGATTGCAAAAATTAGGAGAGGGTGGAGTAAGTTCAGGGAACTTCTGTTATTACTAACCAGCAAAGTGTTACTACTCTTGACCATGGAAGTGACACCTGGCCAGTTAGGGACATGTGTTACATGGAGAGAAATGATATTACAATAATACAATGGATGTGTAATGTGAGTCTTAAAGACAGGCTTAGATCTGATGATCTCAGAGGAAGATTAACTTGAGAGAAAAAGGGATAATTAAAGACCCGGCCAGAGAAAGGATAGTTTGGAAGTCAATTTCTACAATTTCTGTCTATCGTATGAATCAGATGATTCTATTGTTGACATTGCCCCCACCCCCTCAATATCTTTTTAGTCAGAATTCTTTCTAGAAAGAAATCGGGTACTCACAGGAGAGACTACGTGAAGGTTGTCAACATCCTAAGTGAAAGTGTTTCTGTGGAACCAACTGGATTCGAACTTGACACACCCAGGTTGTCAGTTTGTGCCGTTAACCACTTAACCATCGTCACCTCCCGTCCAACACATGCCAGCTTGTAAAACAGATACTAAACTGAATATGATGATGATTTCTTCTAAAATCAGGTACTTGCAGGAGGGACTATGTGAAGGTTGCCAACGTCCATAAATGAAAGTGGTGCTATGGAATTGACAGGATTCGAACTTGGTACAGTCAGTTTGCATTATTATCCACTGCATCGCTGCCACTTCCAAAATTATTTAACAATTAAACGACTTTTTGGAAGTAAATGATTATAGAGGGTCAATGCATTGATGACCACTAGATTTTGAAACAACTAGATTATAATTGATAAATTTTAATATGCTGATGAAGAAACTCATATATCTTTTTTAATGGAAATCGCTCCAGACAAGGCATGAAGCCACTTGATGTAAGGAGCTAAAAAAAAAAGTTTTTACTTCAAGGTCAAAAACTAGTCAACGATAAGTGTTAGATGGATAGATTCCGACCCAGAAAACAGCAACTCTTCCCCGTTTGTCAGAAAAAATTTCTCATAGAATGTGAGGACTAAAGGACAAAATAAGGGAAGCGAGAGTTACGAGGCTGCCGAATGTAAACCCAAAGTCAACTTTCTACTCTCATTGAATATATGCTGACCATCTTTTATTACAGATACCAAAGTTGTCCTCACTAGGTGGGATGACAACACGTACACGATGCTGGCCAGAAGACAAGATATGGTTTTGAGTTGATTGAAGTAATCATGAGTAAATGACTTTTTAGAAGTAAATGATTATATAATGCCAACTCGGTGACGACAACCCAGCTACGTAACATCCAAATGACATTGTTACCCCAACATCCATATCCCATATGAAAAGCATCACAACAAAAAGGAAATGAATGTAATTAATTGGTATTTATTGTTGTTGTCTTTGCATACAACCTTCTTCAACTTGGCATGCAACCGCCAAGTCTTGCTGTTCTCGGTGTAAATGGGGGGCTAAATGCCCGCAATACTACAGGTTAACAAATAACTGCGACCAATTAATAGGACTTCATGCAGACCAGACAATCCTGAGGCACGATCTTCGTGAGCTTTTATGCAAAAGTCTGATTCGCTTAACAAGCAACACCAACAGGGGCAGTGACAATGTGGTGGTGTCAGAGCTACCCGGTTAACAGGGCTCTAATGAAAATCCGGCAGGAGTCAACATCAGGATCTGTCGACCTCTGGTCGTCTCTGCCTCTGCGTATGGCAAGCAACGATGTGTCAGGTGCAGAATTGCAAATTAATGGAGTGAAAGTGGTAACGTTGCTTCTGCGCCATTCCTTTGTGTGTTTTGGGCCAAACCTTCCCGGACTTCCCATGCAACTGGTGAGCCTTGCTGCTCTCGGTGTCGGGGGTAAACACCTGCCATCTTGTAAGTTAACAAATGGCTGCGACTGACGAGGAGGACTTCGTGCAGACCAGATAATCCTGAGGCACAATCTTCGTGAGCTCTTTGCAGAATAACAACAATGAAAAGATTTACGGCCAATCCGTTTTTTAATTCATTAACGATTTTTTTGTTCTTTCTCTTTTTTCTCAGATTGCGAACACTTCTGACGCCAGCCTGCACGACATTTACCAGAAACTTTTGGAAAACATTCTTGATTATTTGAGCAAAGTTTCCAAAATGACCGAAGTTGAACAAGTACCTGCGGCCCCGGCACGTTTCTGGAAAATGATGCTCAATCAAGTGTCGAATCTTTTGGATAAAGTAAGTTTGGCTCATTCGTCTAGATTTATATAGACAACTAGCAGGACCCGTTCCCAGCGTTGTCCAGGATAGATATATGTTAAATTTAAAAAAATATAAGTATTAGAATATTAATTCGACAAAAAGCAGTTGGAAACAACCCTGTAATTTAGGTGATTAAAATAAGATTTATCGATGCAAAGTAGGTGGAAACTCTTTGTGAAAATTTAGATACCTCAGATTTTTGTGAAATTTTAATCAAACATCATTTAATAAATATTCCCCAAATTTCAGTTTCTTTGGATTATTTTAAAGGGTTTTTACGGGGCATAATATAGGCACAACCTTCATTTTAAAATTTAAATATATCAAATTTGCATTGAATCTGATCCCTAAATTTCAATATCTTTTTAAGACCCCTTAAGCTTAAGCCATAAATTTTAGATATTTTCTAAAATCAAAATCTTATAATTGATTTTGATCAAAATTAGAATAAGGATTCTAAACATAAGGTTTAGTAGCATTATAGCACTTTAATCTTCGTAAGGAAACAAAAATGGTGCAAAACTTTTTTATGGCTTTTAAAAAATATTATACACCGATGCATATCCCCAATTGACAATAATAATAAAATTAGACTTATTTACTATAAGAAATTTAAAACCCAAAATCTTGCAGTAAAAAACAACTCCTCCCCAACCCTTAAGACATTAGAAAGAACCAATGTTATTTAATACTAGCAGGACCCGTGCCTTGGCGTTGCCCGTGATAGATATAAATGAAATTAAAAAAAATATAAGTATTAGAGTATTAATTCGATAAAAAAGCAGTTGGAAACAACCCTGTAATTTAGGTGATTAAAGTAGGATTTATTGATGTTTTGAATCAAACAAAATAGATTTCTCTTGTTTTGGGTGACTGCTCTCCCCCCTCTACGATTGTAAGCGGCGGTTTATTTGAAAAAATAAAAAAACACTGCCCCCCCCCCCTCCAAGTAAATATGATCCAAGAATATACGTGAAGCTTTCCAAGGTCAGTGAAGGAAAACTACTTCTAGATTGAGGCAATTTTTATCTCAATCCGTAGTGCCCATTTTGGTGCGATATTGAATTTACCAATATTGAAAATCGACCTTTCGTCTAACACTGGCGAGTGATTTAAGGAATTTATTGACTGTTAACTAATCTGCACTTTTACCATGGACTATCTTGTTGCTATTTCGTTGCCTCTCCACGAGGGGAGAGTGATGTTTAATGTGCTGAAAATCCATCTCCTGGGGGGGGGGGGGGGGAGAATGCTGCAGTCTAGAAGGGTTTCTTTTAAAATTGACATAGTTAAATAGAGGGAAGGTATTATAATAATAAAAATTTCTGCAGTCTAGAAAGTTTTCTCCTTCATTGACTGAGAAGAGAAAAAACAAAGTAACGGATACTGCAAGTTGAAGTATATTTAGAAAAGTAAAAATTAATATTTTCGAATATCAGTAGCAGTTTTAGCATTGAAGAAAGTATGTAAAAAAAAGTTATGAAATAAATTTAAATTATTTTCGTTATGAATTAATATCGAATAATGTTCGATGAATAGGAAAATATAGATGAAAATAATGATTTTAAATGTTACGCCAGTCTGTTTTTGTAATTGATTTCAAAGCCTTTTAACTGTCATGAATTAAATAAAGGAACGTTATTCCTAACTGACGTATAATCATGATAATAAAAATATACTTAAATAAATCGACGAATGCTCATTTTAATCGAATGTGAGCAGAAAAACTGTTTAATGTTTAACATGTATTGCCTCGAGGGTACTGTTGCGTGCTGCGATTATTTTAGCTGGCGAAAATGTAAACACGTTTTTTTATAAATTGTTGCAAATGAGTAGAAAGAGGGAGAGAGAATGGGTGGCTGTAATAGGTAAATCTAAAAAGAAAACGTCTTACGTAAAATACCGCCACCCCCTCCAATAAAAAAAGAATACCTAACGTGAAAATGAAAGCACGAATGTTGGATCAATGTTAGATATGTATGGATGCTCAAAAGTGAAAAAATGAACTTGTTTTGTCGGTTAATTATTAGTGGAAGTTTTTTTAGAGAAACTGATATTACGTGCTTCTATGGAATTGGTATCAACAATTGAATGTTGTCGAAATGAACACTGCACTTCATTTTATGCTGTATTTTGAAAAAGATTTTTACGCCTTAAAGGTGTTATGTATTAAATTTTCTAAGTTAAAAAATGAAATTATACCTGAAGCAGTCGAAGATTGCTAAAGGAAATGTCTAAAGTCGATTCTGATTAAGAGATTGTAGCCGCCATTTTGAATCATGTACAGTATAAGTCATTAAGTTCGTTAAATGTATTCCATAAATTCCGGAATGAGATGAAGTCTATATGTAATAGTTAGAAATAACATAATCTGATATTCTCGAAAATCAGTGGAATATATTTGTGCGGGATGTATTGTATTATGTATTTAATTAATAGAAGATGAATAGATAACGATTACATTTTCTATAGCATCTGTTTATTACTTCCCGGTGATGAAAGAGTGTTAGTAGTAAAATATTAGAGGGAAAAGTTTTTGCTTCCATCTCTATGGAGTGTTTTTTGCAGAGGCTGTGATGGTGGTCTAAAAGTAGGATTGTTAGATGGAGAAAATAATCATAAATTTCTTCAAACACGCTCGAGTGAATAAGCTGAATAAAGTGGTGAATTTAGTAGCCTATAATGCATGTGGTTCTTTTCTTACTCACGCCAAAGGTACAGGGGAAAAACGTCTTCACTTATATATATATTATATATATATATATATATATATATATATATATATAAATTAGTACTTATGTCAGCAGAAAAAAGAGCAGTATGTATTTTACATACTATACATTCGATAGACCCTTATGCAGCTGTGGCAAAATTGCGACAAGTCTACCACCTTTAATAGCAACTTTAATTTAGGTGATTAAAGTAGGATTTATTGATGTTTTGAATCAAACAAAATAGATTTCTCTTGTTTTGGGTGACTGCTCTCCCCCCTCTACGATTGTAAGCAGCGGTTTATTTGAAAAAATAAAACCACTGCCCCTCCCCCCCTCCAAGTAAATATGATCCAAGAATATGTGTGAAGCTTTTCAAGGTCAGTGAAGGAAAATACTTCTAGATTGAGGCAATTTTTATCTCAATCCGTAGTGCCCATTTTGGTGCGATATTGAATTTACCAACATTGAAAATCGACCTTTCGTCTAACTCTATTGATTTAAGGAATTTGTTGACTGTTAACTAATCTGCACTTTTACCATGGACTATGTTATTGCTATTTCGTTGCCTCTCCACGAGGGGAGATATATAGAATGGTGATATTTAATGTGTTAAAAATCCATCTCCTAAGGGGGAAAAATTGCCAGTCTAAGAGGATTTATTCTAAAATTGACAAATACTTAATTAGAGAGAAAGTAATAAAAAATTGCCACAGTCTAAGAGGATTTATTCTAAAATTGACAAATACTTAATTAGAGAGAAAGTAATAAAAAAATTGCCACAGTCTAAGAGGATTTATTCTAAAATTGACAAATACTTAATTAGAGAGAAAGTAATAAAAAATTGCCACAGTCTAAGAGGATTTATTCTAAAATTGATAAATACTTAATTAGAGAGAAAGTAATAAAAAATTGCCACAGTCTAAGAGGATTTATTCTAAAATTGACAAATAGTTAATTAGAGAGAAAGTAATAAAAAATTGCCACAGTCTAAGAGGATTTATTCTAAAATTGATAAATACTTAATTAGAGAGAAAGTAATAAAAAATTGCCACAGTCTAAGAGGATTTATTCTAAAATTGATAAATACTTAATTAGAGAGAAAGTAATAAAAAATTGCCACAGTCTAAGAGGATTTATTCTAAAATTGACAAATAGTTAATTAGAGAGAAAGTAATAAAAAATTGCCACAGTCTAAGAGGATTTATTCTAAAATTGACAAATACTTAATTAGAGAGAAAGTAATAAAAAATTGCCACAGTCTAAGAGGATTTATTCTAAAATTGACAAATACTTAATTAGAGAGAAAGTAATAAAAAAATTGCCACAGTCTAAGAGGATTTATTCTAAAATTGACAAATACTTAATTAGAGAGAAAGTAATAAAAAATTGCCACAGTCTAAGAGGATTTATTCTAAAATTGACAAATACTTAATTAGAGAGAAAGTAATAAAAAATTGCCACAGTCTAAGAGGATTTATTCTAAAATTGACAAATACTTAATTAGAGAGAAAGTAATAAAAAAATTGCCACAGTCTAAGAGGATTTATTCTAAAATTGACAAATACTTAATTAGAGAGAAAGTAATAAAAAATTGCCACAGTCTAAGAGGATTTATTCTAAAATTGACAAATACTTAATTAGAGAGAAAGTAATAAAAAATTGCCACAGTCTAAGAGGATTTATTCTAAAATTGATAAATACTTAATTAGAGAGAAAGTAATAAAAAATTGCCACAGTCTAAGAGGATTTATTCTAAAATTGACAAATAGTTAATTAGAGAGAAAGTAATAAAAAATTGCCACAGTCTAAGAGGATTTATTCTAAAATTGATAAATACTTAATTAGAGAGAAAGTAATAAAAAATTGCCACAGTCTAAGAGGATTTATTCTAAAATTGATAAATACTTAATTAGAGAGAAAGTAATAAAAAATTGCCACAGTCTAAGAGGATTTATTCTAAAATTGACAAATAGTTAATTAGAGAGAAAGTAATAAAAAATTGCCACAGTCTAAGAGGATTTATTCTAAAATTGACAAATACTTAATTAGAGAGAAAGTAATAAAAAATTGCCACAGTCTAAGAGGATTTATTCTAAAATTGACAAATACTTAATTAGAGAGAAAGTAATAAAAAATTGCCACAGTCTAAGAGGATTTATTCTAAAATTGACAAATACTTAATTAGAGAGAAAGTAATAAAAAAATTGCCACAGTCTAAGAGGATTTATTCTAAAATTGATAAATACTTAATTAGAGAGAAAGTAATAAAAAATTGCCACAGTCTAAGAGGATTTATTCTAAAATTGATAAATACTTAATTAGAGAGAAAGTAATAAAAAATTGCCACAGTCTAAGAGGATTTATTCTAAAATTGACAAATAGTTAATTAGAGAGAAAGTAATAAAAAATTGCCACAGTCTAAGAGGATTTATTCTAAAATTGACAAATACTTAATTAGAGAGAAAGTAATAAAAAATTGCCACAGTCTAAGAGGATTTATTCTAAAATTGATAAATACTTAATTAGAGAGAAAGTAATAAAAAATTGCCACAGTCTAAGAGGATTTATTCTAAAATTGACAAATAGTTAATTAGAGAGAAAGTAATAAAAAATTGCCACAGTCTAAGAGGATTTATTCTAAAATTGACAAATACTTAATTAGAGAGAAAGTAATAAAAAATTGCCACAGTCTAAGAGGATTTATTCTAAAATTGACAAATACTTAATTAGAGAGAAAGTAATAAAAAATTGCCACAGTCTAAGAGGATTTATTCTAAAATTGACAAATACTTAATTAGAGAGAAAGTAATAAAAAAATTGCCACAGTCTAAGAGGATTTATTCTAAAATTGACAAATACTTAATTAGAGAGAAAGTAATAAAAAATTGCCACAGTCTAAGAGGATTTATTCTAAAATTGACAAATACTTAATTAGAGAGAAAGTAATAAAAAATTGCCACAGTCTAAGAGGATTTATTCTAAAATTGACAAATACTTAATTAGAGAGAAAGTAATAAAAAATTGCCACAGTCTAAGAGGATTTATTCTAAAATTGATAAATACTTAATTAGAGAGAAAGTAATAAAAAATTGCCACAGTCTAAGAGGATTTATTCTAAAATTGACAAATACTTAATTAGAGAGAAAGTAATAAAAAAATTGCCACAGTCTAAGAGGATTTATTCTAAAATTGACAAATACTTAATTAGAGAGAAAGTAATAAAAAATTGCCACAGTCTAAGAGGATTTATTCTAAAATTGACAAATACTTAATTAGAGAGAAAGTAATAAAAAATTGCCACAGTCTAAGAGGATTTATTCTAAAATTGATAAATACTTAATTAGAGAGAAAGTAATAAAAAATTGCCACAGTCTAAGAGGATTTATTCTAAAATTGACAAATAGTTAATTAGAGAGAAAGTAATAAAAAATTGCCACAGTCTAAGAGGATTTATTCTAAAATTGACAAATACTTAATTAGAGAGAAAGTAATAAAAAATTGCCACAGTCTAAGAGGATTTATTCTAAAATTGACAAATACTTAATTAGAGAGAAAGTAATAAAAAATTGCCACAGTCTAAGAGGATTTATTCTAAAATTGACAAATACTTAATTAGAGAGAAAGTAATAAAAAAATTGCCACAGTCTAAGAGGATTTATTCTAAAATTGACAAATACTTAATTAGAGAGAAAGTAATAAAAAATTGCCACAGTCTAAGAGGATTTATTCTAAAATTGATAAATACTTAATTAGAGAGAAAGTAATAAAAAATTGCCACAGTCTAAGAGGATTTATTCTAAAATTGACAAATAGTTAATTAGAGAGAAAGTAATAAAAAATTGCCACAGTCTAAGAGGATTTATTCTAAAATTGACAAATACTTAATTAGAGAGAAAGTAATAAAAAATTGCCACAGTCTAAGAGGATTTATTCTAAAATTGACAAATACTTAATTAGAGAGAAAGTAATAAAAAATTGCCACAGTCTAAGAGGATTTATTCTAAAATTGACAAATACTTAATTAGAGAGAAAGTAATAAAAAATTGCCACAGTCTAAGAGGATTTATTCTAAAATTGATAAATACTTAATTAGAGAGAAAGTAATAAAAAATTGCCACAGTCTAAGAGGATTTATTCTAAAATTGACAAATACTTAATTAGAGAGAAAGTAATAAAAAATTGCCACAGTCTAAGAGGATTTATTCTAAAATTGATAAATACTTAATTAGAGAGAAAGTAATAAAAAATTGCCACAGTCTAAGAGGATTTATTCTAAAATTGACAAATAGTTAATTAGAGAGAAAGTAATAAAAAATTGCCACAGTCTAAGAGGATTTATTCTAAAATTGACAAATACTTAATTAGAGAGAAAGTAATAAAAAATTGCCACAGTCTAAGAGGATTTATTCTAAAATTGACAAATACTTAATTAGAGAGAAAGTAATAAAAAATTGCCACAGTCTAAGAGGATTTATTCTAAAATTGACAAATACTTAATTAGAGAGAAAGTAATAAAAAATTGCCACAGTCTAAGAGGATTTATTCTAAAATTGATAAATACTTAATTAGAGAGAAAGTAATAAAAAATTGCCACAGTCTAAGAGGATTTATTCTAAAATTGACAAATAGTTAATTAGAGAGAAAGTAATAAAAAATTGCCACAGTCTAAGAGGATTTATTCTAAAATTGATAAATACTTAATTAGAGAGAAAGTAATAAAAAATTGCCACAGTCTAAGAGGATTTATTCTAAAATTGACAAATACTTAATTAGAGAGAAAGTAATAAAAAATTGCCACAGTCTAAGAGGATTTATTCTAAAATTGATAAATACTTAATTAGAGAGAAAGTAATAAAAAATTGCCACAGTCTAAGAGGATTTATTCTAAAATTGACAAATAGTTAACTAGAGAGAAAGTAATAAAAAATTGCCACAGTCTAAAAGGATTTATTCTAAAATTGATAAATACTTAATTAGAGAGAAAGTAATAAAAAATTGCCACAGTCTAAGAGGATTTATTCTAAAATTGATAAATACTTAATTAGAGAGAAAGTAATAAAAAATTGCCACAGTCTAAGAGGATTTATTCTAAAATTGACAAATAGTTAACTAGAGAGAAAGTAATAAAAAATTGCCACAGTCTAAAAGGATTTATTCTAAAATTGATAAATACTTAATTAGAGAGAAAGTAATAAAAAATTGCCACAGTCTAAGAGGATTTATTCTAAAATTGACAAATACTTAATTAGAGAGAAAGTAATAAAAAATTGCCACAGTCTAAGAGGATTTATTCTAAAATTGACAAATACTTAATTAGAGAGAAAGTAATAAAAAATTGCCACAGTCTAAGAGGATTTATTCTAAAATTGACAAATACTTAATTAGAGAGAAAGTAATAAAAAATTGCCACTAAGAGGATTTATTCTAAAATTGACAAATAGTTAATTAGAGAGAAAGTAATAAAAAATTGCTGCAGTCTAAAAAGATTTCTCCTTCACTGACCGAGAAGATCAAAGACAAAGTAACGGATACTGCACTTTCTGTTGAAGTATATTTAGAAAAGTAGAAATTAATATTTTTTTTGAATATCAGTAGCAGTTTTAGCGTCAAAGAAAGTATATAAAAAAAGGTATGTAATAAATTAAAATAGTGTTCAATGAATAGGGAAATGTAGATGAAAATAATGTTTTTAAATGTTACGCTGGTCTGTGTTCGAAATTGATTTCAAAGCCTTTTAACTGTCGTGAATTAAACAAAGGAACATTATTCGTACTGGACGTATAACTATGATAATAAAAGTATACTTAAATAAATCGACGAATGCTAATTTAAATCGAATGTGACTGTTGTGTACTGCAATTATTTAAGTCAGCAAAAATGTAAACACGTTTTTTTTGTAAATTGTTACAAATGAATAGAGAGATGGAGGAGAGAGAGGGAGAGAGAATGGACGGTTATAATAGGTAAATCTAAAGAAGAAAAGAAAACGTCTTACGTAAAATACCCCCTCCAATAAAAAAAGAATACCTAACGTGAAAATGAAAACATGAATGTTGGATTAATGTTAGATATGTATGGGTGCTCAAAAGTGAAACAATAAACTTGTTGTCTGTTAATTTTTAGTAAATAAAAAAAAGGAGGAGGTTAATTTTGACGTGCTTCAAACGATTCATGGGTAAGGGAGGTAGAAGACTTTTGTTTCATCAATAAATGACTTCCTGTCTTCTTTAAGATATGTCAGACGATACTTTCAGTATGAAAAAAACTAGGATATTGTCGACTAGATTTCAGCTATGTACTACAAGACGTCAGCCAGATATATTTTGTTGTGGTCTGGAAGCAAAGAATTGGTCCACCATAGTGTTACACTTGGTTCTGGAAACAACACTAACTTGTGAAAGCATATAGATGTAGATGTGTGAAAATAATGTTAACAACGGTATTTTTCCACATAAGGTTAGAATAGTAGAAAATGCCATTAGAAGTGAAACGTTTTAAAATTAGGGTTACGTATCAGAATATTGCTTCAGACAGGAAGTTGCTAGTGACACATAGTGGGTAAGCTGATCAAATCTTTCTCTTTTGTCTGGGCCACACAAGAAAAAGTAGTCAAATTTTGGGACATCTAGGATTGGTTGGGGATATTATGTATGCACACTGTATATTAGAGAAGATCAAATAAAACCCCATTTGATTTTGTGCTGTCATTTCTAATAACTTTTATGACTGGTGTTATCAAGAAGAACGAGACGACTGCAACAAGAAAAACAAGAGAAAGAAACAGAGAGGTCACTACCCATTGAGCCACAACTTACAACGTGTGAACAAAACGTCCATAGATATTTTATTAGTCTGGAAACAAAGAATTATCCACCGCTAGTCTGGTACTAAAACCATGAAAACAGTACAGCATGACCCATGTAGATTGCATTGTGCTAAAAATGAAACTTTTTCTTTTCTCTTCAGGTTTGCAGTCTTTTGCCAGATGTTGTGTTTATTGAAGTTATTTCAACTTTGATCAACCACAAACTGACGACCGTCCAACGGAAGTCGATGGAATTACTAAATTCTAAACTCCAACAATTCACAGACGATCTTCATGACGACATCGTAAGGAAGATTCAGCTTTTAAAATTTTTTATTTTACTTTCATTGCAGATTTGGGTGCTTATGCATATCAACCCTGACATTGAAATATTTAAAGAATGTATAAACTTTATTATGTACTTACATGTTAGCTGAAAATAAGATTGTGCAGAAAAAATTACGCAAATTCATCCAGTAGTTATTAAATTATAAGAAAAAGAAAAAAATGATTTTATGTACATTTTGACATTTTTGTAAACAATGGAGACCCCAAACCCCGAAATCGTGAAAATGAGTTATCGTCCTTGACCACTGGAAAATCTAAGATACAAAATGGTGGAAATATCTACAGAGTGATAAAATCGTTTTTTATTTATAATTAAATAAATACTGGATAAATTTGCATAATCTTTGGTGTATAGTCTTTTTTTCATCTACCACATAAGTACATAACAAAGTTTATACATTTCTTTAGCTATTTTATTTTTAAGAGCGGTCTAACATGTCAGGGTTGATAAGCATAAGCACCCAGATTTGTTCTTGTTGGTCCCAAAATGGTCGTCGTGCTTACTCCACTAAGAACCGATTCATTCCTTAGTTTGATTTTATTTGTTAATAATTACAATTATTGAAAGCAAATTATTATTTGCCTATAAAAAAAATTCAGCCTAAAATATAATTGGAGACTTTGGGGGATTAACACCGGTTCACAATTTCCGATTTCAGATACGGCGGCCATGATGAAATGAATACTTCCTATTTTAGCTTGAAGACATTAAGAACTTAAACGTAAAATCTTTTACCAAAATAACTGGATTCGGGATAAAATAACCCTCAAAGGGTTTATATACTTTTAAACAAAACAACCAAACCCTCTCCTGCATAAAATGCTGACCATCTTTAAAAACAAAAAAAATTCAGACAAAATTTATAGGTTTTTTTTTTCCTCTCTATCTTTGCAGGGATGTGAATTCTCTGCTTTTTTTCTGCCTCCTTTTTTTTTAATCCCCCCAAAAAACGGATTTCCACTTAAATCGGATGTGAATTCTTTGCTTTTGGTTGAAATCTGTTTTTTTTGTTTTTTTTTAATCTAAAAAAAGCGGATTTCCACTTAAATCGCTAAAGCCTCCATGGATGTGAATTATCCGCTTTTTTTTTTATAAGAAGGTTAGGAAATTCATGTTGATTTCAACTTTTTTTTTAGCCGTTGGCTACTCATGTCCCCTCTCTTTCTCGACTGCTTTTTTAAGTAAAAATTTGTGATAGTTTTTTTTTTCTCTCTAGCTCTACTCATTTGATTCTGTAAAATCTGGTGAATTTGGCACAAAGTGTAGTATCTGTTCTGATACTACACTCCACCTTTTCTGTCCTCGGTCAGTGAAGGAGAAATTCTTCCAGACTGACGCAATTTTATTTTTTTGTCCCAATCCAGAGTACCCCTTGTGGGGACAGCTGGGCCTCCCCCCCACATTAAAAACCGCCCTTGTGTCTAACTCTTCTCTTATGGGGAGGCAAGTAAATAGGGACTGATGAATTGGATCAAATTGAGGTTCATCCAATTTACTGTGCCTTTTTTGAAAATGTCACAATTTTAAAATCTTTTTGACCTGCTCTAATAAAATGGGTCGGATTCTCAACTTTCCAGCAAGTCATCACTTTGAATTGACAATAATGCTTTTATATTGGAATCCATCCTTGCCCCTTTTGGGGGGGCTGGGAGGAGAGCCGGGAGGGCTTCTGGCTCGATTAAGATCACTTTTGCAAAGTACACAATGATCTGATCGTTTTAGATGAAATGTTTTGTTTTTTCTTCCGATCGAATAAATGTTTTTTTTCTCTCATTGTTTTTTCAGCTTCAACTGCTTTTGCCATTGGTTAACAAACTGACCGCCATTGTTGAAACAAAGATTATCGTCCAGCATTCCACTGATGAAATGAACATAGTGATTGGCCAGACGGCACTTTTCTCGTTGAAATTGCTGTGCCGTCGTTTGGCTGGACGAGGCGTCCAAGAATTTAGTCATGTAAGTTTTTTTTTCTTTTTTTCTTAGTTTTTTACTTTTTTTCTTATTTTTTTACTTTATTGTAAAAATAATTTTTTAAGAAAATTATGTTTGTATTAGGGGTGGGACGTAATGGGTGAAAATTTCAGATTCATGCGAGTAGTATTTTTTTGTGTTCATTTATACATAAATAACACTAAACAATCAAACATTTTGAAAATTTTGCAAAATTTAGAAGGTGCAGGCCAAAAATAGCCGTTAGGGCTCAAAATCCATCATTTTTCGTAGAAAAAGTGGTTTCATGTGACATTGCAGGTCCTAAAACATCCCTATTTGTATTTATTTATTTAGAAAGAATTTTAAAATGAAAAATTGCATAAAAGGCCAAATTCTGTTAAAATTTATGATTGTGCCAATGTTAAATATACCACTTTTTTCTTTTTTTCTTTTTCTTTTTTTTTTAACTTTTTTCTTTTTTTAAATTTTTTTTTCTTTTTTTGTTCAATAGATTGTTTAATAAATCCTAAAATGTAAAAACAAGCATCTTTTTATTTAAAAAATGGAGAGAAATGTCAGAAATTGAAATTACAGATTGGAATCTTCTCGAAGATGGAGACATTTTTTTTTTTCTTTTGGTTTGAATTATTCAAACTAATATTCTCACTTGGGTCGTTATTTTCACAACATTTTGTCTGATGTAACCTCCGACCTTCTTTAGATGCATTTTTTTAATTGGATAATATTTGGGAACTTAAACACAATTTCGAATTTAACCCCTTATTTAATGCACAGGGAGGGGTAGATTGTTTTTGTTTCATCAGCCATGGAGGTTGAAGGTTCAATCTTTACGACAGACGATAATAACTAAGAGTTATATAATAATTAACACTTCCATCTGATTATGGCTGACGAGATGAGAACAATCTACCTCCGTGGATTAAATAAGAGTTTGGTCTGATATTCTTAAATGTTCCTGAGTTCGACATAAATATTTCCACATTCATAACGATGCACCTGAATCGCTATGAATATGATGTGAACAGTAGTCCGAAAAATCCAAATAATACAAATTATCAATCTGCATCTAAAAATTTGTTCTGAAACATAAGAAAATATTTGATAATATGATGTTGAGTAAGTGAATCAGATGTAAGTCTCTTGCTATTAAGAACTAACAAGATTGTAATCGTCCCTTCGGTTGACTACATCATCATCAATTCTTAATCTTCTGGAGGTTGAAGGTTCAATCCTTACTACAAGCTCCAACCCCTGTCCCATCGCCACAAGGTTGCATCCTTGTGCTTGTTTTACAAGTACTTCAGTGGAATGTGCTGCGATGAACTTGCTGCTCTTGTCCCCTCTTGATGTAAATTCACCTAAATACACTCGACCAACTCGACAGTCAGCTAAATCCCATCCATTCATTGTAAAAGTCCCCAGATACCGAAGAGCCTTCTACTCCAAAAGCTTCTTTCCTCACGTTGCCGACCTTTGGAACTCCCTCCCTGCTTCCCGACTGTACTGACATGCAGAAATTTGAAAGTAATGTGAACAAGCATCTCCCAATTTAGGATGACTCCCTAAACTTTCACCCTAATTCTCAGTAGCCCTTACGTCTACAGTAGCAGCTTGCCTTGTTTTGGTGTGAACTATGTAAAAAATAAAAAAATATAAACTAATTAATATTTTTACCTGATCAGAGCTGACGGAATAAGAACAATCTACCCCCATGGATTAAATAAAAGGGGTCGGTTCGATATTCCGTATAGGTTTCCATGTTCGAGAAGATGCACCTGAATAATGTCGGCGGTTACATCGGCTGAAACCTTGTGGAAATAACAACCGAGATGAAGATAGTAGTCGAATAATCCAAATTTTAGTTTTATTTTTTATTTTCTTTGTATGTTCGCCAGCATATCAACCCCTTTTGGTGCCACAACACGATAACCTTTGATGTGTACGATTAGTTGAACACAAGTTGCTATTTTTACCCATAGCTGGAGAGAGAAATTGAGGATTGAGACTTGTGCCAAGAGTATTAATGTGTAAATGGCCACAATAGAATTTAAAAGTGACATAGCTGATTCCATAGTCTGTGCTCACATCCATTAGGACAATCATGCACTTCCCCATTTACATTTTTGATTAAACTGATTTTTCTTTGTCTCTTTTTTTTTTTTTCAGACATTGAATGTTTCTACTGCTGTGCTGGAGAAACGCCACGATAGCGTGCAGTTGATGGCCTGTGCAATCTTGTGCATAGGCGAAGTGTGCAGCGCTTCGTTCAACAATCCACTCCTCTTGAAACAGATTCCGCGGACGATGCCGACCATTATCAACCTCTTCAAAAACACAGATTTCCTTCTCGGGTCAGTTTCTGAACTAACTTTAATTGGGAATTATTTTTGTTTTTGAATTTCAAAGAGGAAGAAACCTTGATGCCTCTGCTGTTTAGCCCCGACATGTTAGGCCTCTCTTTAAAATAAAATAGCTAAAGAAATGTATAAACTTCGTTATGTACTTAAAAAGTTTACGCAGATTCATCCAGTATTTATTAAATTAAAAATAAAAAACGATTTTATCATTCAGTAGCCATTTTTGTTAAACCAGTAAACAAAATTTGCGTTATCTCCCTTGTCTATTTTATGAGTGAAAATGTCTAACAAAACGTAAGATCGTTTCTTTTTTCTTATAATTTAATAAATACTGGATGAATTTGCGTATTTTTTCTGTACAATCTTATTTTCAGCTAACACGTAAATATATAACAAAGTTTATACATTTCTTTAACTATTTTAATGTTGTGGCAAAACAGCAGAAGCACTAAAACCTTCTCACCTTTTTAACTCCGTGATTCTCAGAATCCTGGGTCCTACCCCATCACCCGCACACCCCCACTTCTACCATACATTTCTTCAGTCTTCTACCTTCTCTATATATAAAAGTCAATCTTTGTGTGTTATAGAAATCAATATGTTAACATGATTGAAATAAGTGTAAATAAGAGTAAAAAATTTCACAGAATCTAAAGACACAGTTGAAATTTTTTTTCTTCAAATCCATTTAGGGGTCACTAGGAGCAATTATCGGTTAGGTCCATAAAATAACTGAAACATATTAGAACGTAAAGAAACAAAATTCATTTTTTTTAAATAGATTTTCTTTGTTTCATATTACTTAACCTCATATTCCAAATGTTATTTTTAACTTTTCTTCTGAGGCAAATATTGTAAACATGTCTATATTTGAAATTATTTTCAACCAGCAAAATATCTCCACTCAGGCAATGCCGGGTGGGTACCACTAGTTGTTTAATATTCGTTCTCGCAATGGATATAAATGTTAAGGATAAACTGTTTGAATACAGAAATAAAAGTAAAAATTAAAATATCCTTTCTTCCTTCGTGAGCTTGGAATTTCCATGAACAGAGTTTCTTTCCATCTGTAGAACGCGTTGCCACAAGACTGCATCCCTGATGGCTACAACATGGTCATCTTCAAATGCAATGTCAATAAATGCTTATCATAAACCGTCCACATAAGTCATCAAATTTTATTCATCATTTTCAATCCTTTCATAATATTCATTATCATTCAACTGTCAATCTATGCATCTCATTAATTTTTATCCTCGAGTGGTTTTTAGCCTTGATAAGTGGTGACTCCTTAGTAAATATTAAGAAAAAAACGTTAAGTGTGAATAGCATTTTTAGATATTTACATGCATCTCTATGAGTAGTTGCCTGTCTGTCCGTTGTTTGAAATAGAATTTTAATCGTGAAACGTGCAGTTTGAAGAGACACATTTTAAGATATCCGTCTGAATGTAAAAAGGAGATACGTGATATTATGTTTTGGGAAAATTTGATAATTTGTATTATTCAGACTACTGTTCTAAGTTTGGATGTTATTCACACAACGTTTCGGCCGATGTAACCTCCGACCTTCTTTCGGTGCGTCTTGTTGAACTCTTGAATCTGTACGGAATTTCAGAAGGAACCATTTATTTAATCCGCAGAGGTTAGCTTGTTCTCGTTGTCTCGGCCATAAACCGGGTAGAAGTCTTAAGTAATTCGTAATTGTATTCTTAGTATCGCTCGCACTGAGGATTGAACCTTCAACCTTGTCACTTAGAACTTATATACATTGCACCATGGATCCTTGTGCAAGGACCCATGGCGCAACGGATATAAGTGCTAAGTAATCAGTGACAGTTTTCTGGAAGTTGCACCTATGGGTTCGACAAGATACACCTGAAGAAAGTTGGCGGTTACATCGGCTGAAACGTTCTGAGAAGAACATCGAAGATGAGAATAGTAGTCCAAATAATATAAATCCAAACTGCATAAACAAAATAGGGACGCTAAAAATGATTGTTGCAATAAGAGGAGACGTGTTATTTGTTGTCTAGACCAGAGGTCTTCAAAGTGGAGGTTGCGACCCCCAGGGAAGTCGCGTAACCATAGAAAGGGGGTCGGCAAAATTATAACTATGGAATTTTTAAAATAATATTCAAATTTATTTTTTATTTATAAAAAATTTTGGTGGGTCACGAAAAAAATTTTTTTCCAAAAAGGGGTCGCGACAAAAAAAGTTTGAAGAGCACTGGTCTAGACCATCAGTGGGGAGATCTTGCTGTCACTTGTTTCCTAAAAAAGAAATGTGATTTAAAAAAATATATATATATACATGAAATATACAGGGTGAGCCAAAAGTAGGTGGACAGTAAAAAACATTTATTTAGAGATCACTTATGCGTACAATTACATGTAATAAAACAATTATATTAATGAAAATTAAATGTTATTTATCAACGCAAGTGTTCAAACTGTTTTCCTTCTTGATTTACACAGCTTTGAAGTCTGCTTCTTACGCTTCGACAAACATTTTCGCACAAATCACTCTGGGCATTAATTTCTTGAAATGCATCTCTTATGTAATTTCTTAAATCACCGACACTTCTTGGTTTTTGACTATAAACTTTGTCCATGAGTACTTCCCAAAAGAAAAAGTCCATCTGGGTCAAGTCTGGTGAACGTGCTGGCAGATTGATTGGGCCTCGTCGACCAATCCACTTCAATGTAAATGTTTCATCAAGATGCTCACAAACTCCTTTGGAATAATGTGGAGGGGCCCCATCTTGTTGAAAATAAAAGTCATGTAAATTAGGTTGTTTCTGTAACTGGGGAACAACGTGATTCCTTAGAATTTCGAGATACTTATCTCCTGTGAGTGTTCCGTCCAAAAAAAATGGTCCAAAAACACCAGAACTTGAAATACCACCCCCCCCCCCCCCCCCCCAAATATTGACACCAGGCTGATTTAGCTGCTGTTCTAATGTTAAATACATGTTCTCACTATACCAATAAACACAATTATGTCTATTGATATGACCGGATAATTTAAAAGAAGCTTCATCACTCCACACAATGTTATCTAAAATTCCTGGATTTTCTTCAATTTTGTTCAGCATAATTTCACTAAATTGCAGTCGCCTATCTGGATCATCCTCCAATAAGCCATGAATTAGTCGAGGTCGATAGGGTTTCAACCCAATTTGCTTTATTATTCACCTAATAGAGGTTTGTGATAGGCTCAATTCCATAGAAGCTCTTCTGGTGGATTTTTTTGTATTTTGAACAAATGCATCGGCAACACGTTGCCTATTATCCTCTGTGCAGACTGTTTTGGGTCGACCAGTTTTAGGAGCATTAAGGATTGAGTCAGTGGGATCGAATTTGTCACGGATACGGTAAACGGTTTATCTTTTTCGGGCTGGAGTACCAAATGTTTCAACCCACTTTCTCCTTACGGTTTCAATCTTTTGAGATTTCCAATACTCTTTTAACACCCATCTTCTTGCATCCATATTTAAATTATTTGACATTATGGGTTCTCTTAATAATCTGAAAAAAAAACAAAAAACAGATTAAATTAAAATTACAACACAATTATACAATTTTAATTATACAACACATTAATAACACAAATAACATAGTTATAACAAAGTTATAATAAATAATTGCATTAATATAACTGATACATAAACCTATTCCAAATGCTGTCCATCTACTTTTGGCTCACCCTCTATATATATATGATTATTTTTATTTACACAGACATGTACAAAATCTGCGACACTGGCATGTCGATGTTATTGATCAACAGCTATAATAAAGATCGGATTCTAACTCTGCCTGATGAGATCTCAGTTTATAATTGCTGTCGATCAATAACATCGACATGCCAGTGTCGCAGATTTTGTACATGTCTGTGTAAATAAAAATAATCATATATAAAAGCTCTATTTGATATTGAGCACTTTTTATAAACCCGGTTGAAATTCTTTGGATTACTACCCTGTGGATGTTTTACCTGGATTATTATTATTATTATTATATATATATATATATATATATATATATATATATTATAATAATAATAATAATCCAGGTAAAACATTCCACCGGGCACGAAGATTTACTAAAGATGTCTAAATCTGCCCTTTTGGATGAAACCGCGGTACATTGCTGAAATATGTAATATACAGTATCTAAATAAATTATATTAGCTCTCTTATATGATCGAGCACTTTATTTGATTTCTTTTCATATACAACCTGAAACACTATATATATATATATATATATATATATATATATATATATATGCACCTCCTAAATGTTAACATTTACAAATAAAAATAATGTTCCCATGTTACTCATCATATTTTTTAGAATATATATTACAAAATTCATAATGATCTGTTCATTAATTTAAGAAATTACCCTATATATATATATATATATATTCCCAAACGGTTACCGATCTTAACTTCAGTGACTTAATGAGAATTTTCATGATCATTTGGCCTACTATCTCCTCAGATCTCAACTTTTTGAACTACTATGTATGGAGCATAGTTGAGAAAAAGGTTAATGAGTACCCTCATAATGCCAAATCTTTCTCTCTATATAAAACTTGTAACACTAAATAAACCCTAAAAGTCTCCATAGTTAAAGTAATGTCTAATCTGAACGAGAAACACTTGATCCTAGAATGTAAGCGATTAGGTGATTCATTCTTCATATAAAACCCATTATCGAAACTGTAGGAAACTTTAATGAATACAAGTACAAAACAATAAATTTATCATTAAAATCGTTTTTCAGTAAAACGGACATTATTATTAGTTTTTAAGAGTTGTTTTTGTGTGTCCGTAATCTTTAAATTTGTTGTAATACTTATTTGTGTCCATGTTCTTTATTCCCAGAAACCAGTTACTACTGCTGAGTACGGTGACGATGGTCCATCGGCTTGTTGAACACAAATCAGCTTTCCTCAGTCCTTATTTATCCGACATTTTGGAATATGTAAGTGTTTGGAAATTTCTTTCCGTTTTTTTGGTTTTTTGTTTGTTATGGCAGGGAGGTGATGTCTAGCATTTAGAGTTATTTCCCCATTGTGATTACGTGTTATTTAAACAGTCGGTACTGATTGAAGCCACAACCATATTTCTTTGTCTTACTTTGCCCTTCCTTTCAGCCTCGCAAGGCGAGTCTACAATATCATGAGGTGTGTGGGGGGGGGGGGGTCACTTGATCAACCACTGTCACTTTTATTCCTCCTATTTGCTAACATTTAGGGATTGGGTGTGACTAACAACAAAGACAGTGGTATCAGGGAAAACATGTTCAGATTTTTTCAAGGAGCATATTCGTTTTGTTGTCTTGCCCTAGGGAAAACTCAATTGACGCTACCCCTCCTCCTCATTTTATAAGATTTGAATAAATAGAAAGGGTGAATTTATCAATAACTCGAATAATATCCGTCCCAGGACGGATAAAATTAATTCCCGAGAACAGTTTTCACCCACATTTATGTCCCCTTACGAAGATTAAAATCAAAACATAATGCTAATAAACCTTATGTCTAGAATCTTTTATTCCAATTTTGATCAAAATCCATTAAATGATTTAGATTCTAGAAATGTCTAAAATTTAAGGCTTAAGCTTAAGGGGTCTTAAGAATATATTGAAATTCAGGAATCTTGCTTAATTGGTGTCTGATGACTATGAATCAAATTTAATGCAAATTGGAATTTTCAAATGGGAGGTTGTCCCCTAAAAATCCTTTAAAATACTCTAAGAAACTGAAACTTAGGGATTATCTATTAATTAGTATCTAATCCCTGTTGGTATGTGAATTTTCATGAAGGGATTAAAGCCCCTCTTTACCTCTAATAAAACTAAATTAAACTAAAAATAGCCCGCATTACCCATCCTTACGCCTAGCAACTATGTTCGAAAAGTTATAATGATTAGTTAATTAGTTTAAGAGTAAATTCTATACATAGAAATATATAAACATATGTAACTTTATATAAATAGAGATTGCTGTTGGTACTATGTGACCCAATGCAGCAGAAATGGACGACTTCCGAAATCACTCGGATTGCCTCCGACAAGATGGATTGACAACAATTAAATGGGTCATTGCAAAAAAGATGTCATTTTTTGGTTTATAAGAAATTGTTTCCTTAATATCAAGTTGTTAATAAAAGAGAAGGTGTTGACTGATCTGATGTGGTGATGAGGGTACATGAAGAACTGTCTGATGAGGTGGGTGTTTCAGGTTCTTAGTGGTTTTACATAACACAGGGGAGAAGGGGTCGTTTTCGAGTTAATTCCTATGTAACCATTTACTTATCAAAAGATTTAACAAATCAATACTTCAATCAACTCGAAATCATACCTTGTCTTCTCAGATGTTGTCGGCTTTGTGAGTATGTAGTGCTATCCTGCCAGACTGATGACAATTTCGGTAACTATAATAGAAAGCCATCTGACATGTTTATCACATTAGTTATTCAATTAATTCAACATGTGATCTTTTTAGTAGGTGAATGATTTATTCATATCGGTTGCACTTGATCATCCAGTGAGCTGCAAAGTCAAAAAGAGGAAGAGAATACAGCAAAAGAGAGAGAAAGAGAATCAATTACTTATTATTATTTCATTAGACAACCTTAAAAATGCGCTAAGTTTAATTCAGGAATTGGCAACCATCACTCTCTCAATTGTATGCATGACATCATTCTGCTTATATATATTTATATATATATATATGGGGTAAGGTACACGATAATTCATGAAAATGAAGTGTTATGATGGACAAAATGTGTGAAAAGATGACAAACGGAAAACAAGTCAAAGTGCAGGAGAAAAACAAGAACAAGAGATTTTTTGACCGGTTTCGTTCGTGGTGAACGTCTTCAGAAAATGAAAAACGAACGAAACCGGTCAAAAAATCTCTTGTTTTTGTTTTTCTTCTGCACTTTGACTTGTTTTCCGTTTGTCATCTTTTCACACACACATGAGTTGCTCTTACAATCTATGCTAAGATTAGCTCCTATAAAATGGTGACCTCCCGACGTGATCTGAACATGCAACCTTCTCCGCCATGTAGCCCTCGCCCGTTTATTGACCCGTTCATAGACCCTAAAAACGTACACGTGGTGTATAACTTAATCATTCACTTACAAAGGTCATTTAATAATTACTTTAAGCAACATACAATCATACTTTGTCTTCGTGCTGGGGTCGACATCGTGCGTGTGTGTTGCTATCCTGTCTGAATGATGATAATTTCAGTAACTGTAATAGTAAGCCATCTGACATGTTTATCATATTAGTTTTTGTTTTTTTTGGAAATCGCTCCAAACAAGGCATGCAGCCACTTGATGTAAGAAGCTAACAAGAACAAAAGATGATTATCGCAAAGACAGAAGATGCCTATTGACCTTAGTCTTGAAAAGACCAAGGCTATAGATAGGAGGAAAACAGTCAGCAGGAAGAGAGTTCCACAAGCCTGCAGTTCTTGGAAAGCTACTAGAATACGAAGCTGTATTACAATGAAGTATCAAAACAGCGAATTGATGAAGACCACTAGACCAACGGGTTAAACGAGCTGGAACAAAAGACGCAGGGAATAGATCACATAATTTTGAAGAATAAATGCCATAATAGTATTTATAAAAAAGACTGAGACTAGCAACATCACGTTTGTGAGAGAGAGGATGCAGAGAAGAAGAAAGAGTGGAGCCAATCAAATTACAGACACGTTTCTGCACCTTATCAAAAACCCTCAAATGGGACAGAGATTCATCAGCCCAAATATGACAACAGTACTCCATACATGGTCTGATTGTAGATTTGTAGAGATAGAGAATAGCCTCAGATATGAGAAAGTGTTTGGAGAGATAGAGAGAACCAACTTTACGAGAAGCAGAAAGAGCAATGGATCTAATGTATGGACTCCAAGAAAGATTTGATGAGAGAGAAAGACCAAGAAGTTTCAGAGTTGATTTCTCCTCAAGAGCAGAGCCATCCATGAGAATCTCAGGAAGAAAAGGAACAGGCCTGCGATTGAAAGACACGAGCTGAGTCTTAAGAGGATTAAACGCAAAAAGCCATTTCGTACCCCATTATTCATATCTGCCTCAACTTGATCGTCCAGAAGGAGCCGGCATCAGGAGGCATTGTCTTTTGGTCGTCTCTGCCTCTGCGTGTGATAAGCAAAGGCGTATCAGGTGCAGAACCTCAAATCAATGGAGTGAGGGTGGCAACTTGCTTCTGCGCCATTCCTTTGTGTGTTCTGGGCCAAACCTTCTCCGACTTTGCATGCAACTGCTGAGCCTTGCTGCTCTCAGTGTTGCATCTTGCAGATTAACGAATCATTTAAACCAATGAGGAGGACTTTGTGCAGACCAAGCAATCCTGAGGCACGATCTTCGTGGGCTCTGTACAGAAGTCAGATTCGTACAACAACAAGAGGAAGAAGAACTACTACATCGTTGGCATCGTGCTTGTGTATTGCCATCCTGACCGACTGGGAACAATTTTATTATTGTAATAGAAAGACATCAAAAATGCTTATCACATTAATTATTCAATTAATTCAACACAGGATCTGAATGATTTATTCATATCGACTGCAACTTGATTGTTCAATGCTGAAAAGTAAAAACGAGGGGGGGGAGGTCCGCCAAAGAGGAAGACGTATTTTAAATTCTTTCTTAATTCTTTAATGTTTTATTTGATACGTCTTGTCGATCCCAGCACCTATACAAAACTCCCAGAGATTGGCAACCGCCACTTTTTCAATCATGTGTCTAGTGTTATTTCCAACTAATGATTATCACTTCCTTTCTCATGAATCCCTAACTTATTTCCTGGCAGGGTCGACACCATAACCTCTTTTTGACCCCTATCTACAACACATCCTGTTTATAATATCACACTAGATACATCTGAATAAATATAGTTTAACTAATATTTGTACTAGTAGACAGACAGATATTTAACACTGATCATACATGGTTTTGTTGTCACTCATCTTATGGGTAGCAAATATATGTTGGTGGGAGATGTGTTTTCTTTCGATTCATTATCTTTTTTCAATATCGAGGGAAATTTGTTGACTATAATTTTTTGGGGGGGATTGAAATATTTTTTCATTGTTATTTTGTTCAGATCTGCTTCCTGTCATCTATGGAATCTCTGGATACGCAAAATCTTGTTCAACGTTTAAAGGCAGTCAGGTAAGACGTGTTTCAATATTACAAATGCATTTTATGTATGGGAGAGGGAGGTGTAAAATATGCAGGGATGTAAGGACTCCGATTTTTTGTGAAATTCCACTTTTTTTAAATCCAGAAAAAGCGAATTTCTGCTTAAATCGCGAGAAACTTGGATGTCAGTCGAATTCTGCCCTCTTTTTTTTAATATAAATCTAACCCTAACCCTTACCTTAACCCTAACCCTTCCTCTCTCTCACTTTATCTTTCCTTTTTTGAGTGTTTTTTCTTTTTTTCTCTTCCTTTCTCTGTCTTGTTTTCCTTTTCCCTCTTATGACAGTTCTCTCTCTAAACTGAAATTAATTTCACCATGAAGGCTTACACATCAAATGATTCATGATTGTAGAAGAGTTTTATCAAAAAATTACTTCCTGTTTCCTTCTCCCCTACATGTGCGCTCGGTGTCTTTCTCTTAAGTGGTTTTCAGTTTTGCACTGCCCTCTCCACACGCACACGGAGCCGTGGCCACCCCCCAGGTTGGGAAATTCATCTCAATCTCAGCTTTTTTCGCCATTGGCTACCCACATTCCTTAAAAAGTCTACAGGCCATCTCGCTGCACAGCTCCCAATTTAGGATGACCCCTAAAACACTCACTCTAATTCTTGGGGTGAAATAAGTTTTTAAAAAATAAATAAATAGTAATTTTAGATTTTGCAAACTTTTTTTTTTTTTCTTTTCCTTTTTTTCTCCAAGGACAAAAATGAAATAATTCATTTTTTTAAATCAATCAATTTCGCAAAGAAATTTCCAAATTTGAAACCAGTAACAATTAATTTTATTTTTAATTCTGAAACAATTGAGGGAAAGTTTGTTTTTTTATGGGAGGGGGCTGTCTAAAAGAAATGTAAAAAGTGATTTTATGTTTTGGAATTTTTTAGATGATGATTGATAATTTAGATTATTGGATTACTATTTAATAGTTGTCGGAAATAAAAAAAATATATACATTGTTCATTTTATTAAAGAGATGTCTAAAAGAAAAGTAATAAAAAAAATTATTGTAAGTTTCAGAATATTTTTGATGATTGATGATTTGAATTGATATTTAATGAAACAGTCGTCCGAATAATCCAAAAAATGATTGTACATTTTATTTTCACAAAACTGAAATAAAAAATTGAGGTAGAAAATAAATTCTAAACATTGAATCATTCTTAAGTACTTAAATAAAAAAAGAAAATATTTTGAAAGAACGTTTTTGTACCAGAAAGTCTGACATGTTTTGGTATCGTGTCTCCATTGCAGAAGCATTATTGCAACTTCTATTCCATCTCGTGTCCTGCTTTCAATCGTGGCTCAAAATTACAACACATTCTTGGAGGAGAAAACGGTGAGTAGCATTTTTGTTATTATTGGTGGGGAGGGTGAAGCGTTGTCTTGCTCGTTTGTTTAAAATGCTGTGAGTTGGCTTGAGCCTTGTTCGCATGAAAACATTGATGCATAATTTCCTTCAAGATTCGGGGGCAAAATCTTTTCAGCCCGTGTTCGCTCTGCCATCTTGCAATGCAGTGAAACATGGGCCCCAAACGTTTCTAATCTACAACGGTTTGGGCGAAATGACCGTGCCATGATCAGATGAATGTGCAACAGCAAACTTGAGGAAAGGATCTCTTCAAACGTGCTTCATCAGAAACTTGGTATTGGTGGAATTACAGATGTCAGTGTTTTAGGTTGTTTGGTCACGCCTGGGCTCTTCGGGTGCTTAGGATTATGGTAAAACAAGGAAGACTTGGTTTTCGTGTGTAAGAAGTAATTTGACTGCATGCAGGATGACTGATATCAACCCTATGGAGACGAGGTGTGAGATGGTGCTTCGTGTTGCTCAACCCGGCGTCTGGGACACTTGCAGCACTTTAAATACCAAAACCTGATGATAAGATTAATCTAACATCGCAGCCCCTCATTCCTTCTTTTAGGACACCAAATAGATATATATGTAACCCGACCCCTTATTTCTTTTCTAAGTTTCTAACGTAGAGTACCTTTAACTCTTTGTCGTATGAACTTGCTGCTCTGGTATCCCCACGACGTAAATTCACTAGACCAACATGACAATCTCCAAAATCCCATCCATTCGCTGTGGAGGTCCCCAGATGCCGAAGAGCTTTCTACTCCAAAAGCTTCTTTCCTCGTGCTGCTGGTTTCTGGAACTCCCTCCCTGCCCCCTGTTTTCCTGACGGTACTGACATGCAGAAATTTAAAGGTAATGTAAACAGACATCTTGCTGCACAGCTCACAATTTAGCCCCCCCCCCCCCACACAAAAAAAAAACAAAAAAACCTTGTCCCTTTTCCTCAGTAGCCCCTTACGTCTAGAGTGGTGGCCTGTTTTGTTTGGGGTGAACTATGTTAAAAAAAAAATTAAAAAAATCTCGATTTGAATCATTATGTAGATTCTTAAAGGAAATTCCAAATATGAATGTTTTGAATGTACGTCAAATGATTATGCGTTACGTAGCCATTATCTTTGTTGAAGAAATTTGCTTGTAACGCGTCAAGATGTCACATATCGAAAGTGATTGAAAATCATCCCCTAATTGGTTGTTTCTTCTTTCGGTAATTGATCATCTAGCACTTAGAGGGTTGTTTCTCCAGCAGGTTAAGACACAAGCAAGACTTGGAATAAAAAGGATTTTATTGATTTCAGAAACAAACGTTAGGGTTAGGGTTTTTTTTTTATTGATTATGTTAAAATTAGTCAGTGTCTGCTCCCTGAACATGAGTGCATCTCTGCCATCAATGAAGATCATTTTATGCTTCATAAAAATCTATTGATTTTGATGCTAAAAAATTCTTGAACTCAACTTCCACCTCAGTTTTGGACTTAAAAGTCTTATTGCTTAAAATGTCTAGATACTTGAAAAAATGGTAGTCAGTTGGTGAAAGATCGAAAGAATATGGAGGATGTGGTATAGTGTTGTATTCGAATTCAGTTGATCCCTGAAACATCTGCTTATGCCAAACTCTTTGACTTTTACTTAGCTTTTGCGTAATCCATACATTGAGCTTTTTCATCTTACCAATTTTCGTCTGATAGACGGATACCAATAAAATACTGACATCAAGTGCCTTAGACATTTCTCTGACACTTTGGCATGGGTTTTGTTTAACAATTGCTTTCAAATGTTCATTGTCAAAAGTGCATGGCCGTCCTCTACCTTCTTCATCTTTAAGGCTCTCATTTCCACTATGGAATTTCTGAAACCACTTTCGTACTGTCCGATCACTTGTGGAACCTTTTTCCCCGTGCTCTGTTTGTATCGATAGCCGTTTGGTTGGAAATTGTCATCTGAGCCTAGTGTCCTCAGCTCTTGACCAATGTTCGTTAACCTTATAACGTTTCAAAATTGTATTCTGAAACAAATTTCATTATTAAAGTTTACACGTAAAACATTAAGCATGTAACATTTTGTCGAAAAAAATACAAAAATAGAAACTTGAATCGACTTTTTAAAAAGTGAGTCGGAAAATCTTTCAGTATTTTAGTTATTTCAAGCCCCATTTAATTACCTTTGATTTCTGATCGTCTTTTCTCTTTTCTTTTTAGAATTGTCTGCCATGTTTAATGAGTCTGCTCAGTGAACACATCGCCAACAACATGAATAAAGATGATGTCATCAGTTTCTTGCCAGAGTTGCAACAATTTTTCTTTACTTGTCTTGATTTTAGGCTCACTTCAACATCGGTAAGCATTTACAACAAGTATTTATTTCAATTGAAGAAAAAAAGAAAATCTTCATTTTGTTTTGTACCAAGTTTAAAATATTGCTTTACCAGCGATGTTTAAATTATTTTAAGAAAAGCATGAAATGCAACTTTTTTAATATCATTCATTTCTGCAGACAAACAAACAAAACTGGATTGTCTTGTTTAACTTGTTTTTATTTTTGTTCTTTTAAAACAAATTTGAGAATTGAGCTGGCAACAGTTTCTACTTAGTAAGAAAAAAATAATTTGTGAAAAAAGTTAGACTTTTTTTCTTTTGTTACAAAACCTTAATTCTCGGGAAAGAAATAAGTCTGGTGCTGATAAAACAGTCTTATTTTGGAAAGGTTTTCCCTCCATAAATGTGGAAATGCTACCCGATTGAAGACAAGACATAGTCTTAAGCAGAGTCGGAATCGGACATATGTATCTATCACACGCATACTTAGTCAAAGCAGAAGCTGCACTTCAATGCAGTCAAACCTATTTTAATCGAGTCTACAAAATATAAGAACTAAAAATTTTCTGAGGTTCAGAACAAATGTCACTTTTTTCTTTCTTCCTCTCTTTCTCCCCATAATGAAAAAAAATCAATGTCTATCATTCCAAATTCACCCCCCCAAAAAATTGAGATTTTTTCATTTTAGAATTTAAAATGAAATAAAAAAAAAAATTAAAATTTAGATTTTTTGGGGCTTTATATTTGTTATGAATGGAAATTTATTCAACAACAACAAATAATAATTAATAAAATGTCTTTTTTTTTAAAAATTCAATATGCAAATATCAGGAAGTTTCATCGGATGTCCTGCTGGCTTGGCAGGCTGAGAGCAGGCTCAAGGCGTTTCCTCAAATAGTTACAATAGAGAAGTGCTTGTAAAGCCAAGTCGATTCACGATGGTCCCCAGTGTGGTGCGGCTGTAATAGACCAAGTCTGTTGAGGAAGTCGTGTGGCATATCGCTGCATGGTGATCGGTTGGAACACAAATCTGTTGAAGACTGGCGTATTTTCATGGCTTACGATCCTCTACTAGCACTGTTACATGTTCAGAGTTTGTCGCTGATTCCATTGCAACAATTTCCACAGGAAATACCAAAAAATGCTGTTCAAAAATGTGCCTACATCACAATTAATAGATTATCTGAAAAAAGGAAAAAAAAAAAATCACTTCCATCTTGTACAGGTGAAATCAACAATAGGATTAAATAACTTTCCAGAACTCATCAAATTACTATTTTCGTAACATGCCATTAAGCACACAATGACTTGAAGGGTTGATGTGCCGTAAAAAAGAAAAACAATCCTAATCCCTGCGTTCAGTTGTGATGATGCAGGTTTAAATAACCCTAACCCTGACTTCCAAGGTCGGAAGCCAACCAGGAAGATTGGCCTGCACTCATCTATTTTACAACTGATTTTTGTTTGTTGTTTTCTATCCGGGTTCATTTTTCTTTTATCTTAGGTGGACAAAACCGATTTAGAAATCATCGAAGGTGAAATCATCACGGCCATCACGAATACCGTCATGAAACTGTCGGAGGCCAAATTCAAACCGATGTTTCTCAAGGTAAGACGACCCCCCCCCCCCCATCCTCGTTTCATTGGAAATTTTCCTTTTTCTTTTTAATCTGTATGAATAAAAAAATAGATACTAAAAGGCAATGGCTGAGGGTCAATCGTGTTGAAAACAAAGAAGATTACCAATTCTAAAGAGTAATGTTTTCAAAGAGTAGTGTTCCCACTATCACTATGAAATTTCCTTCTGGAAGCAATGGATTCTAGGAATATAAATAATTATCCTACCTATAGAATTATATTTGACAACTTTATTCTGCATTAAATAACCCATAGATGATTAATATGCTGTAAAACAAACTAAACCATCTTGTCACTGTTCTGCTTTTGGGTGTGATGGCCCTTTTCAGTTCAGGAATAGTTTGTAGGATTGTTTTGATAGACATTATCTTTGAGATAACCCCCAAGCTTTTTATCTGTGGGGTTAGGGTCTGGTGAGTGTAAAGCCCATTCAGGATCACACCTTCTGATGAGACGATCACCAAAATATCTGTACACTATTGAATGCCGATGAAAGACTTGGGCATTCATGATTGAAACTTGGTGGACAAGTCAGGCATAAACTGAAATTTATTTGTACCAAATATATTTATTAACGATTCCATGAGTGGCATTGGGTGGGGGCGGGGACTCTGTACTTAACTTTAAAAAATACAAAGTAATGAATGATAAAGGCAAAAGTTTAAAATTTAATTTTATCATTTTTTAATTTCCAAAATTGAGTTTTTTTCCAAATTTAGAAAAAAGCATTGAAAAATAGATTCATGGAGCATCCAGACATCCAAATCTAATGTTTTGTGGCAGTATTAATCCGTTTCTAAAATCAGATGGGGCAAATACTCCCCCCCCCCTCCCTCAAGCTGGCCTGTGATCTTCTCTTTAACAGAAAACAGCTGAGTTTCATGTTAGTCCGTTGTAAGTGTTTGGCTCAATTGGTAGTGACGTCTAGTTGTAAAAGTTGTCATAGTGGTGATGTGGCAGCAGAAATTTCTTTCTCTTCTGCTTTGCTTCTCTAATAATGTAACAAATAAAAGATAAATATATTTGCTCAACCGTGTTCTGCTCTTTGATGCTTTAGTCTTATACAGTGTTACCTAATCTTCCCGTGGCCCGCTTCCCGTGGAGGGAGGGAGAGAGACAGCTTTGAAAAAGACGTCCGCCCCCAATCAGCTAACCTGCCAAAGAGGAAGACTTTTTTTTCTTCATCGCTACGTGTCACTTTGGACTTCTTGTTCATGACATCATATCCTGACACGTAGCCGAATAGAATTTTCCACTTTTTCTGCTTACTCTAACCTTGTGCGGAAAATACCGTTTTTAACACTATTTTTATACATCTACACCCAATATCGCTGCACGAATAGTGAATGAGTTTTTGTGTGGTTGTAGTTTGTAGCGACACACCCATATTAAGTAGTAGATGAAATCTGTAAAAAAAAAAAAGCTACTTTTTATTAGAATGAACTCGGAATTCTAGGAATTAATTATTATATATATTTTTTTTAAAAACTTTAGTTCACACTAAACAAGGCACAATTACCACTGAGGCGGAAGAGACTACTGTGGATTTGGATTCATATCCATAGGAGCATCCTAAGTGGGGAGTTGTGCAGCAAAATGTTTGTTCACATTACATTTAAATTTCTGCATGTTAGTAGTCAGGGGGGAAGAGAGGGAATTATAAAAGCAAGCAGTTTGAGGAAAGAAGCTAAAGAGTAAACTCAACAGTAAAGGGGTGGGATTTTGCTGATTGTCAGGTTGGTTGGGGGTATTTACATTATGGGGGGGGGGGGGGTACAAGTACAGCAAGTCAGTCGGAGCACATTCCATTGAAGTACTTGTAAAACAAGCACAAACATGCAAGGATGCGGTGATGGGACAGGGGCTGGAGCTTGGTAGACAATGTGAAACCTATTAGATTAGCTACTCTTTATTGCGCCCTGTCCAAGAGGGAGAGACTAGTGGCTGGTGTACCAACCCAAATGTGACAATAATACTCCATGCATGGGCGAATGGTGTCTTTGTAGACATATAGGATACTGGCAGGTGTGAGAAGTTTTCTAGCACGGTAGAGGGAGCCTACTTCCCTTGCAGCAGTCTTGGCAGTATCTATGTATTTGTTGAATCTAATTGAATCTAATATATACAATTAAGTCGGATGGATTTTCCAAGTTATACCTAAATAGCAATACATCTCACAAATCGATATTTTATTCTACTGAGCTAATTTTTATTTACTATTGTTGTACCATATTCTTTGCAATAGAAAATGTAGCTTTCTTTAGTTTCTTTCAAAAAATACTTATTCTAGTAAGGAGTATTGGTAAAATAATGACATAAAAAGCAAAAATCAGCTTACATCGTTAATGAAAAAATATTCATTGTTACTTTATATAGCTATCACGTAAACAATTATATGTGTATTTTTTTTTTCACTAAATAATAGTAAGATTATTGCCAGGAATGAATAGGCTAACATGACAGGCAACAAATTTTAAAACAACTACTTAAACTGTAAGGATGCAAATGACAGGCATGTCATTCGTAAACAGTATCTTTATTTCTAATCATAACTCCGATAATGTAAGGGAGATAACTCTTATTTTAACTTTGAGGTTAAAATATGAGTTATTGTCCTTAAATTAGCATTTCTTTTTCAATCTTCTATTCATTTAACATTACTTTATCCTTGTTCAGGGGTCAGACGTTCAATGATATTACGCAAGCTCACTCTCCACTTCTCACGGTTCAGTGGGTCAGCAGTCTCTAAATTCCACTTTGTGCAGTCTTTTCCAATCACTTGTTTCCAAGTTTTCCTTGGCCGATCAACCTTCCTGCGATTTAAGACATTCATGCTTCTGCAACGTTTATCCAGGAGGATGAACGTTCCACATGACCATACCAGTGTAATCGATTCATCCTTAGGATAACCTTCATGCTGGGCAAGTGTAGTGCTTTTAGTAAATCTTCTGACCTAATGTGTTGGGTTTGGTTAGCTTGCACATTGTAGATCCATCTGATCATGGATCTGTAATTGCGCTGCAGACGTGTGAAAGAGGATTGGGCGAGGGCCCAGCATTCACTGCCATATATCATAACACTTCTGACACAGCTGCTATACACCTTAGGCAACAACTCACGAAATTTCGTCCAAGCTGCCCTCACTCTAGTGACCGTACTGAGTTCACATACACCACCTGCACTCATCCATCTCTATATTAATAACATCATACGTGACTTACACATTATTATTACAAACTAAAATGAGATTATTGAATCCCGGGCAATGCCAGGAAGGGACAGCTAGTTATTTACGTAATAAGTTGTTTTTTTTAAATTATTTTTTTAAATATAGAGGAGTATTTGAAGTTATCACAATGTAAGAAATGGAGATATGTCGTCGTTGAGAAGAAAGCGTTTTTGTTTTTTTTTTTACTTTTTTTGTTTTCTTTTATATTTCTTATCGAATAATACAATCAAAACTGTGTTTCTTTTCTAATGTTGTCAATTTTTGATCTCCCCTTCCAGTTGTACGATTGGGCAACGGCAGATGAAAGCAAAAAGCTCCGAGTGGTTGTCTTCTATCGATTGGCTGACAGGTAAGAAAGTTTGATCCACTTCAAGATTCGAGGTCCGAACAACACGGTCCAAACGATTTCTGTTCACAAAACTTTTTTCTTCCGTTCTTTTCAGTCTTGCCGGCAGTTTACGGAGTTTGTTCCCAATGTTTGCCGGCCACATCGTGAAACATATGGCACAAATCCTGGATGCAAATCACAAAGAAAAACATCCAGGTAAGAGCAATTCCTAAATGCTTCGCCTTATACTTTCAAGTTGAAGTCAAATTGCTTTCTAAGTCACCTGATCACATCGAGAATGTTAAATGTTGAATTTATTCTGTTGCAGGTCTAAAATGGAAAGCGTACACTTCGAAACTGCTGACGTACATTTTTGATTGTACCTATAAATGCTTCCTCTACGACACAGACGGATTTGTCAACAAGGAGAGATTTGAAATTTTGATGCAGCCGCTCGTTGATCAGGTAAATACAAAAAGAAAAACAAGTAAAGCATGCGTGGTGCCCTCTGCAGTCAACGTTATTTTTGTATCATTTGAATTATTCAGACTACTATTCTCATCTTAGCTGTTAGTTTTTGCAATGTTTCGGCTGATATACTCTCTGACCTTCTTCAGGTGACTTTTTTCGATCTTGGGAACCTATAAAAAAAAGGGATAAATTACCACAACCTTACTTAAAATATTAGGTTTAGTCATTTTCAAGGGAGGTAATTTAAATGAAAACTTTATTTTAGCTGGCGAGAAAAAGATATACTGACAAGAATCGCAAAAAATCTTTACTTTTAATATTCAATGAATGTAATTTTAGGTGTTTGTGAAAAGTGCCTTTTTTTTCTTTTTTTTTTAAATTAATTTGGGGTTGAATTTTTGGGCCTCAGAGTCTTCCTAAGGGTGACGTCACCAGCACTTGGTTCAGGTAACTTACCATTAAATTTAACAACAGGAATAAAGGGATCAAGACTACAATAAGGACCCCAGTTCATTAACACAAGATGCGGAACATGTTCCAGAAATCACCGGCGTCTTCCGGTTGACCTCGCAATACACGTGGTACTTTTTACAAACCACTTGTAAATAAACCTTTAATTTATTTTAATAAATGCAGTATATTTGAGAATTTTTTTAGCTACAAATTTACTAAAAGTTCTTCATGATTAATATTGAGAAGCAAAAATACTGAAATTTAGAAAAAAATTTTTTATTCATGATACGTCTATACATTGTTTTTTTTCCAGTTTGAAAATATCCATGGTCGAAAGTACACAAAGCGTGTTACAGATCACTTAGTGCCTTGCCTCGGACAACTCGCCGTCGCTACACATGACGATGTTCTTTGGAAAAACTTGAATTATCAGGTGTTATTAAAAACAAAACACACGGAAAAAGAGGTAAGAAATGAAAGCATGTACAAATTTTTGTGGGGAAAAAAATTAATTTTGAAGTTCGATAGCGCAAGTTTTAACTGCTTTTATTTTCTACTGAAATCTGGACAGTATAGAAGAGAAAGGAGCAAAAAGGGAAAAAAAATAGAAAAATTAAATAAACGAAAAACCGAAGAAAAAAAATGAAGAAATATTAAAATTTGACTGAGTCACTTTTACGAATCAACATTAATTACTTCTCAATTACAGTTTCAGAATTTCCTAGACAGAAAATGAAAGCCACGCTTTAAAACTGTCTAAAAATATTTTTATGAAAAGTTTCTCACTTTTGAAACTCCCCCCATTTCTGCCCTCCCGGTTTGAATAAGAAAGGGAATTTATTAAATTCACAAAACAGCTGTAGGCAAGTTGATGATAGGAAAGATTTCTAGAGCACGACAATAAAAAAAAAAAATTGTTTTTTTTTACCTAAACTCATATTCTTATAACTAACGTAACATACAAAATTACTCCACAGTCAAGTTTTTTAGTCACGTTTCAGTTTGAAATAGTATTTTTAGTGTTAAATATGCAGTTGAATAAACACTGTCATCCTCAGAAGATTACATCTGGACAGTAGAGGGAGATATGTGCAGAACAGGAGACTCTGATGGTATGGTCACATTGAAAGAACGGATGAGAGTTCTTGGGTTAGTAGATGTAGAACAGTTACAGTAGCAGGTCCAGTTCACAGGGGAAAACCAAGGAAAACATGAGAGGAAGAGAGAAAAAAATAAAGACCTGGGCAGAGATAGGTTAGTTTGGAAGTCAATTTCTTAAAAGCCGTCCAACGTATGACAACATGTGAAACGGATGAGAGTTCTTGGTTCAGTTTACAGGGGAAGGCCAAGGAAAACATGGGAGGAAGTGATAAGAATTGACTTGAGAGAAAGAGGGATGAATAAAGACCTGGTTAGAGATAGTTTGGAAGTCAATTTCGAAAAGCAATCCAACACATGCCAGCATGTAAAATGGGCGTTAAACCGAATATGATAGTGAAGAAAGAGAATATTTATTGTTTTAAAATATATATAATTTGTTAAAATTCTTAATAAATAAAAAAATATCGAAATATTTATTTAAAGAATATTTAACTGACGATGGATGTTATTTTTACGAGTAAGAAAGAGATAATTTTTGCTTACTATTATTAAACCTTTCATAAATGTATTTTTTCAAATAAAATCAGTAAAAGTAAATTATGCCGAGAGATGAAGAATTTCCACGGTCACGCGAGTGTTATTTTGTTTACATGCTAGCAAATCACATTTGCCGCAATTCTTGAAATAAGAAAATACACACAAAGGAACTGATAAATAGAAACGATTCTGAATGTTAACTAGTTGTGATCTATATAATAACATGCTAAAACAATTTCATGTTCAGACGTACATTATCACTCGTCACCGTTTTTTTAAAAGATGGGATTGCCCGATCATTGAAGATGCAGATCATTTAACATTATTTTTTTTTTTATCTGATTTTGCTGTTGTATCAAACGTGAAACTCAAACTAAAATACATTTTCTTGTCCTTCGGGTTAGAATCAAAGTGTAGTATCTGTTCTGTCCCAAAATGATACAATAATATTGTGGGCTCTAGAATGGAAATGTGTCACAAACTCTGACAAGGGTTTTGCAGGTAAACTCCTTTAACCAGATATATTCTGAAACTACATGAAGCAGAGTTCTTAAATAAGTGTGTTTCAGTTTGAACAATGGTGGTACAATAATATTGTGGGGTCTGCATTTGCCCATAGAATGGAAATATTTTTATGTACACCTGTGGAATTTCCACGGGGCCCGCTCGTCTATATAATAATACGCTAAGACATTTTATGTACGTACTACGTTATCACCTTTTTTGTCTTTCGGGCTAGGATCAAACTGTTGTATCTGTTCTGTTCAGAGATGATATAATAAAATTGTGGGGGGTCTGCATTTATGTCGGACGTCCATAGAATAGAAATATTTTTAAACACGGCACCAACATACAACAGATGAAGGATTCAACTGCAGAATTTTCATGGGTCCCGCAAGTCCATAATAATTCTGCTTGCTCCCTTCTTAGTTAGATAGCGCGACCATAATGCTACCAATACACACGTGCTAGATCAAAGGGAGGTAATTCATCCAAACTCGAACCAGTAGTTAAGTTGTTTATTTTTTTATGCATGTACATCGTGCACTAAAACCTCGCGCTTTCTCACATTGAAAATTATCGGCAACATTTAATCTCGTTGTTGTTGTTAGCCGCAATCCGATTTTAACGATGTTAGTTTTAGCTTGGTATTCCCAGGCTCAATATTGATTAACTTTGCTGATCTAACGAGAACCGGTGTGTCGGTGTAATTATTTCTTTCTTTTATTGGTGCAACTTCGGACAAGCCTCAATAAGCAAAAATAAATAAAAATAGAGACATACTGGTATTATGTGACTGTGACGGAACAAAGACGTTGTATACCAAAAATTACATAAATTGAGCAAGTAGGTTTTTTTGGGTTTTTTTTAATCACAGATAATCAAACTTGGTCATTTTTCTCCATGCTCGCTTGTCACGTCTCTATCTTTGAAAAACAAGGGACGTAAGTCAGCCCAACGTTACAAGCCCAGCTTGTTGTGACAAAAAATGACAAAATTTGATTTTCTGTGATAAAAAAAAAACTACTTGATCAATTTATGTAATTTTTGGTGTACGATATATTTGTTCAGTCCCGGTCACATACATAATACAGGTATGTATTTGTTATTTGTTTTACCTTGTTGAGGCTTTTCCGAAGTTGCACCCTTTTATTTGTATACATGAAAACAAGAAGCAGGCGACAACTGATTTTTTGTTTTGTTTTATAAGTTAATTTAGGTACAAAAGTTTTAGCTAAGAGAGTTATTAACCAAAATTTGTAGAATTTTATTCACTTGAATATTTTCTATTGAAAAATATGGTTGCAAATAACTTTATACAAAATAAATCTAAAAATGAATATTTTTATTTTACTTTTTATGTAAAATAACACCATCACCTACAACTCTTATGTTTTTTATATTTTATATTTTTATATATTTCATATAATATATTTATATATATTTATTTATATTTTATATATTTATATTTTATGTATTTATATTTTATATTTTATATAATATATTTATATTTAATATATTTATATTTTATATATTTATACATTCAAAAAATGTAAGTTCAATGAAAAAAAGCAAGAGTGGAATTTCTACCATGAAAAATAATTATTTATTTGAGTTTGATATTCCTGTTAAGATTGAGTTTGACAACAAAAAAAACGAGCTCATCCTTAATTATTCTTATTGATTAATCACAACAAAAACACTTTATTTCGAACTTTAAAAAAAAAATTTTTTACTTGTACAAAAATAAACCCCAGTTACAATGCCTTTGTAGACAAGTTGATAATTTGTTCTTTCCTCTTCAGGTGCGACTGGCTAGTTTAGCGATGTTGAATGAACTCCATCAAAAACTGGGAGAAGCTTACTCCACTCTTTTACCAGAAACGGTGCCATTCTTGGCAGAATTAATGGAAGGTAAGCAAGCATTTTTCTTTTCTTGAAAAAACTATATACTTTTTTTTCCAAAATATATATCAAGCATTGTCTGCGTATCAAATCTGTTGAACATAACTAATAGCATTTGTGGAAAGGTATGAATTTAATGCATAAATTTAGAAAAATCGTTCTCCATGTTTAATGGGATTCGTATGCCGTTAAACAAAATAATATAAGAAAAGATTAAAAAAAAACTTGTAATCAATTAAAAGTTAAAAACATCCGCAGAAACCAGTCAACCTCAATGGCATATTTGGGATCTTGCTCAGAAATCAATCATTGATAACTGATCTGTGAACAGACAGACATCTTTGCTGATATATATATAAATATGATATATATGTAAATATATTTATATATATATATATATATATATATACATTTTTTTTTTCGTCTAGTTCTTTTTTGTCTAGATTTTTCCCCTGAAAAATTATGGAGCAAGGAATTAACCCAAATTGTTTTGTTTAAATTCCTTTTGCCCTAGTAATGAAACGAGCGTAGGGATGATTTCTTTTTATGCAAATAAATAAATATGCACCAACATATAAAATCTTCGTTTTGATGGATCTATAGCAAATAAATGTTTTGGTTAACATCAATGAATATATCTGAGTCTGGGTATTCTGCTACTTATTAATAATATTAATTCTGCTACTTATTAATAATATTAATTCTGCTACTTATTAATAATATTAATTCTGCTACTTATTAATAATATTGATTCTGCTACTTATTAATAAGATTAATTCTGATACTTATTAATAAGATTAATTTATCAGACAAAACAATTTTACAACACTTTTATGTCCAATTACGAAAATTAAAAATCAATATTTATTACTAAATCTTACGGAATATATCTTGGGAATGTTATTAAACTGCATCCGGTCATGAAGCCCCAATTTGGGAGTTTATGGCGAGTGTGGTGTAACTCTTTAAGTGGTAGTACCTGTCCGGGTTTCATCTATGGGTGAAATTGAATCTACCCTGAGAAAAGCCTGAAACTGTGTCTGGTGGAATATAGACTACACATAATTTTCATCCTGAATGACTAACAAGAGCAAACCCTGTGAATAAATATTTGAAGATACAGTCAAACCTCTACATACAAATTTAATTAGTTCCGGAACCGAAGTGGGACTCTCCATCCCGCTGTGAGTGCTGCCGCATAGTGGGCTAACCATGAGACTTCGACGTCGTATGTTGAATTTTCCATCGGGTGTATAGGCGATAATTTGATCGTATTTCACGTCGTATGTACTTTTTTGACTGTATTAAATTTTTTTTTTACTATTAAAAGAACTGGTTCAACCCTAACTTCTAAATAGGTTAATATGTCAGTTAAAAAAAAAGATCTTATGTCTAGAATCCTTATTCCAATTGTGATCAAAATCCATTGATTCTACAAAAAAATGTACACGTTTGATGACAATAAATTTTCAAATGGGTGGACACATATTATGATTCCTCCCCCCCCCCCCCCCCCCTCAATCCTGTAAAACCAATCCTGTAAAATAGTAAAAAAAAATCCAAAACTTTAGTAACTGATGCTCGGAGGAATGTGAATTTTGGCAAAGCTCTACACACACACACACACACTTTATATGAAACTAAATATTGACCACATGAGTGTTTCAAAATTTGTAATGATTGGTCAATTAGTTTAACTTTAAATATATATTAATGCTTTTTTTTTTTTTTTTTTTTTTAGATGAAAGTGACGAAGTTGAAAAACAGTGTCAATTGTTGATCAGTGAAA